>JADRCH010000220.1:1620692-1663545 GCA_019843965.1 Rhynchomys soricoides
AAAGAAAGAAAGAAAGAAAGAAAGAAAGAAAGAAAGAAAGAAAGAAAATGATCTATTTTTATTTATGTGTGTGTGTCTATGTTGTCTGGGTGCCTGCGTGTTAGTACCTAGAGGAAGCCTGAAGAGGGCATCAGATCCCCTGGAGCTGGAGTTGCAGATGGCTGGGAGCTGCCCACTGGGAGTGCTGGGAACAGAACCCAGGTCCTCTGGGGAAGCAGCAAGCATTCTTAAACCACTGAGCCCTCTCTCTAAATCCCTTGCCTCCACTTTGACTTCTTGAGAGTTTGTTTTTTAGTACGGTAATTGTGGCACTGGAGCAGCCAACGAATAACTCATTTGTTACTTCTGGAATACAACTGGTTTGTATTAACTTGCGGGAGGCACCCTTGGTGAAATGATCCAGCGTTGAATTAATTTTGCTGATATGTAGGGTGATTCACAAGTAGATGAGGTCACAGAACTGGACACAACCTTCTTACACAACCACCTTAGAGATTATAAACAATGACATAATCAGTAAATACTGGCATAAAGGTTAGCCTACCACGATATTAAGGGTTTCTTCAATGAACATACTTATCATATATATCCTTACTTAAATTATACTTCAGGAAGAAAGGGCAAGTGTGAAAGTAGAGCAAATTGTGACTTGAATTGGCAGCGTATGACAACAGTTCAGACCAATTGGGCCAGAAATATCATTACATTTATAGTAATGTATAATAATTACAATTATAGTACACGCATATAGGGTTGCACCCATATACGGTTGCACCCATATAGGGTTGCATGTGTTAGGTAAAGAAAAACTTCCGGGTGACTTACACAATAGCTGAGTTCTATATAAAGATTAACTACAGTAAGGACTGAATCGCTAAGAACTGCGTGTCCTAGGAAGAGGATGAAGAAATGACTCCATGCCCACAATCAAGCCCCCAAAATATTTCATAAAAGGAGGCATGTGTCCATTTTCCGAATTCTGCTTACTTTTACCAGACTTTTAAAGATAGTGGAAATTACCCAGAGGAGAGGAATTCTCAGAGCTAACATCGGCTTGTCACGATTCTCCTAAAAACCAGGTTGCCATTCACAAAATTCGAGACCCATCCTAATCATGTAAATGAACACATCAAACATGATGAGATCAATAGCCAGCATGTGCTTTACAGGATCGCTGTAAGGAAGATTGCTTAAGTAAACAGAGTTCTGTTGTTCTGTTGCTAGGACATGTGGAAAGATTGGCTTTCATGTGATGCAACTGACAGCGGGGGGGGGGGGGGGGGAGGAATTGCCAAGTGCCTGGAAGAGATAAAGGACCCCGCACCAAAGACCCTGGTGCAGCTGGGCTAGGGCTGATGACCATGAATATCCGTGCTTCCTGTGTTTCAAAATTAAGGGCAACTCACAGGAGAGTCCTGGTTGAGACTATCCATGAGTCTATTGGATCTCTCTTGGATTGTAAATTTAGTAAGAATAATTTCATTTTTTTTCAACATGAGGAGATGTGGAATTTTATCAAATACTTTCTGAGCCAAATGACCATATGAGGACCATATGGTCATTCTCCTAATGGTGGTAAATTACATTTACTCTCAATGTTAAATGTCTTCTGAATTCCTAGGACAGAAGGAATTTGGGTATGTTTTCATTTTTTTTCAATATTAAGCTGGATTTGATTTGTTAACGTTTGAAATGATATTTGTATCCAACTTCATGAGTTTATCTGTTTTAGTCTCCTGTCATCAGATTATCTAGTTTTGCTATCATGTCTGATTGTAGGACCATTGGGGACTTCCTTTCTTTTGGGGTCAAGTATAGAAACTATAGTCTCTAGGAATTTTTCATTTATTATTATGAGTGGATGGATTCAGGGGCTTGTGGACTCTAGGTAAACACCACCAAGGCACATCCTAGGCCATTGTTTTTTCTGTATAGGGTCCTGCTTTGTAGCTTGGGCAGATCTTGATACACATGCCGCATCTCCTGGTGCTGTGACTACAGGTGTGCACCAATATACCCAGATCAGGAATTTTCTTATTTTACATAATGTTTCAAATTTGCCAAGGTATTTGATGAAGTAATTTTTAGTCAGATAAAATAATCATAACAATTCAGGCTTATTCCTGTTAGTATCTATTGCTTTATAGTTGTTTCCTTTAAAAATCCTATTATCTGTCTTTATCTGTGTCTTCTCTAGCTTTTTTTTGTTTCTTACATATTTAAACACAAAAATTTAAAGTTGCACATTTCTCTCCTATTTAAACGTTAGAGCAGTGGTATTGTAGGAGGAAGTGTGTCAGTGTGCTTTGGAGCTCCCTCAGTGCGGAAGAGTCAGTTTTCTGCTGGACGCAGTCAGATTGAGATGTGGAACTCTCAGCTCCTCCTGCACCATGCCTGCCTGGATGCTGCCCTGCTCCTGCCTTGATGATAATAGACTGAACCTCTGAACCTGTAATCCAGCCCCAATTAAATATTGTCCTTAAAAGAGTTGCCTTGGTCATGGTGTCTGCTCACAGCAGTAAACCCTAACTAAGACACCATCCGAGTCTGAAGATTTTGTTGCTTTGGCTTCCTACTGAGAGGTGTCCTTTTGCGGCCTCCCCTAGCAGCTTTCTGGCCACTCTTCATCTGTTGAACCCGGGTATGTGCAGACGCAGGTTTTCTCATGCTCCTCTGGCTTGACACTGTTTGCTTCCTGTATCTTTCCTCGTTGTTCAGCCACAGTCAGCTCTTGCCGTCTTGGGCTTTGCCTGGACACCCATCGGATCTTTCAAGCTATTTCATCCTTCTAATTCTTTACAGTCTCTGTCTTCTTGAATATATATTTGTTGTTGTTGGTAATTTCTTTTCTGATTTTTGTTTCTTTTGTTTTTGTCTTTTCAGGCATGGCTCTCTACACAGCCATGGCCATTCTTGAACTCACTCCACAAACCAAACTGGCCTTGGACTCACAGAGATTTGCCTGCCTTTTGTTTCCAGTGTGCTGGAATTTAAGGCGTGTGTCTCTATGCAGTTTCTTAAGGAGCCTTTCACTTCCTTAATTTTCTCTTTTGCCATGTCTACTCTACTATTTAGAATGTATTATCCATAGTCAAGTTTTTATTTATGTTATGCTTGGCCATGCTTAAATTATCATTTATTTTGTCATATTCTTATTTCTACAATCACATAACATTATTTTGTATTTTGATTTTTAATTTTTTTTATTTTTTAATTTTTTTATAATAAAATTTAATTGTTAGAGAATTTTAGAGAAATGTTCCATATAACAGTACAAATCAATATAGTACTTCTAATGAACAGTTTAACAAAAAGTACCAAAGTATAAATTGTGCATAAAATTTCATCTAGTAAACTTATTTCTAGGAATTTATGTTGACAAAAATATGTATGTACTTTGGGATATCTATCACAGTATTATATACAATGGTAAAATATGAGAAACATGTCAAAATTAAATACAGAATTAATAAATTATGAAATTATTTGTAGACATTTCTATACTAATTAAAATGCTATTTTTTTGGCTAAAACTTTAGAAGCTGATATTATCATCATCTTATACTTTCACATTATAAATATGATTAAAATAAATTAAATCACTTGGTAAAAATATTATGCAATTGGAAATTATTTCTGACAGATCAACTCTTACAGTTTTATAGGCCATTCATTTTTTTCTCCTTTGAAATGACAAAGGAAAGTTGACTTCAGTCAAAATAGCACACAACCTAATCTCATAAATCACACGTTTAATCTTACTTGTTTTCAGTAGGCTTTGAAAACCTTACTACTGTCACACTCAACTAGAAATAAGTTGACAACTCCTGACTTAATTCAGAGAAAATAAATACTAGTCTTCTAAAATATACAGGGCTTACCTCCCTAATGTGAACATAAAATTCAAATACCTCCAATGTTTTCCCTTGAAGATATGTTAGCTTCACTCTGAGCAAAGAGCAACATTCCTTTGTGTTTCCCAAGGCCATTACACTGAGACTCATCAGATACCTATAATACTTGCTGAAGTTACTCCTTAAATATTTCCATTTGACCAATATGAAGTGTCCTTCCTTAACTTTTTTGATAGCTTTTGGTTGAAAGTTGATTTTATTCGATATTAGAATGGTTACTTCAGCTTGTTTCTTGGGACCGTTTGCTTGGAAAACTGTTTTCCAACCTTTTACTCTGAGGTAGTGTCTGTCTTTGTCACTGAGGTGTGTTTCCTGTATGCAGCAAAATCCTGGGTCCTGTTTATGTATCCAGTCTGTTAGTTTGTGTCTTTTTATTGGAGAATTGAGTCCATTGATATTCAGAGATATTAAGGAAAAGTGATTGTTACTTCCTGTTATTTTTGTTGTTAGAGATGGTATTATGTTTGTGTGGCTATTTTCTTTTGGGTTTGTTGAAAGAAGATTACTTTCTTGCTTTTTCTAGGGTGTAGTTTCTCTCCTTGTGTTGGTGTTTTCCATCTATTATCATTTGTAGAGCTGGGTTTGTGGAAAGATATTGGGTAAATTTGGTTTTGTCATGGAATATCTTGTTTTCTCCATCTATGGTAATTGAGAGTTTTGCTGAATATAGTAGCCTTGGCTAGTATTTGTGTTCCCTTAGAGTCTGTATGAGATCTGCCTAGGATCTTCTAGCTTTCATAGTTTCTGGTGAGAAGTCTCATGTAATTCTCATAGGTCTGCCTTTATATGTTACTTGACATTTTCCCCTTACTGATTTTAATATTCTTTCTTTGTTTAGTGCATTTGGTGTTTTGATTATTATGTGATGGGAGGAATTTCTTTTCTGGTCCAATCTATTTGAAGTTCTGTAGGTTTCTTGTATTTTCATGGGCATCTTTTTCTTTATGTTAGGGAAGTTTTCTTCTATAATTTTGTTGAATATATTTACTGGTCCTTTAAGTTGGGAATCTTCACTCTCTTCTATACCTATTATCCTTAGGTTTCATCTTCTCATTGAGTCCTATATTTCCTGGATGTTTTGGGTAAGGAGCTTTTTGCTTTTTGCACTTTCTTTGACTGTTGTGTCAATGTTTTCTATGGTGTCTTCTGCACCTGAGATTCTCTCTTCTATCTCTTGTATTCTGTTGGTGATGCTTGCATCTCTGACTCCTGATCTCTTTCCTAGGTTTTCTAACTCCCAGGTAGTCTCCCTTTGTGATTTCTTTATTGTTTCTTTTTCCATTTTTAGATCCTGGATGGTTTTGTTCAATTCCTTCACCTGTTTGGTTGTGTTTTCTTATAATTCTTTAAGGGATTTTTGTTTTCTCTTTAAGGGCTTCTAGCTGTGTTCTCCTGTATTTCTTTAAGGGGGTTATTTATGTCCTTCTTAAAGTCCATTATTATCATCATGAAAAGTGATTTTAGATCTGAATCTTGCTTTTCTGGTGTGATGGTGTACCCAGGACTTGCTATGGTGGGAGAATTGGTTTCTGATGATGCCAGGTAACCTTGGTTTCTGTTGCTTATATTCTTGTGCTTGCCTCCCGCCATCTGATTATCTCTAGTGCTACTTGCTCTCCCTTTATCTGACTGGAGCCTGTCCTTCCTGTGATCCTGGTTGTGTCAGGACTCCTCAGAGACCAGCTGTCACAGGCGATTCTGGGATTCTGGGATTCTGGGATCCTGAGATCCTGGGTGTGACAGAGCTCCTGGGATTTAAGCTGCCTCTGTGACCCTGAGATCCAGCTGTGACCAAGCTCCTGTGATCCTGTGATCCTGGGCATGTTAGAGCGCCTGGGAGTGGAGCTTCCTCTGGGTGTTGTGGGACTGGCTGAGTTGGCACCAAAGGTCTGCTCAGGGCAATGGCCCAGGCCGGAAGGAACCTGTGCCAATGGTCTGTTGGAGTTCCTGGGTCCCTGGATTCTGCTGGTGCCAGTTACTCCCTGTGTTGGGATAGATGTTGAGTCTTCCTCACCTCTGATCCTATCTATTTTGTATTTTGAATTTAATAGTTTTAATATGGGAAACACATAGAAACCTTGCCTTGTTTCGTTGAGTCTTCTCATGGTATTTGCTCCTTTAAGGGCTCTATGATGACCTGTTGAATTGGTCTTAAACTTTGGAAGTCCCTGTGCTTGTTAGGAGAATCTCTCTGATCTAGGACACTCAAGGGTTTAGACTAATGTCAAGGTCAGAAGATGTCAGATCTGCTCTCTGCCTGTGATTAGCTTGGACATTAATCATGACACCTCTTTACACATACATGAAGTTCAGCTACACCTTCCTTCACAGATGTTGTCTAGGGATTTGTTTCTCTGCTGATGTCCTCATTCATGATACCCTTCTGATGTCCGATCTGAATTATTTTAATGCTTTCCCAACTTCCTCTACACTTTTATCCTTTCCTACCTCTCTGATCTCCAGATACCTGCCTAGTATTTTTAAACTATGATTCTAAAGTCTTTCAAAATACTACCTGGGGATGTCTCCACTCCATCTGCTGCTCCTCTGTAAGGAATGCTCAGTGGCCTCCTCTTGCCTCAAACCTTCTTTTTAATGAATTTTAACCTATCCTTAACACCTGAAGTCCACAGGTCCCTTGCATGCATCCTTCTGTCTACCCAATGTGCACGATCAAGTCTACTTTTGTCTTTGCCTTGGTCCCTCCAGGTCCTTGTCCTCTTCACTTCTGAGAGAATTATCTTTCCTTCAAGGCCCATTTCAGTGATTACTCTTCATCGTAATCCCAAGCCCAACTGAGAGCTATTGACAGTTGCTGACTACTGGGGAAGGGAGAGTCAATTTTCATTAAGGATGTAGTCCTTGGTAGGTAGGTAGACCATGCTCCAGTGGATGGCTCCACGCCTGTGTTTATATGGGCAGTACAAGTCTGACTAAGTGGGCTATTAAAACTCCTGACCCCCAGCTGAAAGCAACATGGACGTGAAACTGAGACGGAATGCATAGTTGCCTTTGCATCTGTTGCCTTTCCCTGAGTTTTCAGCTGTGACTCTGTGCATTTTCATATACCCATGCATATATGTACAGAGGTCTTTGTCTCAGAAAGTAATAATGTGTTCCTCTCTTTTTTGCCCTGCCTTTGATGTCAGATTCTGTCTCATCTTTTTTTTTTTTTTTTGGTTTTTCGAGACAGAGTTTCTCTGTATAGCCCTGGCTGTCCTGGAACTCACTCTGTAGACCAGGCTGGCCTCAAACTTAGAAATCTGCCTGCCTCTGCTTCCCGAGTGCTGGGATTAAAGGCGTGCGCCACCACTGCCCGGCTCTGTCTCATCTTTGTAAATCAGTTTCCTCTTCCATTCATTCCAACACCATCTTTAGGAATTTATAGCATCCTAAATATTTTTCTGGAGCACAAGCTCCAGAAAACTGTAGTGGCCATAACTGTTTGATTCCACCCAAGACTCCACAGGACTTTTTGGGTGGAGCAGGGGACACACAAGGATGTATTGGGATGATGGCTTGGGGGCCAAATTCTGAAGATCTGTGGTTTCTATGCATTAAGAAAACAAACTCAAGCAAACCAAGGGCACCACCCTGAATGGATGAGAGCCAGAACTCAGGAGAATATCTGTGTTTACAAGGAGAAGATGAGCTGTGGTGTAGGGCTAGGTTCTGGTTCCTTTGATGGAGGACTTTGCTCATTATGGAGTTTATCCTGGTGAGCCAGCCCTTCTTAATAGACCCGTGATAGTTCCTTGATTTGAAACTACTCAGTAGTTTCATGATTCTTGTTGTTTTTTGGTACTTCACATATTTTCTTTCTTGGCAGTAAGGCATCCTCCTTTAAAACACTTACATACCAATGGTACATTCACATTGGGCTTTATGACCGTGCTCACCACAAAATGAAAAGAAGAATATCCAGCTCACCCAATTGGCCTTGTTTCTGAGCTTACTAACCATTGCAACATGCAAAATGATTACCTTGTTGCAGTCCAGTCTTGACTTGAGATGAAGTTTAGTTATTCATTGACACCTAAGTCACAGGTTAGAGGACAATGTGTCATGGAAGACTGTCACCACACATTTGTGCCTGTGTGCCTCTGTTGCTTATTGTAATGCTCTGCATGTAATAGGTATTCTAGGAAGGTCTTTAAAAAACCAATGAAGTTATTTATAAAAAGATTTTTAGAGATTCAGTGTATGCTCCATTTTTTCCAATACTTTCATGGACTGGCATCATGGTGCAAGCACATGTAGAAGTGAGAGCTCATGTTGTAAGGTAAGTCTGTCTTGGGCTTTTACAATTCTGTAATATAATTATATTAAATATAGAATAAACCCAGAGTCCCATGAAAGTTACTTTTGTTCCATCTCTGTGACTCCTATGAGCCCCCCATCTCTGAAAATTCTCACCAGCTCTCAACATTGTGCCACAGAAAAACAACTTCCCCCATAGGAATCCTCCATCGACAAGCCCCATTGAAGACATAGCTGTTCTGAGGACCAAGATGTCACCCCAAGGTAATCTGTATCCAACTGCTGTTGGAAGGGAGAAACAACAACAAACAGGGTGAGCATCACCAACTATGAAAGAAAAAAGGACTCTGAGCATTGAGATCCTGCCACTTGGAAAAAGATAATCAGCCTCTTGTAACTGACTAGATGTACCTCACTAGTGGAATGAAAATGACTGTTACTAAAATGTGATTGTGCAGGGTCTCTCTGCCCCAAGTCACCTACCTGTCTACAGGTTCACAGTGTCATGCAAGGTGTTCGCTATTGTCGGCTCCTTGCTGGCAAGTCCAGGTGAGAGGAGAGAACCCGGTCCAGCCAAGTCTGTCCGGGGTTGAGCTGGATGGCAAGTGTCGACAGCCCAAAAGAAACACACCAGGCCAGGAGTCAAAGCAGGAACTCAACTTTATTGTATCAGCCCTCGATTATATAGAGAAGGCAAAAGGAGTGGGCACTTGGGTGTGAGGAGAGAAGACGTAGGAGGCGGGGAAGGGGAAGGGATAACTGACAGGGCCAATAGCAAGGCTCCACATCAGCAACAGCAGAGCAGAGGGAGGACTAAACAGGTCTTGCTGAGTCACTCCTATATAGAAGTGACTGAGACAGGTCTCAGAACTCGAGCCAGGCTCAGGTTTGTCCTCAAGGCCTAAATCAGTGTAAAAATGGGACCTAACATTACCACTACTTGGGACCCTCCCTCTTACCCTTAGGACAGTGGGAGGGGGAAAACACCCCCAGAACTGTGCCATCAGGTCCAGTTCAGGCTCCCTCCCAGGGCTGAGCCCCAGCCCAGAGCTGCCATAGCCCTAGCTTGGCTTAGCAACACGGTGCCCAGTGTAGGAGGGTGGATGGGCAAGTCAAGGAATTGGGGCCACTGCTGCCAAAGCCAGTTGCTGCCAAAGCCACTCTTGCAGCCTGGGTCGATGCTGCAAATCCAGGGCCCCTGCACCCTGCCCTTATGGCAGGGGTTGCCCCAGGCTGTGTGCAGCACTTCCTGTCCATTTGCCAGGGAGGCGTGCCCTGCAACTGTCAGCGTCCCCCGTGGAGCAGGGGCTGCTGGCCGTGGCTGAGACCATGTTGGACCTTGGCCTTGGGGCAAGCCAGGGGCCAGCAGATCCTGTAAAGTGGAAGCTGGAGCTCTCTCATCCCTGTGCTAGTGCCAGTGCCAGTGCCAGGCTTGTGACCTGGGGCCTGTGGCTGCTTCAGGCTGCCACCTCTGGATGTGGCACTGAAGGCTGTCACCATGAAGACAACCACACCCTAGCCCTGGGCTGGGTAGCTGAAGGGGAGTGGCAGTGCCACTGTGGTCCAGGCGGTGACGCCCCCGGGCCTTGTTGACTTCCTGCCAATCACTGCCAGGGAAGAAAGCTCAGGACAGGCCCAACAATCATAACCAGGGGGTGGGATGGGGGGTGGAATGACCAGATTACTCTGGTTTCTTGCAAAGGACCATTCTTCCAAGCCTGTACTGCTGAATAAAGAATGTCCATACGTGAACCCACAAACCCTTCCCTGTACGTACTTGCTGCAAGGAAGGGCTTGTGCTAGGTCCTAAGGGTGTAGGGTACAGTGTATGTAATTTAAATGAAAATATCCCTTGAAAGTCTATGAGCTAAAGCTTGGTCCCCAGTTGGCCCTGTTGAGATGTAGTAGAAACTCTGAGAGATGGGGAAGAGTTGGAAGATCTTGAGGTCATTGGGTAGATGCCCTTGAATGGGATGGACGAACCTGGACCCTTTTGCTTTTCTCCTTTCTGTTTCCTGTCCATGATTTGGATTTCCCATGAGTTCCTACTATGATGTGCTTTGGTGCAGGCTCAAAGCAACAAGACTGGACAACACTCTCTACTTTATGATGAGCTGCTTAGCTCAGCTATTTGTTATTGTGAGGAAAAGCTGACAAATATGCAGGTTGTGAGCAAAACCAAACATGGCACCCGTTCTCATGGAGTGCGTTGTCAAGCCAGAATAAGGGACAAGGATTAACCCCAAAGGAAGAGTAATCGTACAGTCAGAAGAGCAACTACAGAGGAGAGTTATTTAGCACACAGAGTGGGTACAGGCAGATTTCCCTGACCAAGAGAGGTTTGTGGGAGACTCTGCTGGAAGCTGAACTTGAGAAGGCTAAGTGAAGGCAGAAGGGGAAAGTGGCCAGTATCCAGCCGTGAGGAGATCCAGTGGCCCTGTGATCTGAGCAGTCGGGTTGTGGATAGGTCTTTTATGGGTGGCAGAGAGGCGACAGGAAGAGGCTTAGATACAGTCGGGATGGAGGAGGATTGGCTCAGGTGTGTGTGAAGAGAAGCTGGAACAGGTAGATGCTTCCAGACAAAGAGGATGCCTTGGGGCTGAATGTGCTGAGGGCTCATTAAGTCATGTTGGAGGCAGACAAACAGAAAGACAGACAGACAGGTCCTTCATGGTGGAGGAGTTCAAGTATCTCCTTTCTTCCCCAGAGCATCATGTAAATAAGGACGGAGAATCACCTGAGAGCCTCAAGAGAAGCGCTTAGTTCAGATGACACAGAATCCACAGACTGTTGTTGATGAGATGCCTCTGTTGGTAAAGTGCTTACTACACAGGCATGGAGGCCTGAGTCAAGTTCTTAGCATCCATGTAAAAGCTGGGCATGGCAGAGCAGGCCTGTAAATTCCAGCGCCAGGGTGGCAGAGAGGATCCCAGGGGCTTGCTGACCAGCCAGTCTAGCTAATCCCTGAGCTCCAGGTTTGGTGAGAAGCCCTGTCTCAGAAAGAATGTGGAGAACAGTAGGGAAAGGCAGCCTCCATGGCTGGGTGGCTGCTTAAAATGCAGGTGTGGGAAAAGGCCCTTTTCTTGAGGTTAGAAATACCTTACGGAGAAGTTAAAGGGTCCTTGCCCTGACGCCTCCCAGCCAACACTGTTCCCTGCTAATGCTGTGATAGAGTCATACTTTCTATTCTAAGATGTTGCAAAGAGCTCTAAGCTCATCCATGGGAAATCAGGTTGACCTCCCCTGGCAGTGTTGTTTACTGACTGAATAGATATACAAACCCGTTGTTTCTTCTACCTCTGCAAAATGTCTTCTATGACAGTTTATGAGCATGAAGGAATGGGAGCCACATGAGCTTAACTGTTAAGCATTCCACATATACAGAGGATACTTGAAGGCTTCCCAGCCGCTCCCAAGTCAGTTAGAAAAAGGTGGTTCCCTCTCCATCGGCTTCTGAAGGGAAGGATTATGCTACCAGGGCTTGAGAGTCTTGTTTGACTTTTCCATGGGGACAGCTCACTGGAGTGATGGCAAGCCAATTTTTGGTCAACTGCCAGCTGGTTCTGATGTTATTTTGCAGATGAACATAGGCCTGTGCCCTCCTTGTTGGCCAGGTACACAACTGGGGCACATCACAGGACTACTGAGACAATAATTGGTTTCCCCATTCTGAGAACAAGTGTCTGTCTGTTCACATGCTGTCTGAGGCATACAGGACATGGGGCTTAGAGGATACATTCTGGATGACCCAGCAGCTTAGGACTGTGTGTGCACAGCTCTGTAGCCCGGTTTGCTTCATGGTTGTATGCTGGTCTCAGTAAAGGGTTGGGAGTCAGTGATGTGCAGCCTGGGAAGGTAGCCAGACATATGTTTCCCTAGTGTGGTGCCTGGGCCAGCTTTTACAACTGTGACCGAAACTTGAGGACTGTACATTTTGAGCTCTGCATCTACTCAGACTGGCCAGTGCCTCCCGTTCCTTCTATGCTGTCTGTAATTGCTTAGGATTCCAGTAAATGTGACTGTGCCTACCTACAGCAGTGGTTCGAAACCCATGAGTCACAAATCCTCCAGCAAAGCTCTATCTCCAAAAATATTTACTTTGCAATTCATAACAGTAGCAAAATTATGGTTGTGAAGTAGCAATGAACATACTTTTATGGTGAGGGTCACTACAACCTAAGGAACTTTATTTAAGGGTTTGCAGAGTTAGGGAGGTTGAGAGCTACTGACCTAGGGAAGCACACATGGTGTTGTACTCATGGGGTCAAACACGTTCTTGGGATAAAGGAAGATAGTCGATGTGTGTCAAGTTTCCATGGAGCGTCATCACCTTGTACAGCACGCATGGTTTTAGTTTGGTTCTGATTGATTGGTTGATCTACTGCGTTTGACATTGAGCTCTTTGAGGCAAGGGCGTTCTGTCTTGACCACATTTGTATACTCAGATGCTAGTCCACTGCGTGGAACAAGAGTGATCAATATTGAGTGTTCACAGGAGGTGAGGGGTGAACAAGCTCTCTTTATTTAGCCCAAGTCAAGGGATCATTGAGGAGTGTAGATGACAGAGCTGGACTATCAGCTTTCTTTTGTGATATGGTGTGCCTGACTGACTGGGGGCATTGAACAAAAGGGGAAATCCCAAGTCTTTGGTTTTCTGTTTACACACACACACACACACACACACACACGCACATGCACACAATAAATCCGATATGTAACTGGAAGACAGAGATCACATCAGCTATTGTTATTCCTGAGTTGTCTGTCCACCCTGCTATTTGTGACAAAGTCTCTCATTGGCTTGGGGTTTGCAAATTGTTTTAGGCCTGTTGGTGAGTCCTACAGCCCTACCTATCTCGCCTTTCCAGGCCTGGGATTATAAAGATGCCTTTTAAAAATAGGGTTCTAGGGATTTTACTTGGACCTCATGAAGTACTGCAAACACTTTGTCAACAGAGCAGGCTATGGCTTTATATCGGGCCAATAGATACAGTCTCAGCCAGAGCTCTCAAGGAAGCACACTGCCAGGCTGACATTCTAAGTCCTTCCTGTTTCACTAAACCCCAACATTTTTGTACTAAGGAGGGTAATCACCTTGACCTTGCATGGAAAGAATTCAGGACTTCTGTGTAGGAACTCGCCATGGGCAGTGACCCAGCTGCAGAATGCTTTTTCCAACCCTGGACACCATTTCTTTCCCATCCCTCCCAAACTCTGAGAAGATAAATGATTTAACCCCCTGGCTTACATAGTATCATGCTATTGAGGTTGGGCTCAGTTTGGATACTAAGAGAGTGTTTCTCTCAGATCTAGAGTGGTATTGGGGCAAGTGAAGTAGACTTTAATCTGCTCTCTGCCTTGATCACATTCCGAGTGGTCATGCATGGTGGAGAGAGACCTGAGCTTGGAGTCGAAGCTTGGCCCAGTTAGAGGACCCAGGACTTACCAGATTCCCTGAAACATTGATCTCTCCATAAAAGCTGAGACATACGGACACTCTTTCAAGGACAAAATGAATACAGTTCAAGGAAAGGTTCCCATCACCAGATGGGAGCAAGTTTATTTTTCCATATCAACAGAATCGAGAGGAATGGTTGAGCCTGCTATTGACTTCTATTTTTTCCCTCTGTCTTTTCTGTTTGTTTACTGAATCCTAGAGAAACATGCTTTCTTCCTGACTCGTCATGGTGAAGTTATGTTTTCCCTTCACTCATCTCAAGCATGTTAGACACATTCTCTTTTTCGTGTGTGATCTCTAAAGACTGTGTCACACCACCATTGTGTAACGGGCATTGCACAGTATCTGCTATTGCCACCGTGAAGTACATCTGCAAAGATGGTGTTTTGAGAGGAATTGGAGCCAAACCCAAGGCTTAACAGGACTGGATGTCCCATGAAATGGACGAGATACAAACTTTCAGAACTCTGCTTGAGTCAGTTCTGGATGGCCATTTGGACGTGGTTCCCATTTACCTATGTGAAGCATGAGAACAGCTCTCTAATCCCTGGCCTGTCACACAGGAATGCCCTGACAATGTGTAGGGAGAGTGCTGAACTCTTTTGATGCATGGTTATTTAAAACATGAAACGTAACTAGAACCAGAGACGGTGTGTGTGGACACAGTCTGATGCGTATAGTTGGGAATAAACCATAGAATGGAGCTGGAGGCAGGCTAACAGAGGGTCAGACTTCAATAACTGATGATCTACGTGACCATAGAGAGACCTCTGTCTGCCTATCTATCTATCTATCTATCTATCTATCTTTCTATCTATCTATCTATCTATCTATCTACCTACCTACTTACCTATCACCTATCTATCTATCATCTATCTATCTATCTATCTTTCTATCTACCTACCTACCTATCACTTATCTATCTATTTATCTATCTATCTATCTATCTATCTCTATCCTTTTTAAAGACAGGAGCTCATGTAATCAAGGCTGGCCTTGAACTTTTGACCCTCTTGCCTCCAACTCTGATGTTTTGAAATTTTAGTCCTGTGCCACTAAGCCCAGGTTTTTTTTTTTTTTTTTAAATTGATGAGTGAAATCAAAGCAACAGTCAGGAGATTAAGAAAAGGTGTGGAACACACACACACACACACACACACACACACAGACGCCCAAACAAGATATGTCCATATCTGTACATATACACGTGTACGGCTCAGTTAGCAGAGTAGGTTCTAGCACACATGAAGCCCTGTGTTCTAACCTTAGCACCACATAAGCCAAGTGTGGTAGTAACACACACCTGTAATCCCTGCACTTGGGCGATAGTGGCAGGAAGAGCAGAAGTTCAAGGTCATTCTCACCTCGTGGGGAGCTTGAGGCCAGCCTGGAACACATGAGACCCTGTCTCAAAAACAAGCCAGGAAAATGTCAGCATGCCTACATTTCTGAGCCGGTCATGTGCAGGACCAATGACAATGACTCTTAAATGAGTTTTAAGCCACCCCCCTGTGTGTGTTTTGAACTGAGCCTAAAAGTTGGGATGGGAAGAGAATGCAGTTGTTAAAATACCAGGTGTGATGTCATGAGCCTGTAACCCTGGGACTTGTAAACATTGGTTAAATCACTGGGTATCCGGCAGTCCTCAGCTGACTTCTGTTTGGATGTTCAGACCCTAACATTGGCACTTGATTTATCTCATGGTCTCTGAAGAGTCCACACAAGGCGGTTACTCTAATGAGCCACCTTATGGGGTGGGTGGTAAATGCGTATGTGTCTCAAGCTAAAAGAAGAGACCCACTGTCTGCCGAGATGCCAAAGGTTGTCACAGGATAATTTGTTGACTCTAAGGAATGACATCTTGAAGTTACAAAAGTCCTACAGAGTGGGCTGAGGATAGTATGCTGTGGTGCACTGCCAATCTCTTTTCTTCACAGCCCATCAGTCTTCCTAGTCATCTTTTCCAGATGATCCTGGGATGAAGTTTCTGGCTCTCGTGCCCTGATGATGTCCCAGCTGTGAGCCCTACTCTTCTCTGGGTTATGAGAGCCTATCCCTGGTTTCTCTCCTCCTGCTCAGAGTTCTGAGCCCAGCATTCAATCCCTGTTTGGTGGCTTGCCGTGGCAGGTTTCCTTTTCTCAGGCTGCATTTCTTGGAGCCAAAGCCATGGCTCATTTTGGCTACTATATTAGACTCCTCTGGCCACTATAACAAAACATCACACACTGGGTGGATGGCATAAATTTTGGGAGTTTCTTTTGTCAGGGTTGTAGAGACTGAAGTCTCAAATTAGATCTTCTGGGCTTACAGCTAGGACTGCAGGACTATGCACAAGCCCTGGTGAGAGCTGTCCTTTGCCTCTTCCTGCTTCGGGTATCGGCTTGTATCCTTTGGCCTTTGACTGCCTCCTTCTCCTGGTCATATCCCATGGACTGTGATCACATGTCTTCCCTTATATGTAGATCAAGTCCCTCTCTTCTTTTTATAAACATACATGTCACATTCATAGCCTAAACTCTTTATCTGAGAATGTGAGGTACCTAATACACACAGCCTCCAGGGATGAAGACGTACATTTTTGGGGACTGAGTTTCAGCAAACCATGGCCACTGCCCTTCACCATCATGGACCTAGAAGGAAAAGATTTCTTTCATTAGCTCCACCTAGAGAGATTCCCACCTCTGACTGACCAGCCCTGGACCAGCTGGCTTGGAATATACTTGAGAAAAAGTGGGTAGTAAGGAAGGAACCTGACACTCCTGAAGGAAGACCAAGCTGGGGAGACAAAAGCCAGAGGCGGCACTAACTAGAGCCCTAAGGGGCGAGGCAAGAACATCTGTTTAACTGTAGAAGGTCCCTGAACTCTAAAGAGGGGATCAATGGAGAACTTTCCTGGGGGAACCTGGAGACTTCACTGCAGGTTGCAATTAGGGAAGAGGTGCCAGCCTGAGCTCAGGGTGTGGGTGTCTTGATTTTGTAACTTTTGTTTCCGAATAGAGATTCTGTGTTTCGTTACTATCCTTCCACACTTTGTTTAACGTTCTGGTCAAGTTTGGGGTTGCCACGTTGGCGAACCGATTCCATATTCTGTCGCGTGTCAGTGGCATCAGGTTGGTTTCCAGAGAACAGCACTCTGCTTCCCTAGCGGGAGTCTTTGTCGCCTGCAGGGGCGCTCCTACTCCGCTAGTGTCTTAGGCTGGGAGTGGACCAAAACCCAGTCTGTTATCCCGCACAGCGGGACCCCAAGGCAGTGTTTAAATTACAGAAAGGGAGGTCAAATGAGTTCTTGGCCGAGCTTTTGCGGCGAACTTAAAGCCTGCTTCCGTTTCAACTGGAATCACGCGCTCCTGCGCAACTACAGCCAGGAGCTGCCGCGGTTTGTTCAGTTCCTCAGCCTTTCCCAAGCGCTCCGGCTGCGTGGGAAGGATACCGCGAGCCCGCAGACCACTGTCATGTGCAGAAAAGGGTGGAGGATCCTGACCGGGTCCCCGAAGATAAAACCACACAGAGGGGCTGAGAGGTTTAAGGGGACAAAGTTCACGCCCCGTCTTAGCACCGTTTATAATAGGTCACTTCCCCGGCCAGAAAGTATTGGAAAATTAGACAAAGGGAGGGGACTTTCCTGGTCACTCTTCCTGGTGCGAAGTTTTAATTTCACAAAAACCGAGTGGGGTTCCGGGACTTGCGCCCCGCCCGCCTCGTGGGGTCTCCTCGAGAGCGTGCCGGCAGGGGGCGCCCGAGTGCAGCTAAAAGGCGCTGCGGGCAGCCGGTTGCCTCAGTGGCAGAGCGCGGCCGCGGTGCGTGGCCAGGAGCGGTCGCCGAGGGGGCTGCAGCGCCGCCCGCACCGGACACTGGACGCCCGGCCACGGGCACCCGACGGCGTTGCTGTGCGCTCCCCTCACTGCGGCCCGCGCCCTGCCGGCCACCCACTCTCGGTCCCCGCGCATCCCGGGCTCCCGATGGCCCCCGAGGCCAGGGCGTCCCCGCGCCTGCTGCTTAGGGCGGCGCTGCTGCTCCTGGCGGCGCTGCTCCCTGTGGCTTCCTCAGCGGGACCCCCAGGTACGCGCACGCCGGACTCCGCGGTCCGTCCCGCTGTCCTCTTCTCTGCCCACCCGCTTGTCACTCTGGGGACCACTGTCCCGCTCTGGCTCTGTGTTGCCCGCGTGCGTGTCTTGTCACTAACTTGTGCATCCTCGTGAGTGGAGTCAGGACGCGCTGGGTGTGGGTACTGGACACTCTGAGTGCGGGAGATGGACTTGTGGACACCGACCGCACAACAGAAGTGGGGACTGGAACTTGTCTAAGTGCCCTGGAGATCCAGGCAAAGGAAAGGAGAAATGACTTTGGGGCTTTGCACGGGGGTGGTGGTGGTGGTGGTGGGAGGTGGTGGTGGTTAGGAGATAGGTGGGTGGGGGACATTTTCTTTGGTCAGATTCTCCGGGGGTGAGGGTGAGCTTCTTTCTGTCATCTTCACCTGTCTTGATGTAGGATAGGGTCACTGGGGAGCTCATAGGGAGGCTGAGAGGCAGGACTCTATGCCAGGACCAGAAACAATTGAAGTCCCAAGCATCAGGCTTGGGAACTTTGCAGCTGGAAGAAGTTTTTGAGGAGGGAAGCAGGATTGTCAGTGAGTTCCAGAGAACCTAAGCTACTCCAGAGGTCAGACTGCAGCCTGAACGGACCCTTGCTTTTCACAAGAGGCTTAGCTGAATCTCCGTTTCATCCCTAGGTCCTTGGTGTTTTGGTTTCGGGCATGCACTCATTCCCACACTTGGGAACTGGTTTTTATTTATGTCATCTATTTGTAGGAACCTAAAAGGTGGACCTTTCCTCCTCTGTCTGGTATTGTTCAGTTCCAGCAGGGCTAAAAACAAAAAAACAAAACAAACATCTTTTCCAACAGAAGCCACTAGTTTTGTATGCTGGTGTCTGCATTGCTCTCCGCATAAGGATAAAGGGAGAGAGCTTTGGTGGCCTCTTTGACTGTCATGCCTATTGCTTGGTAGTATTGGAGTTGCCTTTTTGTAAAAGGGTCATACAGAAGCAGGGGTCTTTTCTCTTCTGTTTATGATCTCAAGGCAAGCATTCACTTCATATTTTATACAACGCCTGACAGAATAAATCTCTTCTAGTCTCCCAGTTTCACCACCTACGGTCCCATGGCTTTGCTCTTTCTAAGCTAAAGTGTTCCGGGCACTGAAAGGGTTCTTGTTACAGAAAGCAGTCTGAGAGTGGGGGCCCTGGTAAGTGGGCTTTGTGGTGGTTCCAGCTTCCTTCCTTTCTGAGTCCACAGTCACCTTAGGATGGATTCTGCTTGTGATTGTGGGAAGGCAGGGCTGTGTGTGCTCCTCATGGGTTCCACGGTGTTGCCAGCTCCATCTTTCTTTTGCACTCTGTTCTGCAAATCACTGCACTGTGGAATGTTGGAACTGGAAGGCTTGTTGGCACTTCTCTCTACTCCGTTGACGTGGGATCTGCAGTAAAATGATGATCAGACGAGAAATGGACAAAGGAGACAAGCACATTTCCAAGTGCCTATTTACCATACTTAAGTATGGTATTAAGTATTAGGGAAGGGAAGAAGTGGGCATAGCAGCCTGCAGATGGCTCCTGTGTCGGGGAAGAAATCACGAAGCAGCATGTAATTTATTCCATGGACTCCTTGAAGAGTCTTCCTGTCTGTCTGTCTTGCCATTCGAGGTTGCAGCAAGTGCTTGGATTTGTGTCTGGTGGGGCAAAGCCATGGGCAGACGTAATTCATGCTTCCTGTAAGGGGCTGCTGTCAGTCCGATTCCTCCTCTTTTGGGTCCAGCATTTCTGTAAAGCAAATTACCCGGAGCTATGCTGACAGCACACTGTTACAGCTCTACAGGCGATCTTCTTGTTGCACACACGGAAGATCCCTGCAACTCAGGACAGATTAAAACAGAACAAAGCAGGTGATGCCCCTCCCCCACCACACCCATTACTACTGTAGGCTACTAGGCAAATATTAAAATAACAGGGGTGCTTCCCAGTCTGTAAGACCGAAACCATCCATGCATTTACACTAGGCACTCAGGGGTGGCTAAGGAGTCATCTTTGTTTTCTTCTTTAAAGTTAAAGATCTTTTTAATAAACCCATAAGCTCAAAGTTATCCTCTAATATGAGTTCACTCTTGGCCTCTTTCCTGCATTGATGTTCACAGGAACGGTGCAAAAGCTTGCTGGGTATCATAAATGGCACCTGACAGGGTCCAAGGCTTGGACACGGAAAACACTAAGTGTTTAACCCTAAGGATAAACACCTGTGGGACTTCCAGTCAGCACTTGAGTAACTAGCTTGCTAAGTGGAATGCAGTATTTACTTTAAAAAATGTCTACAGACAAACTATAGTTGCTGACTTGAATAGCTCTCACACATTTTTTTCCTCCAAAAAGTGAGCCTGACGCATGATTTCTTGTCAGTGACGGAACTTGAGTTTCTTAAGCTAAAACTTGAATGCGGCTAACCTGTCTCTCCCCTGGTAGGCTTGACATACTTCTTGGCATTAGGAACCTTTCTTATGGCAATGGTGATAGGAATGAACATGGCTTTAATAGCAATATGGATGAAAACGTGCCTTTAAAATGTCACATGATGAGACATGGTAAATCCAAATTGTGACCACACAAAATATTATGCAGGAGCCCGATGTGGTGGCACACATTTGGCATGCATCTGCAATGCCAGAGCTCCCGGAGCAAGATGGGAGGAGGAGATGGGAGAATTTCTGCAAATTACTCACAGTTGTGAATCAGGTGCATGGGAATGCACAGGACAGCAACAGAAGCAAGAGATTCCGACCCAATAAAGTAGAGTGTGAGAATAGACTTCCAAAGACCATCTTCTGGCCTCTATGTACAAGTGTGCATTCATATGTGTCCATGCCAGGGTGCGTGTGAGTACACAGCACATACACACACAGACACACACGTGCTCATACGTGGGCACACATATGCATGCATGCACACAATCTATTGTCCATCCCAGAGCTACACCCCCATTATAAACTAATTTTAAAATTAGCATAATTCCTAAGACAGTAGGGGAGAATAGATGACAGACACCCCATTCAAGTATAACTTTTATGGGAACCTTGTAAGTTTAAAGGTAGAATGGAATCCAGAGGCCACAGAGATTTATAGTTCCTGGGATGCACAGCCGAATGGAAGTTAGAAGTCCAGTTGCCTGGGTCAGAGTCCTAACACCATCAGGACCTCTCTGCTACCCTCCATCTGCGTTTGTGGATAGACGTGGTCAGTGAGATCCTTCATCTTTAGAAGCCTTGGCAACTTTCCTATGACCCAGGCAGCTCCAGCTTTGGCTTCAGCTTGTGCTTCGGAGTCCAGCAGGCAGATGACCCACATCACTCATTCTTGTGAGCACAGAAAACATTAATGTAAAATTAGGGAGTGTAGTGGGATTGCAGGATAACAACTCATGTTCCTAGAAAGCCATCACTGGAATGTTCCCCATGTCACCAACATGGCCCATCTACATGTAAGTCATGATGGCCTGTCCCTTCTCTACGGGAGGGACAAGGATGTGGACTTTCCTTATGATCGCTGTGAGGGATGACCACACACCTCCCGAATTAAAGCAGCAGGAATTTTTATAAGATAGTATTGGAGGTCAGGAGTCCAGATTGGATCTCTTGGGGCTAAAATCCAGGGCTGCGTTCCCTTGGATGACAAGGCATGATCGGCTTTCTTTCATTTCCAGCTCCCGAGAGTTCATCTTTCTTGGCTCTGGAGACTTAGGAGGAGATCTTTGAGTATCACTACTACTCTACCAACCTTAGGGGTTGTGAATAAGAAACCTGGGCACAAACATTTCTGGAGATGCTTCTGGAGGCTGATTGGGAACAGGACCTCTTTTTACCTCCTTATGGATGTCAGGGCCGACTTAGGTTGTAATTAAACTTCTGTCGTCAGGAGCTTTTGTTTTAGTTAGAAAGCACGGGGTCGGTGTTCAAAGCTATAAAAATGGAATCGAGAAAGGAACAGGCCTGCTGTGTATGCACAGAATCTGTCTGGTCAAGTACAGAGCAAACTGGAAGGTTTGGTGACTTGGGGAGGGCAGGGAGCTGGGAGAAAGGGAACAACTGTGGCCTTTGTTGCCCGAACATCTCCTCCAGCCTTAATAAATGCACATTGTCGTATTCGGAACCATTGGTTAGTCACATAAGCCAGCATCCCCTTTTCTCTTTAAGACTTGCTATCTTCGTCCCTGGACCAAGCGCTGGGCAGCATTTTCGTTCTGTGGCCAATAGAGGCCGCTCCTGGCCTTTCGGAGGCGGTCCCATCTTCCTAGGGCTTCATTCAAGCTGGGCCTTGGAGAGAAGAAAATGAACACAAATTTTCAGTTATCTGCTTTGTTCCCTTAGTGCACTGCTTTAAATTTTTTTTTTTTTAAGCTTGCCACTCGTTGGAGCTTCCTGCAGACATTAAATTGGGAAGGACACGGTCGACATGACTGCACATTAACAAGTGCCAATTAAGTGTTAGAAAATAAGGGATTTGAAAGCTAAATCTAAAGTTGGAGTTTGTAACCTTTTAGCTGTTGGGGTACCCTTGGTACCTTTGTAGGCCCGGGCCAAAATTGAAACAGTTGGACCACGAGGGAGAATGTAAAAACATGGGCGGGGGGGGGCTCGTCATAGTCTTGGTAATCGATCTCTCTCCCCCCTCAAGATTTACTTTTGAACTAGGGAAGTATTGCAAATTGTTTTAATTATAATAGTCAGAATATATCGTAACTTACTGTTAAGTGTAGCAACTTAACTGGAGAGCTGTAAATACTGATTAAAAACAGACAGCGGCATAGTTTTCTGCCGTGGCATTAAAATACTCAATAACATAAGCTGCAGATGTGAATCTCACCCTTGCGATGCAGGTAGGTTTTTTTTTTTTTTAATGCTTTGTTTTTTCCTAACTGGCTCTTCCAGACGTGTTCTTAGGCTTGGTTTCCATAGTCACCATGTGAACTTGGTGATACCCTCATTTTCTTCCTGTGGGAACCAGGTGTAAAGCCGCTAAACTGTTCTCCCACGGGCACAATCTAGTGTATACTTGCCCCAGGATTTGGACTCAAATCTTAGAAACCCTTCAATCCTCCCCTGCAGGCTCCCTGGGGTTACATGCCTGGGAATTAACTGTGCTAACCAGATTCTCTTCCCTAGGGTATGTGTAAATGCCAGCACCAGCATTTCTGACCTGCTCTGAGGGCTGGTGAGCTTGAACTGTCAACTACACACCGACTGGATTGGCTGTGGGCGGGTCTGTTGGAGGTCGCCCTTGTTAATTAATATAGGAAGACCCCGTACACTGTGAGCGGAAGTAGGCAGTAGAAGACAGGACAAAGCTCCTAGGTGGGAGCAAGTGAACAAGCGAGAGTTCATACATTCATTTCTTCCTTCTCTTGCCTATTCTTTCCTACTTCTTCCTCCTCTAAATTCCTGTTGCCTCAACTTCCCTACTGACAGACTGTAAACGGGAACTGTAAGCTGAAGCAATGAATGGAGAACAGCTCCTTTTCTGGGTCCCTCCTTCTGTGGTTGGCTGCCAAGGAATGATTCCACCACGCTGTGGTATGCTGAACTTCAGGGAAGTTGGTGTGAACCAGGAGGTGTTAGGGTAAAGCAGTGATGTGGGGCGCTTGGGCCAAGGTGTGTGCCGCTAAGAAATCACGCCACGCGACAGATCTAGGGCAAGAGGTTTAGTGGGGGAGGGGGAAATAGAAAGGCCATCTCTGAGGCGGGACATGACATCGACAGACATACAGACAGGCAAACAAACAGAAACAGAACGAATGAATGGGAGAGAGAGATAGCCCGACTGGGATGGCTAGAGCCTTTTATGACTCTCGCCTGGTGTATCTGGCCATCTAAGGGATGGCCTAAGCTGCTACTACTAGGTCCCCGAGGGCAGGCCAATGAAAACGCCTGATTTCAAACAAGGGGCGTGGTTATAACGAGGTCCTTCCTGTAATAGGTCTTGTTAAACTTGTCCCATCACCATTGGAGACCTCTGCTTGTGTGTCTAATTCCATCCGTAACCCCTTCGTGGTTTACCTCCACCGGTTCATAGCCAGCACACATATGCACCACATGCTCTCTACCTGTAAAAACTTTGAACGTGTGTTCTATGATTTCAGCCAGGTGGGTTTGATCACTGTCCCTTTCCAGCTGCATGAAGCTCCTTAAGCTCTCTTGTGGTCAGTTCGAGGAATACCAGGGTGGAAAACTGTAGTTGAACCAATTTAAATGTATCCCCGTCTAGTTTACAAATGAACGAGACTCAGACTATGGTTATTTTGTTTGGCTTTGACAATTACTGGGGGGTAACCCCTAACTTACCCTTCTAACTGCAGACCCGGCTACCTCCCCAGTGGTGTGCCCCAGATACTTGCTGTTTCTCCTGGTCATGTGCTCATGGTTCATCTCCTTTCATGGTGCCCTCCTCCTCCTCCTCCTCCTCCTCCTCCTCCTCCTCCTCCTCCTCCTTCTTCTCTCTCTCTCTCTCTCTCTCCAAACTCCAATCAGGTAACTCAAAACCCACCTACCTCTAATCTCTCCAGCAATTGGCTGCGCCATTTTTATTTAACCAATAGTTTTAAATTAAGGAACAAGGTTTGCACAACAGAAGCTGGGCAAATGAAAATTCACTCATAGGCATCTAGACCTTTGGGTCTAGTTTAGTTAGCATTCACAATACACAGCAACAGACCAAACCTCAACAGAAAACACACTGGAGAAAATGGCTACCACAGGTGGAAGTCTCTTTGTATCCCTTGTGCCTTACTTACACTCTGAGACCTACTAAGTGCTCAAAAAACATTTGTTGGATGAATGAATGGTGTGGTTGATGCAAGTTATCTGTTTAACCAATGATCATTCCTTTCTTCAAGATTTTACACTCTCTCACACACACACCTTTTTGTTCAATATATTGTTTGTATTACCCTTTTATTGATAGATTATTTATATATTCCCATTAATAATCACTAAGTGATTAAAATTTTTAAAAACTATTCATTTGAAGTTTGGACTGTTACTGGGTCTTTTAAGTCTGGTCACATCTGTCTCACTCCCTCTTTTTTTTTTTGTAAACCTACGTCCCACAACACTTTTTGGCCTCTTTTATTAGTGGTTGTGTGTGTGTGTCCCAGGATGGCCTTAAGCTATCTTGCCAAAGATGGTTTTGAGTTACTGATTCTTCTGTATCCACATGCTGGGATTGCAGGCAGGTACCATCATTTTTGGGTTATGTGTTGTTGGGCACTGAACTCAGGGCCTCATGCACCCTAGGCCAGCACTCACCAACTGAACCCTGTCCCAAGACCCTGCCTGGCACATTTTCTAAGGGACTTTTCCAGGGAGTTTTCGGGGCTATATGAATGGTGACTGAGGACACAGGATTGTCCAAGTGTTTAACATAGATAGACAATGACTTTCACATTTTTGGGAAAGAAATGAATTTTTAGAGAGATTTTTGTGTGTGTGTATGTGCGTGTTTTGCCTGGCATGTCAAGCAGTCTATAGTGGGCTGAATCTGAGCTGGACCAGTGAACAATGGCAGTTCTTTAGGGAATCATTTCTTGTTTGCAAACTGAATTTGAAGAATGTGCAAAACATCCCATAAAAACCTGGGAAGTATTGACTTCCCATGAGTCTGTGGCATTGTCATCAGCAGGCATGGAGTGGTGTTTGCACTTTCCAGTGGCATATTGTCTGATGTTCATTACAAGGAAAACATTCAACAAATCCCTTCTGTTTATCTTTCTAATCCATTCCGGACAGCCAATAGTGTACATGGGTGGAAGGGATCTTATTTTCCCTGAAATAGTAGCTTTTATTTATGTTACTTTCTAAACAAAAAGTCCAAAGAGCTTTAAAATGTTAAATCCTAATGATCACACTTTGCCAAAGCTGTTGGTTAGGTTCACTTTCATTTCTGGTTTTGTTGTTCTGGGGACAGATATACTTACTCAAGTCAATGGCATGCCTACAAAAGGACTGATGTTGTCAAGGTGGCATTTCCAGAATGGACCCCTAAAATCAACGGGAACAAGCTAAAGTGAACACAGTTCTCACTTAAAGTCAAAAGTGACTTGACATCATAAATCCACAAGCAACATTGTGGCTAGCCCCAAATCCTTTATGATATCAGTGGATAAACAGATGAGAGAATTGTTTTTCTCTTCTTTGTAAACTTGGGAGCAGAGAGACCTGGACTGAGATTTAGTGAGGCCAACAGGGCCCCAGATCATCCCATGTTTCCACTCTGCCATTGCTGGCCATGTCAGCTTACCTCCTGTCGCTAGACGGTTGCTGCCTGTCTAGGGATCACAGGAGGTGAGAAAGGGGGGAGCTAAAAGAGGTCAGGAGCACATGATGGCCCTTTAAATTGCTTTCAAGTAAATGACAGCACCTTTCCTCACCTGCGTCATGGGCCAGGCTAACTTGTAAGTGTATCCTAGCTGCAAGGGAAGCTGAGAGTCAGGATGTTCCTGTGCTTGGCATTCTAGTTTTCTGGCAAGGGAAAGCAAGAGCCACAGAAGTGGGCAATGGTCTTGGAGTGGCCCATGGGTAGTGTTTATTATGGCCATTTCAGATTCCATCAAGCTGCTAAACTGTTACAAATTACTTATGAAACTTGAATAAGAATGATAAAAACCCGACAGAAAACATCTTGGGAGATGAGACTGGTTTATTTTATGAGTATTCTTGGGCATGAAATCATTCTCTAATGACTTAAGTGTTTGATTTTAATTTTATCACTTGCTGCTCTCTCTTTTTAAAAATTCCTTAATGATTTCTTTATTGTTGCTGTTATTTTTATTTTAAATTTTGAAATTCCAGGCTTGCCTTGAACTATCCCAGGGTGACCTGAACTATTTTAAACAAAAGATTCATTTTATTTGTGTGTATCTGCATGTGGGTATATGAATGAGTGTGTGTGTGTGTGTGTGTGTGTGTATGTGCATGCACACACAAGAGGACAGAAGACATTGTCTCTCTTGGAACTGGAGTTATAGATGTTTGTCTTGTTCATTACATAGATGCTGGGATCTGAATTTGGGTCCTTGTGATTGTGTAGTGAGTGCTCATAACTACTCAGCCACATCTCCCGCCCAGATGTTTCTTTTTATTGCTCCATTTTCTTTCTTTCTTTCTTTTTCTTTCTTTCTTTCTTTTCTTTCTTTCTTTCTTTCTTTCTTCCTTCTTCCTTCCTTCCTTCCTTCCTTCCTTCCTTCCTTTCTTTCTTTCTATCTATCTTTTTTGTTTTTTTCGAGACAGAGTTTCTCTGTGTAGCCCTGGCTGTCCTGGAACTCACTCTGTAGACCAGGCTGGCCTCAAACTCAGAAATCTGCCTGCCTCTGCCTCCCAAGTGCTGGGATTAAAGACGTGTGCTACCACTGCCCGGCTATTGCTCCATTTTATGTTTCTCTGTGTTGTAACTCTTTCTCCATCTACAGGGGAGGGAGAGGTGGGGCAGGGTGATAAGGAGAGGGAATCCTGGGAAGAGAGCTGCAGTGACTGAGGTGCATTTTTGCCTCTCAGCTTCCCTTGAATACAAATCAAGGATACTTTGCACCAACTCCATCTGAAAGAAGCTGCTAACCCCAGGCAGCAGGAACATGCTTGATGTGAAGACATTGTGAGCTAGCATCTTCTTTATGCATATGGTCTTGCATGTAGATTGGGGCTCTTGCTCTTGGCCACTCCCAACAGTATATGTGATGGCCTTATGTGACCAGCTTGAGTGTAGCACCCAGATAGACCTGAGTGACATAGTGTTGGCTGCAATTTCTATAGTCAAGCGTGAACCTACTGAGGTAGCCCACTCCGTGGACAGAGATGCTCACACGAGAAGATAAGCAGAGAAGACCATGACAAACTCTATGTAAAGGTTAGCAAGTGAGAGTTGGATAGCATCAGTCACCAGTTGGCTTCTTAGGGCTTGTGAATTAAAAATGTGATTCACAATTGTATTCAGAGTCAGCTCGGTGCTGTCTAGAGCACTTTGGCATGCATGCAGGGGGATGAAGCCTTCCGTTCTGTATAAATGGTACTTTGTTATTATCAAAAGGCTGGCTAGGGGACAACCACAGGGAATTCATGTTTAGCTGAAGTGGGAGATGAGAGCCCGAGGGTCCAACTGGCTGCTGGGTGCATCAATGAATGCTGATGGCAGCCAGGCATGCTGCAGCCACTTGCCAGGGGCAGCCCTGGGTCATTCTGGGTCTCTCCAGCTCACACTCAGTTGTGTGTGGTGCTTCCTCTGCACAAATACAGCAGACCACACTGAGTGCCGGAAGCAGAATTCATCGAGTTAGCATTGTGTGGGGAATGGTTGGCTGAGGACCCTGAACTGGATGATGTCTGCACATCCAGGCTGTTGCCTTGGTTGTCCTTGTCCTTGTGGGGGACACAGGACACATCTGCTTGCTCTGTATAAAAATATGATGTGGCTTCCCTGTGGTGGGATCAGATGCTTTCTGTGAAAGGGTCTTCCAACTCCTATGGTATTTATTTCATCTATCTATCTATCTATCTATCTATCTATCTATCTATCTATCTATCTATCTTGGGTTTTGAGACAGCATCCCACTATGTAGCCTGGTTGTCCTGAAACTCATTATATAAGGCTGGCCTCGAACATACAGAGATTCACCTGCCTCTGCCTCCTGAGTGTTTGGATTAAAGACCATGCCACCATGTACCAGTCCCGGTGGTGTTTTATAACGACAGACCCCACAGACCCAGAGATAGACCCCTAAGGAACCAGTAACTGTGGAAAATGCTTTTATGGAGCCTTGAAGTCAAGAGACTCCAGAAGAGAGACCAGGCTGTTGTTTTAAGGTGCAGAAGCCTGCCTCTCAGGAAAGATTCAGCCAACAATCTGTGGGTCTTACTGGTACCTTTCTATGTAGACCAGGCTGGCCTCAAAGATACAGAGATATACCTGCTTCTGCCTCCCACCTTTAGTCAATCCACCTCTCCAGGAAGATACAGTCAACCATCTGGGGTCTTGCAGGTACCAGTTCTGTGTTATAACCTTTAGTCAACCTTCATCTTCAGTTATCCCCTTTCGGGGAAACAAGAAAGGTCTTAATTATTTGGAAAATATAAATCCATTTAAAGACTGATTTAAACTTTAGCCAATTAACTCAGAGCTTTGCCCATGTGTAGCCAGTCTTATGGATGTTTCTGTATATTCCGATGCTATCTAGTACTTGTGGGAGATAGCTGAGTACTTCCTCTTCCCTCTCAAGTAAATCTCAAACTCGTCTCTCACCTTGAGTCCCACCAGCAAGCTGCACTACAACTTAGGTGTGCCCTCCTCTCTTCTTGTGTACCTGTTGGATTTTTGGTTAAATAATTGTGGTTGAGGCCAAGGAGATGACTTAGTTTTGTAAAGTACTTGCTCATAAGCAAGTACTGACTTCTAAAACCCAATTAAATGCCAATCTTCATGGTACATGCTTGTAATCCCAGTGCTGGGGAGACAGAGCCAGGTGCATCCCTGGGGCTCCCTGGTCAGCCAATCTAAACAGTGAACTGCAGGTCAGTGAGAGATCTTGTTTCAGAGACAGTGGGTAGAGTTCCAGAGAACATATGAGGTTGTTCTTTATTTTTATATATATATATATATATATACACACACACACACACACAGAGACAGAAACAGAGAGACAGAGAGAGACAGAGAGAGAGAGAAGAGGGGGGGGAGAATCTAGTGGTTGCACTGAAATGAATGCTTTCTTCACTAGAGAATCTTGGAAGCATTTAGTTGTTTCCAAAAGATGGTAAAACTTGATTTTCAAAGATGAAGCAGGGAGACTTCTGTCAACACCACGCCCCACACACCACTGGAGAGTAATTCAAGTACGTTTGGTGTTTAAGTGGCTCACCTATTTCAAAAGCTTTGACTATGCCTCTGGGGGCCTTCTTTGTAACTAAGCCTGTCCTCACCTGCTCCAAGGACTCACCTGCCTCTCTGTGTGTCTGTAGTGGGTGCTCACTGGGTGTGGCAGCCTCTATTTGTTGGCCTTGGCCTTCCTTGCTTTGGGTGGGTTCGTTACTGGCAGTTTTTTGACCAAATGCACTGGCTGCTGGGTTTGCTTCAAATGTTGCTTCTAATTTCCATAGCAGGTCTTTATTAACAGTGTCTGAATACTAGTAGCAGAATCTCACCTTGGACATATTTAAATTTCAGAATTCATTGCTTCTTAGAGCCATGGGAAGTCCTGGAATTAACTTTAGGGACCCTGATAACTCAGAACTCTTTATTAGTCTGTTTTAATTGCTATGACTAACTATCCAGGGCTAGCTGCTGTACAGAGAAAAGGTGTTTACTCAGCTCACAGTTTGGGGTCTCTATTCTCTCCAGTGTATAACAGGTAAGATTAGGCTTCCCTAAATCCCAGAACCTCCTCCCCAGCTTCTCGGTGGTGTCCCCAGTTAGAATAAGTCCAGAGAAGATTCTTAGGCATATTGGGGGTCACAGGGTCACAGATGTGTTACAGGATTGAGGGAGGCCTTACTGGATAGACAGAAGAAATACACAACCATTATACAACTCTTCCTGAGTCCACTGCTTTATAGAGACCTCAGGGTCTTTAACTGCGTAAGGCACTGGCAGACTCTGGACTCAGTTACTCTTTCTTTAGGACAGCAGTTCTCACCCTTCCTAATGATGCGCTCCTTTAATACAGTTCCTCATGTTGTGGTGGCCCCCCCCTGTAAAATTATTTCATTGCTAATTCATAACTGATTTTAATAGTTATGAATCATAATGAAAATATCTGATATGCAGGATATCTGATATGGGACTCCTGTGAAAGGGTTGCTTGACTCCTCCCGCCCCCTAAAAGGGATCTCGGCCCACAGGTTGAGAACTGCTGCTTTTAGAGTGTCCTGAGAGTTCTGTACCAGTTTGAGGGAGATGCTATTGCTGAGAGAACTGAGTTAGGCTTTGCTCATTTCACGGCCTTCTGGGGCCTAGGAAACACTATCTCCACTTCTAATCCTAGGAAGACACATGCTGCACCTCAGTGGGTATTGCAGGGGTCCCCCAAACATAGGGCAAGGTCACCTTGATCCTTACCTAGAGGGGTCAGTACAGCCTAAGCATAGAGTATAATGGTCATGCCCAGCGTGGGCAGGAACAGCCCAACAGCTGGGGCTGTTTGTAAGGGAACTGCGTCTGTCCTCTTCAGTTAGGGAGTGTCACTAAAGTGACTCTGGCTTCTGTTCTATCCATGCTCCTCTCTGCAGTGCTGAGGGCACTGTACTACTTACTTGACTTTTTCTGTTAGGCAGGGTTAGTGGCTTTGAAATTCCTGGACCTTCCTCTAGGTGGGAGAGTTTGCATTCAACTTTGCCCTGGCTTCCATGTGGCAGCTCCCTAGGATAGACCAGGCTGCCCTGTTCCTCCCAGGGATTTGTCACCCTCAGGAACTCTTCTGGGTTTGTCTAATGCTCCCGAGCTTGAGAAACAGGAAGCACATTAGTGACAGAACATGAATGCCCCGTTCTCTGACTCAATGTTATCAGCAGTAAACTTTACGTTTTCATTTCTGACTTGTGTTCTTCACTTGGTGTTGAATTAGATGTTTAGAATAAATGCACAGAGAAGTCACTATATATACCTGTTAGACAAAATAAAGTCTCTGCCTAGTTTGTTATTTACTGGTGTGGTAAAAACACTCAGCTCTTTTCTGTTGCTTGCACACAGGTGCTGATGCTACCAAGACTTGCAGGTAGTTCTATGAACACATGACTGACATGTGACCATGACTTTGATGAGTTTTACTCAAATCTACTTTTCAGATGTGGTTTTCTTTTCTTCTTCTTTTTAAAAATTATTTATTTATTTATTTTTATCATGTATATGAGTACACTCTAGCTGTCTTCGGACACACCAGAAGAGGGCATCGGATGCCATTACAGATGGTTGTGAGCCACCATGTGGTTGCTGGGAATTGAACTCAGGACCTCTGGAAGAGTAGTTAGTGCTCTTAACCACTGAGCCATCTCTCCAGTGGTTTTGTTTAGTCCAATTAAACTAACTTTCAGTTACATAAGTTTCTTCAGTAAGTACTTGGGAGAACATCAAAGAACAAGATAGTATTTCCTTTTAAATCACTAGTGTGTAGTTAATTGCTTCAGAAAATATCTGGCTCTTTCCAGTCAATATTTTCTTAGTGGTTTTCTCTAGAGCTGTGGGTTTTAACCTCAGGCTCTAAGATGATCCTGTCAGCAGTAGCTGTCTGAGGTAGGCACTGAGATAGAGAAAGCTTGGATGGTAGTTTCCCTTTCTTTCTAGATGTCTGGTAAACTGCCTGTCAGTCAAATGTAAATATATGCCAGCTTAGGCCAGCACTTTCTGTGCTTTAAAGATTTTGGCTAAAATCATTCTGCTGTAAAATCAGAGTGGAACAATGCAAAGCAAGTGAGCCCAATGGGAGGGAGTTCCCGATTTGTTCTTTCTTGGGTTCGTATTCCTGGGGAACCTTTCCCTTGCTCTCCCCTCTCCCATCCCTCCTGATGCTTTCCTTCCCCACACACACCTTCTTCTCTCTCTCAACCCCATGAAGCAACTGTATTTTTTAAAAAATGAAACAAAAACTAGAAGGATTCAATTGTAACTTTGAATCAGTTTTTCTAAGCACGACTTCTGCATGGAACTGGCCTTTAGTGTTGCATTTTATTAACTGTGCTTTGGACATTTTGTTTCTTTATTCTGAGACATAGCTCTCCATGCAGATCTCATTAGAGAAAACCCGTGTTTATTCCCAAGGTAGACTGGCCTGGGATCCAAGGATGGTTCTGACTATCTACCTCTAGTACTCAGGCCAGGGCTTATCCAGATCAAGACACTGAACAGCTCATGGAGACAATGATCTCAGTCTGGAGCTCACACAGAACTGTGGTGTATCTAGAGTGGTCAGATTATGCATAGATATGCAAGTAATTAGTTTTGCTAGTTGCTAAGCTTGGGTAGCATCTCACATCCTCTCTACCCTCAATCCCCGCCAGCACAGGTCTCTATTATCTCTTCGAGCCTGCCTCCAAATTCTTTGGGTTTCTTAAGAAGTCTTGAGATGGAACGTGAGCATTGGTGCATGCTTGTCGGCACAACTGGGCCGATCTGTGCATCCTTTTTCATGGGTTGGGGAGTTCCTCTATATCTCTGTTCTTTAACTCTCTTCTCTTGTAGTCTTTCCTCATGGACCCATACTCATCTCTGTACTGCAAAGGACCAAAGGATGCTGGGGCACTGTCTGGGTCAGCATCTATAGGATCTTTCCTGGGGTCAAGGTAGCAGTTGATGACTGACCTTCAGCAGACCTGGTCTGGCCTACCAACCGTGTGCATACGCATTCCTACATTGTTTTCAAAAGGGGACTCCATTGCCAGTTAGAATGAAAATTGAGATTTTTTTTTTAACCAAAAACTGAGATTTCTGTCTTGGAGCTGGTAAGATGGTTCAGTGGTGCTTGCCATAAAACCTGGTCACCTGAGTTCAAGCCCACATGGCTGGAGGAGAAAGATCCAACTCCTGCAGATGGTTCTCTGGCCTTAACACATGCCCCATGGTGTGTATGTGCCTGACTTCTTCCCCACTGTGCTCCATCTAAAGGTAGAAATGATTCCTGTCCTCTGAGGATAAGGATCTACGTGCACCTGAGAGTCAGGAGCCACCTGAAGTCTATTAGGTCAACAGGTGCCTGAAACTAGCCAGTGACCCCGAATCTGCAGGCTGGCCTCTGTTACACCTTCCTGGCCCTTGTAGACATTTGGGTTGGAGAACCCTGGGTTGATGTGGTTATCAGGTGCTCTTCTCTTCACCAGTGTATGGTCAATGACAGATACCAAGGCAAATTGGAGCAGGAAGGCAGGTGGGGGGAAAATCAACTGCTGAATCCTGCCAGTGGAACTGGACACTGTAGACTTTGGCCAAGCTGGCCCTAAGGTTAGCTCTGGCTTGGTCTTAAGGTTGAGTATTAACTGGAGATTTTTGAGGTCTGTTTTGAAAGCTGAAGATCCCGCCAACGGCCATCATTGCAGAGGTTCCAGAATCTAGAATTTGTCTTGACTAGTGATGGCCAAACTGGCTCCCAGGATCTGCACTTTGACTTTGGAAGCACCCAGCTTCTCCCGGAGCCCTCTTGGATAAGCCTTGAGGTTTGGGACGAGACCAAAGTCAATCGGTGTCCAAAGTACCAATCCTAATGAGCAACTAGACATCTTGTGGCAGCAGATATCCAGAAGTATGGCAAGGGGCGACTACCAGCAAGATCAGCAGAACAGCATCTTGCTATTTAGTACCTGGCAGAATAGTCTCAAGTCTAGACAAAGTCTACTGGCATGAGCTACTGGCATGATTTTGCCATAACACAGAATTGCTGGAGCCCTAGCTGACTAGAGTTGGCTGCTGCTTTATGACGAAGCACCTTCCCATATGTCTCCATTCAAAGACAGTGCAAGATGGGGCAGATGAGACAGGTTGCAGACAGGAAATTCTTCTAATTTAACCCTAAATCCCTTCAGCTGTGGCTTAAGCTTACTTCCTCATTTTGCATGCCTACCCCCCTCCCCCAGAGGAGAAGCAGCTTGTCAGGGTCCTGCCTGTCTGCCCCTCCCTCATTACCCTTCATAAGACTGCAGCATTAGCACTGAGTTTGTTTCTTTCAACCTTTCTTTCTTTTTCTTTCTTTCTTTTTTTTTGGGGGGGGGGGGTTTGAGACAGGGTGTAGCCCTGACTCTCCTGGAACTCATTCTGTAGACCAGGCTGGCCTCGAACTCAGAAATCCACCTGCCTCTGCCTCCCAAGTGCTGGAATTAAAGGCGTGTGCCACCACTGCCCAGTGAGTTTGTCTGTTTCTTAAGAGACAGAGCTCCAGGGTCAGATAGCCTTCAAAGCTGCACCAGGGTCCTCCCTGTCAAGAAATGGATAGAAAACTATTTTTGAAAGACTGTGTGCTTCAGCTGTTTAACGGGCATTCAGAAAGAACCCAAGCCTGGCAGTTCAGACCTGTAGCCCCAGCTACATGGGAGGTTGAGGTAGGAGAGTGGGAAGATCAGTGCCCACTTGAGCTATAGAATGAGTTCAAAGCCAGCCCAGGCAACTTAGTCTGAACATGTCTGGAAGGAAAATGTCACATACACACACATACATACACACACACACACACACACACACACACACACACACACACAGAGGTGTAAATGTAACTCAGTGGCAGAGCATTGGCTGTTAGTGCAAAGCCCTATGTTTGATCTCTGGTGCCATAAATAAATTCATATTTAAATAAATAAGCAAATAAGGACCCCTGTATTGTAATTAAGCTTCACGCTGTCAGAACACTCATCCAGAGCCTGGAAACCAGCCTGCAGTTCCAGAAACCACTTTCACCGTGTGGCTTTGCTTCATATTTAGAGAGTAAAGTCACTAGACCTTCATAATGATCACCAGAAATAGGACATGCTGTCATGTTCCTAACCCAGGCATAAGCTTACTGTGACCTGGATCTCAAGAATGGTGCACACTTGCTGGAAGGACTGACTCCATACTGGGTTGGTACCCAGGCATCGATGGAGGGGGTTGTTTCTGGGCTGGCATAGCCCACGAGGTTGTTCTTGTTTGCTCTCCCGATCCTCTTGTCAGCCAGTTCTCTTACTTATTCATGGGTGGTGTTTATTAGGAGGTGCTGGGAGTGATGTCAGTTGTAAATATCCAAGTGGCTGGAGGTCTAGAAGAACAAAGAGATTTAATCAGGTCAAAGACCCCATTTCACTGGCCCAGCGTGTGTTGGGAGGATGAGGAGGTGGTGTGTCAATCTAACGAGTTTTGACAAGGGCTGCTTCTGAGAAACGACCTCAGGGTGTCCCCAAAGCCTTTATGTTCAAGAGTGACTTCAACCAGTGACACTCTAAAGCCTAGAAAAGCTATTTCTAGAAAGCTGTTTCTTTGGTTAAGGTTTTGTCACGAGAAGGCAAATGTCCCCCAAAGAGCACATGGAGAGTCAGTTACAGCTTTCTTCCCAGAAAGCAGGGAAGAGGTGTTGGCCAATGTTGGTTTGAAAAAGGACTCTTGTATGAGATCTAACTTACAAGGCTGCTGTGGTTTAGATGAGTCCCCAGAGGTCCTAATTAAAGGCTTGCTCTCAAGCTCATAGATGTTGGGGATGGTATAGAACCTTAAAGAGCTGGGACCTAGTGGAAGATTTTATGTCATTAGTTTGTCCTTGAAGGGGGACAGTGGAATCCATCTTCACTCTCTTATTGCTTCCTGGCTGCCATGAGGTGGTCAGCTTTGCTATACTGTATGATCCTACTATCATGGATGCATCCTCACAGAGACAAAAGCAACAGCGACCATCAACCACAGCCACAAACTTCCAAAACCACAACTAACACAAAGCCCTCCCGTTTCTAACTTGACTCTCTCAGATATTTTATAATATCGACAAGAAGCCGATCAGCATAGAGTCACAGCAGGGAAATAAACTGAAAGTTTGTAGAGGCCTCTTCTTTCTAGATGGCAATGTTTAATTGTTTTCTGACCTGCGTGATTGGGTGAAGCAAGCATGGCTCACTTCTCAGGCCCAGGAAGCATCTGACATTCTGTTCCTCCGGTTTGCTTACCTGTGTCTTCTCCCTCATGGGGCCTTGGGAGACTCACATGTGGAATTGGGATGGGTCCTCTGGGAATTATGGTCAGGACACATCATCTGACATCTTGTTTATGTCCTCAGGATGAACATACTTAATGCTTCAAAAGGCAACAAATTACGCATGTTGTGGACTCTCCCAACCTGCTTTGGTCCAGAGACCACGGGGCAATGCGCAGAGGGGGGACGGGTGCTGGATGTCACAATCATTTGTGTTTGTTCTGTTCAGATGTTTCATCAGTATCAAAATCACATGCTAACCCATGTGTGTCCTCATGAAAGTGTTGTCTCCTCCTTCTCTCCTCTACGAGATTGCAAGTGCGTTTTTAAAAAGGTTATTAAAATTAAGGTTCTCCTCCCCACCTGCTTAGGTCACTTTTAACTTATTTTCTGAAAATGCCTCATGTTACTGAATAGTCAGTCATCCTATCACCCGAATTAACATTTGTTTGGCTGTTGCAATTGCTACTTCAATATCTAGCGCACATTGCCACAACCTTGCATTACTGTTATGGTTATGCAGCGAAATGAGAGAGTTTGTTAGGTAAAATGTTATGTATTAGCTTGGTAAATAAAGAAAAACCTAAGATCTCATGATTGAAGAGGTGGTGGTGCTTTAAAAAGTTATCTGATTTGTATAAACGTTTTGTTTGCATTTGTACAAGTGCACCATGCTCATTCGGTGCGATGCCCGTGGAGGCTGGAAGTGGGTGTTGGATCCTTTGGAACTGGAGCCACAGATGACTGTGTACCATGTGGGTGCTGGGAACCTAACATGGGTGCTCTGCAAGAGCAGTCACTGTTCTTAAGTACTGAGCCATTCCCATACTAATCCTTAATGGTCTACGGTTATTTTTACTTCTGGGAAAATATGGAACAATTTAAAAGTTAGATTTATACAAAGAAGATCAGAGTTTTACATCCCCTTCAAGCATGTTTTGGGCTTTGTGGAAATGAACACTTTGCCTCCTGACTTTGAATATGGCAGATAGTCCTCCTAACCCTGATCATAACACTGTCCCCTTAGAGAGGTTTTAAAGCTTGTTCAGCATCACATAGAAGATACCAGGAGCGTATGTAGTGAACAAATGCTTCTGAGAGAATATGTGAAATAAATTACTCCTTTGTTTTTCTTGCCCTGGCATGTCTGCGTAATCAAGGCAAGGAACGCCAAGGGTTTATTTTGACTTTCTTCCCGTTTGGCTTAAATTTACCACCCACGTTATCCAAAATGCAAACCGCACGTGGGATCTGTGTGTTTGTTCCGCTGTCATGCCATGACGGTCGGTGTGCAAACATGGTTGCACGCAAATCTTTAGGATCTGACAGATCGAATGTCATTGACATTCTTGCTGAGAATATCAGAGAACATTTGGATTTAGTCTCCCAGCCTGCCATTGTGTAAGGTTCATAGTTATGCTGTTTGTGTAGTTGACCACCCACTGAAGCCACGGCATGTGAAACTGCTGTCCACTAACATGGGCCTGAAGGTCACATGGGACCCACCCAAAGATGCTACCAGTAGACCCGTGGAGCATTACAACATTGCCTATGGGAAGTCACTGAAAAGTCTTAAGTCCATCAAGGTGAATGCGGAGACACACTCCTTCCTTATTAAGGACGTGGGTAAGTGACACACATTCCTTTCTCCATCATCCCTACTGTACATCAACAGTCGAAGCTGTGCACTTAGGATAACCATTGGCAAGACAGAGTGTGGCTGAACCAGAGTCTTTGGAAACGGGAAGCCAAGGTTAGAGACTAGTCATAAGGATTTGCTTGGAGGTCTCACCATGAGGACATTGGTTTCATGCCAGGCGTCTTGCCTGTACCCTTACCTCAAGCATTCCTACTGTCGCAAAGAAGCAGAAAGTTTTAGTTTTTGATGGTGCTTTGGAAAACAATGGGGACATTGTTGACCCTTTATTATTATTATTTTTTGGTCTTATAGAAACTTGACTATTAGATTGCTTAATGGTCTAATATGAACACAGTTCCTCTCATAAACCACTTAATAATTAAGGACAGTTGACCCTTGAACAACTTTGGTTTGAATTGTGTTGGTCTGCTTATATGTGATTTTTTTTTTTTTTTTGAGCAGAGTGGATTGTGACAATTAGAAAAAAAGCTAGCTGAAGAACTTCAAAGCCTAGTGATATCATGAAGTGTCAAAATGCATAAAATATGTAAATTATAGTCTACATTATCTGCTACTATAATGTCATTTACAAATCTGTTGAAAGTCAGCATTTATCAACACTTATGCATGCAAACACTTAGAGTTCACACACATAGCACATGTCTCAGTCTTAATTGTCAGTATGATACAGCCTACAGTCATCTGAGAGGAGAAGCCTCAACTGAGAAATTGTCAAGATTATGTTGGCCTGTGGGCATGCCCATGGGAGATTGTCTTGAGTATTCATTGATATAAGAGGACCTAGCCCACTGTGGGCAGCAATATCCCTAGGCAGAAGATCCTGAGTCATGTAAAAAAAGCCAAGTAAGCATGAGCAAGCCGCACTAAGTGAGCCAGAGAGTGAACCAGCAAGCAGCATTTACTCATGGTTTCTGCTCCCAGTTCTTACTTGAGTTCCTGTCCTGATTTTCCTCAGTGATGGACTCTGATCTGCACATGTAAGATAGATAAACCCTTTCCTCCTCTAGGTTGCTCTGGGTCAGTGTGTCTTATCACAGCAACAGAAAGGATCCTAGGACATATAAACAAAGGCTGCAGTGTTAAGTCGTGACTGCAGAAAACTCACTCTCATGATGTCAGCATCCTCTGTGTGTGAGCATCTCATCTCCCTAGTAAACCATGCATCTCAGTTTTGTTTTTTTTTAAAAGACCCTAGATCTTTTCACTCTGGCTAACCTTTCATGCAATATGATACTTAACAATATGAAAATAGGTGTCACTTGACTACTTCTGTTAGCCATGTGGCTTCCTGTCACCAGCAAGCTCTTTGTAGCTAAGATTTTCGAAAAGTCAAAGTTATTATTTGCAGGCTTTCACCTGCACAGGGGTCGGGGCCCCTCACTCCAGAGTTGCTCAAGATCAACTGTATTACCTCCCTGTGAAGGCACACAGAAGGTCACACATGTGGACAGTATAACCTTTGATGAAACTTTATTTTCAGTTGATTCCGGAAACCGGGAACATTTCAAGTCTTGCCTCAGTGTGCTTTGTCTTAAAGGGACAGCTCGAGGGAGTCTGCCTCTGTGCCCTCTTTTCTTCTGTTAAAATTGCTACCATCATGTAAGGCTACAAGTTTGAGATGGGGCATGAGGAAGTCACAGAGCCAACTAGAGAAAAGCCAGTATCCTTTGTGCCATGTTACTGTTCTGATCCTGGCATGTACCACACCACAGCCCTCGGCATCTCCACCCTCTGCTGGGTACCACTGTGTTCTTTGGGTAACTGACCTAGAGGTGGCTAGGCTCCCTTCCTCTAGCTTCCAGACAAATACACAGTGCTACGAAGCACGTGGCTCCCATCCCCAGTCCTGCTGTGAGGTTAAGTGCATGCTATCAGATCAAAGACATGAACAGAGCTATATTTGCTCCAACACTGGGTTGTTATGATTGCTGGAGAGAGGAAAAATACACTCAGGAGAGGGCTGTACCACCCAATAACCAATGTCTCCCAAGAAGTGCTGAGTTAAATGGTCGGGAGTCAGAGGCATGTGGACTCCATTGCCAGGGAATTCAAATGAGTCCAGAGCGAGGAAAGCCTGACAAAGCACAATTCTGTATTCTGTTGGGACCTGGAACGGTTTCCCATTAGCTCGGCAGGTTGTGCCAGACCCTAAATGCCACCAGCTCCTGCCACAGACAGGCAACAGCTCACACCAGACTTGAGTATAGCAGAAGTCCCAGAGAGCCTCTAACTTCTGGCTTGAGGCCAGAGTAAGGCTGTGTTTAAAAGAATGCCTCAGCTTTGAGAATGCCATTCTCCCTTACCTTTAGAGCAGGACAAACTGCCATCTCTCCAACACTCCATCCCTGCCCACGCTCACAGGCCTTAAGCTCTTCCAGGAATTGCTCCCACCTGACCTGTCACACGACAATGATTCATTTTGAGGGAAACGAGTGTTACAGTTTTGGTTTTGAAAACTCGAGAGTTCAGGGTGTGTCCTTTTGTGCCCCTGGTTTCCCTTTGAATCTCAACAGTTTCAGGGGCTCAGCAAAGGAGACCACTGCTACTTGCCTTGACCCTGAGACCAAAGTAAAAAAGCAAAGCCTAATTATTTCAAGATTAGCATTTTCAGAATTCCAGGAAATATTTTTCTAGTCCCCCCCCTTTTTTTTTTTGGTTGAAATAGTCAAAAACCACATGCAGATGTAGCCTGGGGAACATTTTACAGTGAAAAAGAAAAATTCCATGAAGCTTTATGTAGAGCAATAAAGATTTTATGAGTTTCATTGATATTTCCTTTTTTTTTTTTTTTCTGGATCTTTCCATTTGGACCTTCCCTGTACAGTGTTAGTAGTCTGTGACACTGTGTTTGGGTACTAATGTGGTCAGCTCCTAATTCCTGTGCTGAGATCATACTACAGATGTCGAAGTCTTCTGTTATCAATGGTGTAGGACTCCAGGTTTGTTCTGCTTGCCTGCATTTTGTATTAAACACAGCTGACATTCTTAGGGTCAACTCTGTTTCAGCGGCCTGGAGAGAATGTTAGCGATCTCAGTAAAACCGAAGAGAAAGCTACTGTTGGATTTGCCACTGCGTTAGGGATTTTGTATTTGTGTGTAACTGGTGTAAGTGAGATGGTGAATGAATGGAGTGTGTGTTTCTGGAGGCTGGAGGCAGTGGTTTGATGTGAACCGTGTGTTTCAGAGCCGGGGGTAGTGTACTTTGTGCTGGTTACCGCAGAGAACCACAGCGGAGTGAGCCGCCCGGTTTACAGAGCTGAGAGCCCACCCGGTAAGTCTGACCTGGAGGCTTTGCTTTGATGATTAGATTGGGAGGGCCCCTCTCTCCTGGGTTCTTCACTCCAATGAAAACACAGAATTATTAGGCTGGTGAGATGGATCAGTGAGTAAGGGAGCTTGCCACCAAACCTGTTGATCTGAGTTCGATCCTTGGGGCGCACAGCATGGAAGGAGAGAACCGATTTCTGTAAGTTGCCCTCTGAGCCACGCGTGCGCAGTGCAGCGTGGAATGCATGACCCCAATAAGTAAACATATTTTAAAAATTAAAATTGGTTTGATTAAAAGATTCCCATATTGTAGGCTTGTGCGGTAAGACCAAAGATGGAAATTAGGAGAGAGTTTTTTTTTTTTTTTTTTTTAGATTTTAGAAATTTTTTTGTTTCCATTTTGGGAGTAGCTTTGATGCTGTTTAGGAACATTTTGTCTACTGTTTTTCAACACGGCTCAACTAGCTATGTGTAGACCCTACAACTAATTGTGTTGTCACTAAGCTTAGGTGTGGCGTTTCTCAAGGACCATCTAACTAGTCACTGAGAGTGTACTGAACTTTGGAGAAACCCGAAGACCTTGTTTCTAACTATCCAGTTGCATTTCCCTGATTTAGGAGGTGAATGGATCAAGATAGATGGTTTTCCCATCAAGGGTCCAGGACCATTTAATGAGACCGTCACAGGTACTTTGTGCTCACTTGGCTCATGCCTTCACTGAAGCCACATCTCCCAAGAGGGCTGTGGCTCTGTCACACGCATGTGCTCACAAGCCTTCATCTCATTCTCATTGCTAAACTAATGCACATGCTGGTGGTCCAGACTGCAGCTGGTGTTGTGTGCGACTTCCTGTTCCTTCCCTTCCCGGTGTGGGCAACGTCTGTGTTTACATCTGGAGATCGTCACCTGCTAACAAGCAAATATGGTGGCTGAGATGGTTGAACTGTCCCAGTTAGGAATTTTATAACCTTTTATTTGTGAACAGCTAATTGAGACCCTTAAAGATAATGGCTCTCGTTGGCCACTGTGTGTCCTCAAGTCTTGCACTTTTCTTGGAATAATACTCTGGAATATTTTGTGATAGGCTAGATCCTTTCCATCTCTGCTCCATATTTGTCTATGTGTGTGTTGCCCTGTGGACATTGATGTTGTCTGGTTGTATTGTTTTACATTGAGAGAAAAGTTGTTATTTCTTATGAGCTGTTACTTGAATGTATATAATTAATGGTTAAAAAAAATTCACAACAATGCAGTTATTTCAGAATGTGGCTGGGTGAGAGCCCAAAGGCAGTAAGGCAGAGAGCTATGCTTCATTTTTGCGTACCACATGTTGAAGCACATTGACATGGAATGGGTTAGAGACAGGTGAGTGTGTGTGTGTGTGTGTGTGTGTATCAAGGCTAAGACCACAGTGAGCTTCTTAGATCAGTGTTTCTGGTGCAAACAGTTGCCAAAGTCTTTTATATTAGAAAATGGGGTGGGAGAATAGAGCAGCAAAATAAAGGGAAGGGCTGTGGGAGGCAGCACACTCTTCCTCAGGGATGCCCCAGAGGGAGGCAGCACACTCTTCCTCAGGGATGCCCCAG
>JADRCH010000220.1:1663555-1740135 GCA_019843965.1 Rhynchomys soricoides
GGATGCCCCAGAGGGAGGCAGCACACTCTTCCTCAGGGATGCCCCAGTGGGAGGCAGCATACTCTTCCTCAGGGATGCCCCAGAAGGAGGCAGCACACTCTTCCTCAGGGATGCCCCACGTGACAGTGGGGTGTTGTAATGCAAACGTTTTATGAGTGATAGAGATGAGGGGGTGCTAGCTGGTAGAGGGAACAAGGAGTTTGGTATGGTTTGGGGAGTCGTTCTACAGAGTGAGAATGGAATTTCAGAGACTACAGGGGCAGGAGAGGATCGGGAGAGAGAAGGGAGCAAGGATCAAGCTTGGCACACCCTGGCAGCCTAGGAAGTCTCTTTATCTGCAGAGTGTATGTTTCCAGAGCCAAGTAGAACCTGAAACCATAGATAGTACCAGGTTTATACACATCCATGCTTTTACCTCAATCGGTACAGGTATGACCATTTAGAACTCTTAAGGTAGATACAGTAAGAGTTTTGTTTTATTTATTTATATTTTTGGCATTTGTAGTTTCCTAAAATCTTTTTTTTTAAATTTAATATTTTTACTTATAAACTTTACATCCCACTCACTGCCCCCTCACAGTCACTCCCTCCCACAACCCTTCTCCAATACCCCTCCGCTTCTCCTCTGAGCAGGTGGGGTCCCCCTGGTATCCCCCAACCCTGGCACTTCAGGTCTCCCATTGAGGCCAGGCAAGGCAGACCAGCTAGAAGCACATATCTCACATACAGACAACAGCTTTTGGGACAGCCCCTGTTCCAATCGCTCAGGACCCACATGAAGACCAAGCTGTACATTTGGTACATATGTGCAGGGAGGCCTAGGTCCAACATATGTATGTTCTTTGGTTTGAGAGCCCCAAGGGTTCAGGCTAGTTGACTCTGTTGGTCTTCCTGTGGAGTTCCTATCTCCTTCCTACTCTTCCGTAAGAGTCCCCAAGCTCCAACCACTGTTTGGCTGTAGGTGACTGTATCTGTCTGAGTCAGCTGCTGGGTGAAGCCTCTCAGAGGACAACATGCTCCTGTCTGCAAGCATAACAGAGTATCATTAATAGTGTCAGGGATTGGTGCTTGCCCATGGGATGTGTCTGAAGTTGGGTCAGTTGTTGGTTGGCCATTCCCTCAGTCTCTGCTCCATCCTCTGTGCCTGCATTTCTTGTAGACAGGATAAATTTTGGGTTGAAAGTTTTGTGGGTAGGTTGGTGCCTCTGTCGCTCCACTGGAGTTGCTGCCTGGCTACAGGAGGCAGCCTCTACAGGTTCTATATCCTTGGTACAATAAGATTTCAACACGAACTGTAATAAATAAAAAAATGTGTATCTCTGCACTATAGTGTGAATGGGACTGCTCTTTCCTGCCTCTCTTAGAAGAACCAACGGCACTGTCTTTCCTCTTCTTTGCAAAGTGATAATGAGCTGATACAATATGCAGATGATTAAAGAGACAGAAATTAGTCATTGTGGTACTAATAGTACTAAGAGTACAGTGTTCCAGGTAAGGAGATGTCACTAGAACAAAAGAACCTGTATATTTGCAAGAGTCAATTTGATGACACAGAAAGCTATTCGGTGACTCACACGGGGGCAGCATGTTCACACTAGATACACTGGATGAAGACATCGTTTATATCTTGGGCAGGATGGAGTAGGATAGTGTGAGGTCCATTACATTTTGTAGCACAATGTATACTTTCATTATGAATTGTTTATTTCTGGAATTTTCCACTTAATTTTTTTTTGGGGGAATACAGTATATTACAGGCAATTGAACCTGAGAAAGTTAAGCTTTGGGGGCTACCACACCCCTAAGACGAGGGCAACGTAGGAAAGGAAGTTTATTTTAGATGTGTTTACTCCTGAAGACACTTATGTAATCAGTCAGAAATAAACATTTTACTGACAGCTATTCATGCATTGTATTTGACTCTCATATTTGTATTTTAAATGTTTATTTTATACTCTTGGTCTGACATAAGATTTAGAGCTAGGAATTTTCTTGCTTTTTCACAGATAAGCACTTTCTTCTGCCACCTTTAATAGGAGTGTATGCATGTATGAAAGTGTCTATGCAGACATGTCTGTAGATGTGTGAGGTGGACTCTCAGGGGTTACAGATCAGGGCTCGGGAATCAAAGAAATTCAAGTTTTAACTCACTGTTGGTTTAATGCATTGGGACTGTGTTCAGCTTCCTTTTGTACGAGCTTTTGGATTTGTGACTACCAAAGCTCTCTTTTAGAATATATGCTCTCCATTTACCATACATAATGAATAAAAGACATTAGAAGAGAGACCCCTAGGTGAACTTTCAGCATATGATGTAGTCCAGACCTCACAACAACCCATGGTATCCAGAGAGCGCAGACTCAGAAAATGCCTTATCCATTATCAATGAAAGACTGAGAATCTGTAGGAAATTATCTATGACTGGTTGATATGCTACCTAGACCTTTGGCTTTTGGGTCTTGAAACAAAAAAAATCTTTGCTCTTGTTCAGAGCAAAGATTAAGTAGATAATAATTTGGTCAAACAAAAGAGGCATTCTGAATGGTGCAGGTCTTCATTCACAGGAAAGCATTTGCCTTTAAAAACACAGATAATGCAGCACCAGCACCAGTACCAGCATGAGGCCTTGCAGGAGGTGCTTTGGCTGATTTGTCTGTGTCCCACCAGTGTCCTGTTTGGAATCAGGGGAGAATCCATTCTTTATTCTGCTGAAACCAGGCATTTCAATTCAAATTCCAGGAGGCTTCCTTTTGCTGGCTCAGACCTATCAGGTCTAAATATTCTTACCTAAAAATAGAACCAAGGTTGTTAATCTATTCCTTCAGTGCCTGTGGTTTTGCAGGCACAGGACCCAAAGGTCTCTAGCATGGTGAACCAGATGGATGAGGGCTCATCCGCATGAAATGTACACACTAGTGGGAAAGAAAACCAGGAAGCAATGAAGTGAGCCACATGCATCAGAGTAGTGTTGGTGAGGGCTGCCACCCACGGTGGGCGGGGAGGGCTCGCACAACAGAATGTGTTTTCAGTGGTTCCGGAGTGTCAAGGTCTAATAGTAAAGTGTGAGCAGGTTTGAACCCGGGAATTCTGTATTTGCAGATGGCCTCCTCCCATTTCTGTTTTTACCCAGACTTCCTTCCACCTCACATAGGAAAGAGATGGCAAGTGTCTGTGGGTCTACACTCCTTCCTTGTGCAAGGACACCAGTTGGGTTGGATGAGGGTGCACCCTGATAACCTCATTTAAACCTGATTGCCTCTTTAGGGACCCTGCAGCCCAATATAGCTAACTCTGAGGTTCTGGGATTAAGATGTCAATGTATGAATTTTGAGAGGACACAATGAAATAATCACCAATTATTTGGAAACAATAAACTGCATGGTAATCTTGGATGGGCAGATGGGGGTCCTGGTGCTAAGACTGTGCCACCAAGCTGAGACTGTGCAGTAACATGATGAGGGGGGAGGAGGAGGAAGAACCTTCTAGAAAGTCCTAGAGGTTGGACAGGACTTGAGTGACTCTGAGTCTGGTTGGTCACCCAAATATGAAAGATTTGGACCCAGAAATGGTAGCCTGAGTAAAAATGCAGTTCCTGGATGTCAGCATTGCTTCTTCTGTCCCAGCAGAAGGTTTCCGCTGCTCTGAATGAGGAACCTACCCCCCTTGCTGGGGTGTCTGCCTGTACCCCCCCTTCTGATCCTAAGGAAGTGATGTCTTAAGTCTGTTAATTTTCTGGAACACTGGTGTCTATCATGTATTTCAGAATTCTTCACTACTGTCTTAGCCTTCTTGGCAGCTGGCTCCAGAGTAACGAGGTCACATAGAAGCAGGCCCCCAGGGTCAAGACTGTGCCATGTCCCAATTTTGATAATGAACAGCCCACAGATGCAGCTGGGACAGTTATTCTGTATTTGTCAAAATTTCATCCTGGAATCCACGTTAGATCCTAGTTAATTTTAGCACAGAATATGTTCATATCTACTTTAATAACTGTGGATTCCTACACACCCTTTCTCTGTGCTTTTCCCTCAAGCTGTGGAGTTGAATTGGATCCAGAACTGACACAAAGTCTGAGTTTTGCGTCATGTCTTCTTTGCACTGTATTTTAGTTCATGCTTTCAGTAGTTCAATGCCAGCTTGATCTAAATTGGGTGTATTATGGACCATTCCTTTCTGGCCATTGCCACCAGCACTGTGGTTCAGACACTATAATCCTGTGGTTATAGCTACTGGCCTTTGAGCTGTTCCCTCAGTCCAGGAACATGAGACATGTGTCTATTAGTAGATCTTACACACCAGGCATCCATGATGGTAGCCCATCTGCTAGTCCTGCCTCCTAGTTTCTAATGGCTAGATCGTGCCATAGATCTACAGTTAGGCTAAAGTTGGTCCCTGCTTAAGCCGGAGTTCTGAACTCCTCTGTCTGTTGGCAGGATGTCTTGTTTCTTCTATCCCTCATGTCATGAGCTTGCTTCCCGACCTCTAGAGGCCCCAGCTCTGCAGGCTTTTCCCCTTGGCAGAGTCCTGAGGCCACCCTTGGCTTGTTTTTTTTTCTCCTTTAACCCGGACATGCACTCAGAACATCTCCCCTCTCTGAACTGCTTTCCCTGGTCCCACCAGGGCCAGCCAGCTGCTCAGTGCTCTCTCTTTGGCCTCTCATAGCTGAACTAGGGGAGAGAAACAAAGAGCCAATTTGCCCTGTGTCATCTCAACCATCCCAGCCATGTTTCTCCATCTGGGCCCCCAGTGATGCTTCAACGAATCTGTCTGTCCTTGCATGGTCACCTTTTACTCTTCCAAGAGAACTCTCACAAAAGGTAGCCACTTTCTTCAGCTTCTTTCCTGGCTTGTGCTATCTTCCTTCTGTCAGGTGCCTTTGCTTCTTGTTTCTCTGGGGGTGACATACCTCATCTTCCTTGGGTGACTTCCCTCTCCCTTTTTCCCTGCTTTGGAGGAAAGTTGAGTCATCCCTTCTCTTGAAGGCTGACTTCATTAGCAGAGTATCTTCAAACCACAATGAGACCTGGGGCAAATTTGGGGTTGGACTCCTCTTTGGAGCCTTCCCTCCAGCAGCTCCCCTGATGCCTGGCTCAAAGTGTTGACACATACTGACTGTTGCACAAATAATTCAACACTGAAATAACTTAAGCATGGAATCATGAAAAACCAGTTTAACCTCTTCTTGCTGTCTTACCTAGTTCTTTACTTTTTTGTACTTAAGACAGAATGTCTGAGGTTGGATGCACAATAAAGAAACAAGGTCTGTCTTGAGGTCAACAAGTGGGGCCATGTGCCACTCTCTGACCCTGTGTCTACTAAGGGCTCTTCTTTCAAAATCTAAAAGTGAAAACAAAACAAAACAAAACATAAGAGCTTGGGACTGTCAGCCTGGGGTATAGGATGCAGGATCTCTGAAAAAAATCTCATGTTAGTCTGGAAAGAAACACCTCCTTCCTATCAAGTTATTCATACACAGATTTTCATAATTAATCAATTAATTAATTAATTTAAACTCCAGATTTTATTTCCCTCCCAGTCCACCCTCCAACTGTTCCACATTCCATACCTCCTCCCCGCCCCCTGTCTCCACAAGGATGTCCCTACCCTCCATCCCAACCCACCAGACCTCTAAACTCCCAGGGGGATCCAGTCTCTTGAGGGTTAAGTGCATCCTCTCTGACTAAACCTAGACCCAGCAGTCCTCAGCTGTATATGGGTTGGGAGGGGGCTCATATCAGCTGGTGTATGCTGCCTGATTGGTGGTACAGTGTCTGAGAGATCTCAAGGGTCCAGGTTAATTGAGACTGTTGGTCCTCCTACAGGTTTGCCCTCCTCCTCAACTTCTTCCGGCTTTTCCCTAATTCAACTACAGAGGTCAGCAGCTTCTGTCCATTGGCTGGGTGCAAATATCTGCATCTGACTCTTTCAACTGCTTGTTGGGTTTTTCGGAGGGCAGTCATGATAGGTCCCTTTTTGTGAGTGCTACATAGCCTCAGTAATAGTGTCAGGTCTTGGGGCCTCCCCTTGAACTGGGTCCCACTTTGGGCTTGTCGCTGGACCTTCTTTTCCTCAGACTCCTCTCCATTTCCATCTCTGCAGTTCTTTCAAATAGGAACAATTATGAGTCAGAGTTTTGACTATGCAATGGCAACCCCATTCCTCACTTGATGCCCTGTCTTTTTACTAGAGGTGGGCTCTACAAGTTCCCTCTCCCCAATGTAGGGCATTTCACCTAAGGCCTCTCTCTTTGAGTCCTGAGAGTCTCTCACCTCCCAGGTCTCTGGTGCATTCTGGAGGTCCCCCCAACCTTCTTCCTGAGGTTGCGTGTTTCCCTTCTTTCTGCTGGCCCTCAGGGCTTCAATCCTTTTCCCCACCCAATACCCAACCATGGTAGAATTTGCTGAAGGAGACAGAGGCAGGAGGATCACCAGTTCGAGGTCAGCCTGGGCTACACAGAATTTTATTACGAATGGTGGACCAGGTAACAGGCTGAAGGAACCAAGCACCCAGTCAACAAGACCAGGCCTCTCATTTTAAGAAAACACATGCCCTGCTTTCCATTTGACCCCTAGGTGAAGCAAATGCAGGAAAACTTTCATTAAAACCACCCTAAAGAAAACCAAACCAAACCTTTGAGATATTCCCAAGAATATTTCATTCTAGTCCTTCTTAGCCTTGATAATCTATGATTCTGTTGCTGTGCTGTCCCGAAGGGCCAAGGAACACCAGCTATTAAAGTCAGAAAAGGACTGCTCTCTTTGCTTTTGGTGGCCCTTGTGAGCTGTCAGGAAGTGTGGCTAGAAACTAACCTGCCATGGGATGGATCCATTAAGAGCATAGGGAGCCTTCACATATGGTTACTCTGAGAATCTGGGTGATCCTTCATATGTATTGGGGGGAGTTAGGCCTGCAATGAGAGCCAGTGGGCTGGACTTGGCACAGGCTAATGCTGAGCTCTTTTGACAAGTGAGATGGTGATGTGGCCATCAGAGTCACATGGCTATTAGCATCTGATATTGGTCTCCTGGATGCATAGATGGCATTGCCACTGAAGGGCACAGGGACATCAGTATTGTCTACTCAATGAGAGCCCCAGGGAAGGGCTGTGGCTAATAGGAACCCAGACATATCCACACAGGTCTCTTGATTCTTGCAGTACTAGCAAAAGCTTCTTCACTGACCTATGCAGAGTCCTCCTCTGTCAATGCACAGCAATTTGTGTGTGACTTGGCATCTTACAGCATAGTAGGGCCTTAGCCCCACATGGTGAAATAGATGCTGGTATTGATAGACCCACTGATGTTCAACTCTGGTGGGGTCAATAAAAAAGCCACCTGTTGACTGGCAGAAGGCCATCCTGATCGCCTTTTATGGGGTCACTCAAACTGTGACCCTGGGGACCCAAGTCCATAGGTAAGACCAGAAACCAGCAAAGGTATGAGAAAAACTGGACACATCCAATCCAGTGGGCATTCCCCCTCTGTGATCACTCATTAAAAATGCTATTTTTAATTGTAAAGCAAACACCAACATTTGGTGGTGTGGTCTACAAAATTCAAATGCAATCTTGAGAATTTTGAGATAAAACAGATTGTACATAAGTAACAGTACTCCAGGCTTGGGGGGGGGGGGGCACTGACTTAGATTTCTTTACTGTTCTGTGAAAACCTTGAGGGAAAATTGCTTCAGTGAGCAAGTACTACACCCTGAGGGCCCCCAGGGTAGTGTAAGGTGTTTGGCCTACTTCTGATTAACAGCTTACTGAATTTCAAGAGCCAGTTCTAGGGTGAAGATGCTGGTAGCCTGACACTGTCCTGTGGGGTCCCTTCTGTCTACAGCATAGCTTTCTGTCCTCATGATGGGCAGGCTTCTGGTAGCTTCTTCACTTGAGGTCACCCTTGAAGCAGGAAAGCAGGATCTCAGACATACTCCACAGGACCAGTGATCTGGAACTGAAGGGCCCTGTGGGGGTGTTTGAAGTTAGTTTTATGTCTATTATGAAGGCTCATTGGCTTCTGTAACCTACAATGTTTAATGTGCTGTGGGTGAGCCTAGAGGACATCAAGATTCTTCTCTCCTTCTTTTCTCCTTTTCAGACTGTTTTGTCTTTTAGATTGTCTCCTCCTTTACCTTCCTCAAATGCTTTCCTGACTTCAGGTACTGGCCAAGAGGTGCTGTTCTGGTGTCTCTGCAGGTGGCAGGATGTCTACGGGCTGCCTTTCTCTACTTTGGGTTCTGAGTGATTCCTTGGACAAGTGAGCCATTGGCACGGTTGACCAGGGACTTGGATCTTCATCCAATGGTCCTTCCTTGGAGCATTGGGTACTTCTCTAATGTGAAAGGGATAGAACAGCGAGTTGGTCTCAGTGGGACAGATGTCATTGACTTACTTCCTGATGGGGAGCCAGAGCTTGAGGATCTCAACCAACCATTTATATAAGAAGATGACTGTGAATGCAATGGACAGAAACTCCCACTAAGCCAGATCCTTTACCCAAAGCACCCAGGAGCACCATGGTCCTCCCCAGAGTGGCTGCAGTGTTTAGATTAGTGTGGCTTCGGGGATGCTCATACTGCAGCCATCAGAAGCTTCTGAGTAAGCGCTGCAGCACAGTGAGCTAGGACTACAGGTCCAACAGCAGAGTTCTAATTCCTGCTCAGTGCCTGTTGCCGGCCAGCTCTGCAATGTTCCCCCCACCTTTGCCTCTCAGTCTCTTTGTCTGTTACTGGTGCTATTTCTGGTGAGTGATACCTGATAGATCCATTCCAGAATAACGAAATTAACAGTCCTACTTTGTTATTATTAAGTAGATGACCTTATTTAAGTATTACTCCAAAAAGCCATTTATTGGAGAGGACACCAGCATCACAATGGACTGTGTAGACAACCATGGTCCTTGAGAGTATAGCACTTAGTGATGTCATAGTCACCACAGTGTATATGAGTGTGCCATAGAGCACACTCATGATGAAATCACCTGACAGTGCATCTACCAGACTGTTTCCATGGTTAATGATGCACAGTTGTATTGTAATATTGTGCATGTTGGAAAGTTTTGGAAATCCATTCAGAGACAGTTCAGGGGGTTCCATCTGTATTTGCCCAGAAAGAATGGTTTTATGATGGAAATAAGCTTTTGAGGCTATTGTAGCCAACCCCAGAGCTTGTTATATAGCTCAGCTAAGCCTTTACTTCATAAGTGCAGTGCTAAGGCTACAGACATAAGCTCTGTACCTGGCTGTTACATACAGTCTCAGAGAAGAAGAACTGATGTAGTCAGGGAGTGCTCTTGGAGTCCTCTGTAAGTAGTAGATTTGATGTAGACCCTGAGTCTAGAGTCTGGGTTAGCCTGATCTAAAAACCTGTCACATTTAACTAGTATAGAAAAAAATTGATTCCATACAACTTCAGAAATGTGCTGATTTACAAATCACGAGGAATAACCCAGTTCTGCCTGGCTTCCTAGTCTCCAGCCAGGTGGTGTTTGTTTTGTTCTATGCCTGGCAGGAGGACAGTGTGTAACTGGTCCCAGGTCTTTGTGACCCACCAGCTCTGTCTATGACTTACCTGGTTCTGCTGTGCTAAGACTAATGGAAGAGGGCATGTGTCCCACCAATTCTGAAATAAATACACTCTGCCCTGGTGGGTGTGAGCCTGATGGATCTTGGCAGTTGTGACTTCCTGTTTTCAAGATAAAAGATCTACAGACTTTATTAGAAAAATTCATAGTGGTTTTGTGAGGCCATTGCACACAGCTTAGAGAAAATACTTGGATAATTTAATTGCAGATGAATTCTAACCACATGGAATGTTTTCCTGATGCATGCATCTGCTTTAAGAGAGGCTCCTTGGATGATCTGCCAAAGACAGTTGACAGTATGCAGAATCCAGAATATTAAAGAAAAGAAAGTTTCAAAGTGCTTGAAAAGCAGAGTCTCAAAGGAGGAGTGACAGTGATTGAAGGGGTGGGCCCTCTCTTTACACTGTGAACTTTATCCACACTTCCATTGTCCTGGGAGCAACCTCTGGCCAAAGTCCTTCTCTTCTCCATGGGGAGACTGCAGATCCAGCTTGTGTAGAGTCAACTGGGCAGGGCATTGTGTACCCACTCTGTAGGGAGCCTGTCTACACCCAAACTCTTGCTTCATACTCATGAGCAGAAGAGACTGGATGGATGGCTAGTGGGAGGTGTGGAAGGTGAGTTTAAACAGAGAGCACTGGGGATCAGAATAGGTGGGTCCCCATCCCTGGTTGACATTAAATGACACTAAATGGCCTTGTGACTTTATCTGCTTTTTCTCCAAATGTGGATGTCTTCCTTCCTCACCCCAAGGCCCCTTTGTGTTGGATTATCAGCTGTTCTGTGGTCCTGGCCCCAATAGGAAGGTTGGCAAGTGCTGGTGGCAGGAGCCACACCATATATTGGGACAGCTGCTGTCTCTGCGATGGCATTGTGTGGTTAATGTTCCATGGGACTACTGTGCATGGGAGTTCCAGGATGCACACTACAGCCAACAAACTTGTGTGGTCTTGACGAAGCTCTTTGTCCTGAGAACCTCATTCTTTCCTCTTGTTGAACCCATGACTACAGAATTCCAAGAGTCTTTGGTATCCTTGCTCAGCACTGTGCTAATGAGTGCAAAGGTTATCAAATCAGAATCTGTCCTGAGAAGAAGCCTGCAGCTATCCTCAAGGACGGAATAGTCCAGGGGACACCAGGTCTCCTTCCAGTTGCTTGACTGGGAGGACTCAGGGATGGAAAACAAGTGCAGGTTGAGCATGTTGGTCCTATGCAGCAGCAAGTACCTAGACTCACAGAAGACCTAGGCCCATTGCATTTTGCTGGATCATTCTGTTGGGTTACTTACAAAAAATTTAAACTTTTGTATATTGGGGAAAACTTTGTTGTGACTTATGTACTGTTCTCAGATGTCTTTAAGGAAGAGTGTTCAGTGGCTCATTAAGCATCTCCAGGAACCCCACAAAAGGATGGTCCTTTGCTTAGATGTACAACACTGGAGATAGTCATTTCAAAGTTAACTGTCTGAGATTGATTGTGAAGCTCATGTCATTTCAAAGTTAACTGTCTGATATTATTAGTGAAGCTCATGCTATCTCATGGCATTCATTTTCAGATATTATCTGAGATTGGAATTTCTAGTCGAATAGAGTTAGTCAGAATCGGTGCTGAGCCTAATATAGATGGCAAAGAAAGAATGCTTGGATGTAACTGCCTTATACAGTTAGAGAAATGCTCTTTTGCTTAGCAGCATCCTCGAATGAGGGCTAGAAGGTGGTCTGCTGTTAGAAATGGGCAAACATGGTGGTCACTTGATCCGTAAACCCTTGTTTCTCAATGTATCAGCTCTTACTAAAATAGGTAGGTAGGTAGACAGCTAGACAGACAGACAGACAGACTCAAAATACTAACCAGTGTCCCCAGGACATACTACTTTGAGAAAGTTAACAGCAGGAACATTTCAAGTCAGTTCAGGGTTTTTAGAAACTGGTTAATTTGTCAGTAAAAAAGTCAGAGACCCTGAGGATAGTGGCAACAGTGGGGCATAGCCAAAATTTGTGGAGGACAGGGGAGGGGCAAGATTTACATAGGGGTGGGAATAGAGACTCCAGGTCAAAATTGGTAGTCTTTAGCTCGTAACAGCAAGAAGAGCTATTCTTTCAGTACGGCAGAGAAAAAGCCTTCTGGAGACCAGTTAAAAATAACATCCAATGACTCTCGTATCTTAATATCTATCTCTAGCCTTCACCACAGGGTATATAGCCTGTCTAGCCTAACAGCGGTGAAAGGAAGTAGATGAAAAGGGACCTTATAAAACATCCAGGTCTGTGGCTGGCAGCCCCACACATGGAATGTTTTCATTTTATGTTCAGAGACCTCTTGGCATGAAATGGAAGCCCACCCGGAACTTAACAGGTTACCAAAAAACGAGTGTTTTAAGCCCAGCGATTAACCCGTGAGGCTCAATGTGTGCAGAGATGTCATATACATGATGTAAGCTCCACGCGGTGCATGCTTTAATCATTTCTATGTTATGTCCTTCTTAAGAAAAGGAAGTGCCCAACAAGCCCTTGCGTATGCGCATCCGAGCCTCAGACGACAGGCTGTCCGTTGCATGGAAGGCGCCACGCCTGTCTGGAGCCAAGAGCCCACGAAGATCTCGGGGTTTTCTTCTGGGCTACGGGGAAAGTGGCCGGAAGATGAATTATGTCCCACTGACCAGAGATGAGAGATCACATGAAATTAAAAAGCTCGGTGAGTTTGAAATGATTTTCCATGCAATGTGCCAATCACTTCTATATTTAGAACGCTATTCAAGGCAGAATGCTGTCTAAACGAGAGGTGATTCTCTCAGCTATTATGATTATTCAAGGTAATGCTCTACATTAGCCACCTCCCCCCTCTCTGTGACTAAACCAATTTCCAGAAGGAAGGGGTTATTTTGGCTCACAGTTTTGGTGATGGATCCCCACAGAGGGGAAGGCATGGAGGCAGGTAGTGGGAGTATGCTCCCGGAACGACTTAAATCTTGGTAGAATAAGAAGCAGAGTGAACAGGAAGTAGGGCCCAGCTACAGAACTCCCAAGGCTTGCCTCTGGTGATGCACTTCCTCCCGAAAGCCTCATCCTGTAAATGTCCCACCTCATTCCACAGTGCCGCCAGCTTGGGGCCAAGTGCTTAAACTCATAAGCTGAGGGGGACAGTTCTTACTGAGACCACAACATCACTTTGTCCCATCCTGTCTTGGTCTCTGTCACATTAACCTTTATTCAGTGGCAGGACCACATCATCTTATAAGTTGTTTCTATACGCAGAGTCCTAGAACCACTTAATCTAGATGTGAGGTGTGGTGGGGAGGGAAATCTTTTCCCCTTTATGGTCCTGTTTACATAGCAAAGGTAGCGTTAGCTATGGAATGTTTGTGGGCATATTTGCTGGGACCAAGAGATACTGTGTGGTCCACCTTAATAGGTCTTAACCTTTATTAACAGACTAGACAGGGACACAGACCATGTTCTGAGGAGATGCTGCTGTCCCCTTTTCCCCTGCCCCATTATCTACCCAATGAATTGGATGTATATCTGGGCCCCTTTCTGTATCTTTCTGGGGGAAGCTAGGCTACAGAGACTCAAGGGTCCAGGGTGGCCCTGGCAGCACATCTATCTTGTGCTAACTCCAGTTGTAAAACCCCTTGGTACATGCCCTGACATCTGCTCTTTTACCAGTGATAGGTATTTTGGTCCCCATGGTTCATGCTTCTTTTATTTCCTAATGGGTCAAGACTCAACCAAGAGAGAGGCTATGGCTTATTGGGCCTCCTCAGAAGATTTTAGTAAAACATCTGGCCTGTTTCACTTACGTGTAGTCGGGTGCTTCTTATGTCATTGTAAACCTGATGGTGTAGACAGTAGAGGTAGAGGCTCATATCATTTAGGGGCATGGAGGCCGGAAGTGGAGATTGGAATTCTTGGGGTTAGAAGCTAGGGTGGAAAGGAGCAAGGAGGCACCCATAGGCCTGTGGTGTGTGGAAAGAAAGTGCAGCACCTCTTGCTTGACACTTCTGTCATAAAAGGTAAGTTCTTCTCCAAGATAGGTGAGGGGCAGATGGAGAGGTATGGGAGTGGGGGCGGAGCATGGAGAAGAGAGACTCAGCCAGGCCATGAGGCACCATGACTTGAGCTCAGGAAACAGCCCTGGGTGAGAGCAGCTTCAGGGAGGCAGAGTTCTGGGAAGAAAGCCTAATGGTCTGCATTGCTGGTTTGCTGTGAGAACTCACCAGCTAAAGGCATAAGTATGCATCCTTAAGGAGCCTAGGCAGACAGTCCTATAGTCCCCAGGACCCCTAGTCCTGGCTCCTAGGACCATGCTATAATGTGACCAGCTCAGATTTGAACTGGTGAAGATCCTGGGAAGATGGCTATATTCCCTCTTCTGAAGAATCACACATGTCTCTGTTTTATTGGATGCTGTATTCAGCTGCTAGCTGGACACTCCAGAATAGTGCCTATCAAGCTTCTTGATTGGGTGTTCCCAGCATGAGACCACTGTGTGGTATTCTTTGTATTTACACGGGCCCCACAAGGAGGTACAAGCCCCTCTGAGCCAGGCAAAGCCTCTGAGCCATCAAAGCCCAGACTCCAGCAAGAAGACAGCAAACAACTCTCTTCTCCAGTGCCACAAGAAATGTGGAGAGAGTCAAGGAGGCAAGAGGAGAATCTAGGCTGGGTGTGCTTTGTGAAGAGCAGATCAGGGAAAAGCGACCTGGTGGTGTGGAACCACAGAATAATCCAGAGTCTCTTCAGCCCTCCATTCCTGAGCTGTCCCTTTGCTGCTATGGTTTCACCATACACATTGTTCAGCTCTTTAATGATAGGGATCAAACTCTACTGAGCTATCTCAGCCAAAGATGAGAGACTTTCTGCATGTCCGATACTGTGGGAGAGCCTTGTTCAGGTGGAACATTTCATTCATAGGTCTCATTCACAGTAAGCACTAGAACATAATTTTGGCATTGCTCTGACCCCCATGACTGGGGCTGCAAGTTTTTCATCTCTTCAGGAGCACACCTCTACTCCCCTGAAGATGATGCAATCTTGCTCTTTTATTGCCTAAACTTGATTGAATTTGGACCTAAGATATACGAGAGCTGTAGGCCTGGTATAATCACACAGGCATCTTCTACAATATGTTATCTTTTGAATTTCATCAACAGATTTGGGCTTCCCATGGTGGGAAGAGACAGTCCAAAGAGAAGGACAGGACATGGGATGAGGGTGAAATGAATTCTCTGGGGTCTGCTAGATCTTGGAAGCCTGTCTTTGCGATTAATTCTGCATAGGACCTTAACACTGTTTACCACTGGCCCTGGGGCATCTTAGAAGTGGACACATACTGAGGAGCTTTAGAGATTGGTTTAAAGTCTCCCATCAGCAAGGAATCCTGCCCCTAGGCAACCATTAAACACATTTTATGGGTGGTCTTCTGAATAAGTGAAATCCCCAAGATGGGCAGCAATGTCGAAGTAGAAGGGCCTCAGGACTACAAGAGGAGATGATATCAGACCTGGAAGACAGGGAAGTCTGAAGATGCCACATGGGAAGTGAAGAAATTCAGCTGCATGTGCTTGAGGTTGGGAAATGAGCCAGCCAGGGTTTGCAGGTATGGGGTGTGTGTGGGGTATCCTGGGCTCATGATTCTGGTGTCAGTTTGTATTTCTATCCAGTATCCAATAACCAAGGCATAGAGAGAATTGTGTCTCTACTGTTGGATACTTTCTGTTCAATCTCTGTGATGACTGGATAGGGTCTGCTCCTTTCCCATCTGAAGTTATTAAGAGCCAGGGCCTTGAAGACACGTAGAGCTGGTTGCAAGACCAAATTACTTTATGACATTGGCAGTCACCCTTCTGAGCCTGTTCTTGCCCATGAAAGAAGAACAGTGATAGGGGCCTCTGTGTAGGGTGTAATGACTAGACGAAGACTTACCTGTGAAGTGGTTAGCATAGGTGGGGCAAAGGGAGGGGGAGGGAAGGAGCCATAGGCTGTAGGACACATGGGCTACTGAGGAATGAGGACACTGTCCCATGTCCTGCTCTTTTCGTCCACAGCCTCTGAGTCGGTGTATGTGGTCTCCCTGCAGTCCACGAACTCCCAGGGGCAGAGTCAGCCTGTCTATAGGGCTGCCCTCACAAAGCGCAAGAATGCAGGTATGTTTCCAGGGATGCACTTGGAGAAACCATGGTCTGGTGTGAATGCTGTTTTCCACGTGATGCTGGCTGTGATGGGATGGTGGGACTGGTGAATTTCAAGGGGAATGAAAGGAACTACTGTTGTAGGTAAGCATGTTTCTTTCATGGGAAGAGACAGGAGAATTCCTTTGCTAAGGCCTGTTCCACTGAGGATTATGGACAGCTTTATAGCACAGTTCCTTTGAAGTGCTAGAGGGAGCGAGGCATCATTCCATGGAAAGATAATCTGGTCCATCTGTTAATCATCCCTAGTGAGGCACTGACCAAAACAGGAGAAAGGGCAGGTGTGTTGGGGCAGCCTGGTGGCACACATGCCATTTCAGCTCACTTTATGCAGACGTGATAGCATTGAAAGAAGTATGAAAATAAATAATTGTGATTCACTAGTAGCCCAATCATTGTGCACTTATTGACGTGTGTTTTTATTTACCTCCATTGATGGGTACTTTTTTTTTTTACATCACTCATAATATTTACAAATTACACATACCTTTCTGAGAGAGAACCTCCATGGATTCTAATTCCTTTTTGTTGTTGTGATAAACCATGGCCGAAAGCAGTTAGGAGAGGAAAGGGTTTATGTCATCTTACACTTTAGGTCACAGTCATTCATTGAGGGAAGTCAAGGCAGATGCTGAAGCAGGAACTAAAGCAGAAGCCATGGAGGAATAGTATCCCCATTACACTCTTCTGCATGCTGATCAGTTCAGGAAGCTTTTAAGGTGAACTTGCTTCTCAGGCTGTGGTTAGGAAAAGCAAGAATGGAGATTTCCCCCTTTATGCAGACAAAATCATCACTTAGCTTTCTATTCATCTCATCTAAATCAAGCATGAACAACTAAAAGTTATGTGGGGTTTGACTGGAGGAAGTCAGTGCAGAGCCTATGGTAAGGGGAGCCTCTTTTGTGCATCCACTGTCATTGCAGAAGAGGACGAGCTGGATGTACCTGAAGACATTAGTGTCCGGGTCATGTCGTCTCAGTCTGTGCTCGTGGCTTGGGTGGATCCTCTTGTGGAAAAACAGAAGAGAGTTGTTGCATCAAGGTACACATGTACGCTTCTTTCTTATCTTTGGGTATGAGAAACACAGCCTCTCTGGACTTCAAATGAATTCAGCCATTTTCTTCTTAATTTGGTGACGACTCATTTATTTTACCTTTTGTGCATGAATGTTTTTGCTTGCATGTGTATATGTGTACTATATGCATGATTGGTGTCCACAGAGAAAGAAGAGGAGATCAGATCTGGAACTGGGATTACAGGTGGCTTTGAACTACCATGTGGGTGCTGGGAACCAAACCTGGGTCCTACGGAAGAGCTCAGTGTTTTAAACCATCTTTCCATCCTGATTTTATTTTCTTTCTTGTGTGGGTGCTGACCCCTCTTTTGCTGCTGAATGTCCAGTACTTGGTAGCAACTAATTTCCTGCAAATCAAATAGGGCCTGAAGGGCAATTCACAGGATAGTACCTCCTATCTCATCTGCTTCATTTTGTCTTGTGTGTGCCAATTCCCTATGCTTGTTTTCCCCTGCCTCAATTATGTTCATTTTCCCTCTGTGAAAAGTTTACTGTGGGAGGAGTCTTCTTGAAGAGTCAAGGCAGATAGATTTTTATGTTGAGAGGCAGATGCTTGTCTAATGTTACATTCGTGGCTTCTTGGTAGACATTAGCTGATCTTGGAAATACGTCAGGTCCTCCTTGGTCGTGTGCAACAAAGAGCACCTTCTTTTCCATTAGCTCATGATGTTGTCCTGTTCTGTCTTTTATATTAATTTGTAGTAGCAACAAACAAACAAACAAAAATAACCAATCTTATCAGGTTAGAATAAACTTTATTTGAGTTTTATGGTTTTCTACATTGTATAGAAACTGGTGAATATAAATTAAAATGTTTTTTTTCATGTTTGTGTGTTCAAAGACTTGATAATTTATACAACTAAGAAGAAGCAAAAGATTTGGCGGCTTGGTTATTATGTATTAAGTTTTGAACCTATCTACAGCAGGAAAGTGGGAAATATTTCAAAATAAGAGTAATATAATGCTTAGATTGCAGAAGTGTATGAAGTGCAACCTTTAATAAGTACAGGAATACTTGTTGGTAGGATGACACATGTTTCTATCTGAGAAGGGCCACTGTGTCTCTCTATCCACATACTCTTCCCCAACAGAAAGTGGTCCTGACTGCCCTCTGGACTTTGGTTTCCAACATCTTAGGAAAACCAGGGGAAGCTAGACTCTCCTCAGAAGAACTGCTTTGTTCACAGTTGTGCCATGTCTTCAACTGATTGTCTTCTCCTGATTTAATAAATATAATGAATAACGCGTGTGTGCATGTGCGTGTGTATGTGCACCTGTACATGTGAATGCAGAAGCCAGAGGTCAACACTGGATGTTGTTCCTCAGGTATCCTCTGTCTTATTTTATTTATGGTCTTAAGAGAGGGTCTCTCACTGGCCTAAAACTTAACAAGTAGGCTAGGCTGTCTGGCCAGCAGGCCTCAGGGATTCCCTGTCTCTGCCTCTTCAGAACTGGCATTACAAACATGTACCACCAAGCCTGTTTTCTTAAACATGGTTTTTATGAATCAGAAGAGTCTAATTCATATACTGATCTTTATACTTCATCTTGCAAGTACTTTGTAACTGAACTCTCTCTTGAGATCCCCAATAGAACATTCTTAGTGCATCAAAGGCTTTCTACTGGGAAAAAGTCACGAAGAAAAATTGTATTAACAGGGGTCCAGTCTTCAGGGTTTGCTGCTCCTAGAATGCCATGGATATCTGCTGTCCAGGGTTTTTGAGAATCAGTACTTTGGTATTTCTCTTCCAGTGGATCATAATGGACTCCTTTCTCAGCCACTCTGCCCTGCTCTGTTGTAGAGGTTTGTTCCATTTCATAGCAGTAAGTCTGCACAAGACCTCATGGTTCCTGTTCTCCTGAGTCTGTAGAACATGTCCAGCTAAGCATGAAATGAAGCTTTTTGGCTTTGTGTGCATGAGCATGTGTATGAGAGACAGGCAGAGAGAGAGAGAGGGGGAGAGAGAGAGAGAGAGAGAGAGAGAGAGAGAGAGAGAATCAGTTGTGGTTCTTTGTATCTTCACATTCTCCAGAATGTGCGCACACACACATCACTGAGAAATTAAGTGCTTGGAAATTCTACCCACCTCTCTTTACCCCTTCTGTTTGTCATCTCTGGTCTTTGGAAAACTGGGACATTTTTAGTCTTGGACAGAAACACACTCTATTTCTTGGCCTGTTTTTACACACCCTTGCCAGGACTCTGGCTTTAGATTCTCAGAGTCAATGACATAGTCAAAAGTTTAGATTTTTCTCCTCAAATCTCCATGCTTGCTTTTAAGAATCACCACTTACAGGGAAAGATAAACAGTGAGGACTCTGGAAGTCAACTGCGAAGACTTAGGTCCTCGGGATGATTGTCATGTTTGCGTTTTCTCATAGACAGTACACTGTGCGCTACCGTGAGAAGGGGGAGTCGGCCAGGTGGGATTACAAGCAAGTCTCTAACAGGCGTGTACTAGTGGACAGTCTGATCCCCGACACCGTGTATGAATTTGCGGTCCGGATTTCACAAGGTGAACGAGACGGCAAGTGGAGTGCATCTGTCTTCCAGAGAACGCCAGAATCGGGTTTGTGTCTGAAATGACCTTGGGGTTTCAACTGAGGATCACTTCTAAACTGAAAATCCAAGCAGTACACACAGCCTTTAAAGTATCACTAACTATAAGTCTTAGTAGTAGAGTTTGTAGGCATAATTAGAAGTAGAGTTTAGGTTTAGAACTATTAAATTAAGGGGGGTGGTTAAGGAGCAGTTTTGTTGGGCTCATGCTTTGTACTCTGATATTTTTTTTTTCTACCAAAATGTTCTGACATATCAAAGCCTTCAGGTTCCAGCATATAGCACACACACATTGCTACTATGGCCACAGAAGTCCCTGGGTGACTTAGCTTTTGTTATGTAATCTTCCCGAAAAAACCTTTTGTGTAGCCAAGGCTGTCATTCAATAACAGCTAGAACTAACATCTTTATAAGTTGGACATGGTAGCACATGACTTTTATCTCAGCACTTGGGACACAGAAGCAGGTGGATCTATGGGAGTCCAAGGCTAGCCTGGTTTACATATTGACTTCCAGGTCAGCCAGGGCAATATAGTGAGGCCCTGTCAGCAAAACAATAGAATTGTACTAACGGGGTGCTGCAGAATTTGAACTTCTAATAATGCAATATTTATCTGGAAGGAAAAAATTGGAATTCCTAAAAGCCTATTTCTAAATGTGTCTAAACTCACTGCAGGAGTTGGTGGGAACCACAAAAGTCACCTTACAAAAAGCTAGTGTAGAACCACCTCTCGTGTGTCATCAACACAAACGCACCATCTCTCTTCAGCAGACAGTGTATGAGGGGCATGTCGGAGGTCATGAGAACCTTGTGAAATGCTTGATTCCCTGTCATCTTGTAGCTCCCACCACAGCACCGGAGAACTTGAGAGTCTGGCCAGTCAGCGGCAAGCCCACAGTAGTCACTGTATCCTGGGATGCATTGCCAGAGTCTGAGGGGAAAGTGAAAGGTGAGTGTCTCATCCTTACTTTCAGAGTCGCCTTTCTGAGAAATGCTACTTTGGTAACTCTGACTAAAAAGCAGAGGAGCGACATACAAAGTAAGATGAACGAGATGCTAACAAGGTGCTAACCAGGGGACACGAAGCTGGACGCTATCTGAGAGTTAGGCAGTCACCTATCTGCCAGTTATTCTTGACCTCTTCCTCGAGGCATGATCGTCAGGACAGCCATGTTGGAGTTATTTTTAACCGCACCTGTGCTATCATAACTTTTAAACCCTGTGCTAATTCTGGCACTTTCTATTGTGCCTGTGAGATCCCGAAAAGAGAAGTCGGCAGGGTCTGTCGGGACCATAAAGGTATTTAATGAGACCATTAAATGCTTTAAATGGGGCTAAAAGCCTTACATCTCGATTCCCAGAACAGGGATGTGTTCCCAAAGTTCAGCCTGTATTGATTTATTTAAGTTGAGGAAAGGATTAAAAAAATAGAAAAAAAAGATTTCTGGAACTTTAAAAGAATAAAAATAGAAGGGAATATGTACAGGTTGAGAAGTAGTCTGTTGGGGCCTTTTCCTGTTGGATTTTACATGTCGTTGCCTAGAAGTGTACCCCCACCCCCACCCCACGGTGGGAGAGATGGACTCCTTATTTAGAGAAAGGAATCTTTTTATTGTCACTAGGTTTGGGGGAGGCAAATTTAAGTCTGATATACCCCAAAACTGTGAACAGTTTGCTAAAGCTTGGAGAAACACAGAACATCACTTCCAGTCTCCTGTGAGAATCTCCTGATGGGAACTACTGAGTGCTTTGTCTTTGAATTCAACTGTGAGCTGACTTGGCTCACAGGTCGTGTGCCTTTTCTCAGGACAATGGGCCTTCAGGAATATGATTGGTGTGACATTTTCTGTCCTTAATGTTTTTTTTTTCCATTTTTCAGAAAGAATGGGTTTTTATTCCTCTAGCATGTTCCTCTCCCGCACAAGAATAAGTCCAGAAATAGATATATACTTAGCTGGCCCCATTAGGTTGCAATTTTTGCAACATAAGCACTGACCCCTTGTGTATTAAAACCGCAGTGCTGGAAGGACTTCTGAAAAGGGAATAGAGACACCTTTTTGACTGGATAGATTTTCAGTTCTTGAAAATGGCAGCGACTGCCCGTCTAGTGAATCTATCTCCATGCTACAGACTCATTCTCTTTCTGTCCTATCTCTTAGTTTAAATATAACTGAAGGAAGCCATGGATCACCAGCTAAATATTGCCAGAAATGATAGCTACTGAGTTCTTTTTTTAAAAAAAGATTTACTTATTTTATGTATGTGAGTACACTGTCACTGTCTTCAGACACACCAGAAGAGGGTGTCAGATCCCATTACAGATGGTTGTGAGCCACCACGCAGTTGCTGGGAATTGATCTCAGGACCTCTGGAAGAGCAGTCAGTGCTCTTAACCGCTGAGCCATCTCTCAGTTCCTGGGTTCTTATAGATGGAGGAGTTATATATCTTAGCTTTGTTTCCATATGGGTATAACTGTGAGCTTAAAATTCTTAATTAATGGGGGATGTTTTCTAAGTCAGAGAAACATAAAGCATAGTAAGAAGGTGCACATATTGACATGGTTAAATGTTTTTGCAGATGTACTTAACCCATTAAGCAATAGTAATGACAAGGCTTTGTAGCATGGGATCTCTCTTGCTTCTTACTTCTGATCGCTACAGATGACTAGTTTTATAAGCAAAGAGTGTTGTACTTCCCCAGAAGATGATTCAAAGGCACTTCTGGTTGAAAGATTTCTTTATTTAGTGTACCTTTTAGAGCTTAGAACTTAGGGAAAGGGAGGATTCCCCCCCCCCCTTCTCATGCAATTGCTTGATTTTTCTGTAATTCAAATTTTTTTTCCCTGAGGTCATCCTCATATTAACTTAGTAAGATTTTTGAATCTTAAATTTATAGAGAGAATAGGCAAGAAGAGTTATTTGTTGACTATTAAAGTCCCACTGTGAAATATACCTTTGCCTTTCATTGTTGCACATATATGTGTGAATATATTTCTAAATATATAGATACAACCTGCTCGATACTGAGCACATGGGAGAGGTAGGGAGGGGGAGACGGAAAGGGGAAAATGATGTACTCATATTCATAGGATAAAGAATAAGTTTAAAATATAAATAAATATAAAATTTTACATGTCATGAAAAACTCCTTGTACTCAGCTGTCTGTGGTTTTCAAACGCCAAGGTCATTATATGATTATAGACAAACGGACAAAGGATGGAAGCATTAGGAACTGCACAGCTCTATCCATGAGCTTTCTTCCTAGTTTTAAATACTATGAAATATTCATATCAGCATAGAGTGAATAAAAACGTTTACAATTCTTCCAAGAGTGAACTTATATGCAAAACATGGCATTTTTCTGAGTTAATGGACTAAAAGTCACTCCATGTGGTAAATGAAATTTGATGTGAGCTGTTTATTCAGAATCAGTTCTTGGGAGTCAGCCCTTGTGGGGCCCCTTGGTTTCTTACATTAGGGGATGCATAGGAAGTTTTTAAATACGTGCAAAACCAAACAAAAACTAGTGTAGGCATATTTGGTCAATTTTATAAAGATAACCGCCCACCTGGTGTGTTCTATTTGCTTAAAATAGCAATTGTCTGCCTGGAACTTAACTTCCAGGGGTTCTAATGAGTGTAAGCTCCCCTTGCGCCCATTCTTCTGCTGCAGTGTTGGCCAGGTGTGCATTGCTAGGCTGTCAGCTTCAGCAGTGTGTGTCCTAACTCATCCTGTGTGTGCGATCCATCCGTCTGCTGGGTATAGAACTGTTCTCATTTTCTTCCTTTCAATCATCTGCCAAATCATTTCAGAATACATTCTTTCGTATGCCCCGGCTCTCAAACCGTTTGGAGCAAAGTCCCTCACCTTCTCTGGACACACTACTTCTGCCCTCGTGGACGGTCTGCAGCCTGGGGAACGCTATCTGTTCAAAATCCGGGCCACAAACAGGAGAGGCCAGGGGCCACACTCCAAAGCCTTCATTGTCGCTATACCAACAAGTAAGCATCATGCATTCACGCTCTCCCTCTTCCTGCCCCGCCCCTTCACGCTTTCCCTCTTCCTGCCCCGCCCCTTCATGCTTTCCCTTTTCCTGCCCCACCCCTTCATGCTTTCCCACCTCCCCCACCCTCATTCCTGCTATTTGTTTTGTGTTACTTTGAATCATGCTTCTGGGTTTAGAAATGCTCAGTTGATTTTTCAGGGCTGAGTTTGCACAATTATTTTCAAAATATTCTGTAGACCCCATTGAAATCAATCTTTCCAAAGATTAAAATATTACTCCTGATTGGCATTAATAATTATTTACAGTATTATCGACATGTTAATTATATGATTACTTTGGTATTAGTATTTAATTTGGGGCTTAGGAGGAAATTATATAAACACTTTTGTAAGGCTAATTTGACATTTTAATTGTTAGCCCTGCTACAATCGTTGAACGGCGTTCATGCGTTCACTTTGTCCTCTGTCATTTTGGAATGCCACGTTATTCAGAATACTTTCAACTGTCTGGTTTGTCTCATCAGTCTTAAAACCAACAAATTGCGGAAGCTCCAGAGCTGGGGTGGACTACGCTTCTTTTATTGCTTCCACATTTATTTTGGATATGCACAGTTCTCGCCTCCACTGTCTGCTGTGAAGGCTCATGGTTTCATGTTGGAAGACACTGGAAAAGACGCTTGTTCTCGCCAGAGCCTCCTGTTGGCATATAAATCCCCTTCCAGTTCAATGCCCGGTCCCTCGATCAGTCCTGGTCCCACAACAGAACGAATCACAGGATATGTTTAAGATACTATTTTGCGGACTCAAGGCTCTATTCCGTTTTGAAAGAAACTTTAAATCAGAGAGAGGAAGCAATGGAAGTATGTTTGCAGGAAACAGGGATTCTTTGTGGTGCTTCAGAGTTTAAAGCTTGGTACTCACTCCAGTCACCTACATGTTCTGTATATTATTCCACTAACTTTGAATGTCGGTCACTCGACATTAAGAACAGCTATCTGACACTGGCAATGTACCCAAAATTCATTTAAGAAAGCCCCACTTAGGATTTTGCACTTACAAAACCAGTGACTCGTAGTCATAGCTTAGTATTTTGGGCTTGGTTCCAACACCCCCAAGGATACCAACTCTGCAGATCCTCTTTTTCTCAAGTAGAACTGTTGGCATAGACCCCGCATACACATTTCCCCACATACTTTAAGCCACCCCTAGTTTACTTCACACCAGTGCAGTGGAAAGGCAAATGCTGTTTAAACGCTGTGTTATTTAGACCCAGATATGAGTATATACATGGTCAGTACAGACATTTTTTCCCCTCATATGGTTTCTGGGCAAGATTGGCTGAATTTGTAGCTGCACACTCCGTGGATACAAAGGACTGACCATATCTAAGCACTCATTCCAGAATTTCTTCAAATTGTGGCATCTCCTGATTCAATCCATACATATGTTCTAGAACTCTGTTCGTTACAGTAAAATATAACTTTTAAAAAATAATGTTATAATTGGAAATGTGAATATTTAATGTTCTGAGGGGTTAAACGTGATCAATTATTATGAGCAATTTGGAACACATCCACATCAGGTGGTGGTTACTCTTAACTCTTCTCTGATGTCCACCCTTTAATGTTCTACGATCTTTGATGTTTCAGCCAGTTCTACTGAGGCCAGTGCCCAGCCGAATGGGAGGGACAGCGAGAAACCTGAGAAACCGCAGCAGCCTTCTTCCTCTGCTCCCAAAGTTGCAGCTTCCTCAGAACATATGTCCCCAGCCAAAAATGTCAAGGATGTTCTCTCGGACTTAAAGAACAAAATGCGGACTAATGGTGTGGTGCCCGGGAAAACCCAGCTTCATTCTAAAACGGGAGGGCTGAATCCGCAGTCCACAGAAGTCACTGGTGAGGAGGAACTGGATTCCCTTGAAGATCCTCGTTCATCAAGGTTGGAGACCCTAAACCAGAAGCAACCTTTGAGGGTACCAAGTAGATCTAGTCATGGGGTTCTGGCTCCCGGCAGGACTCCAGCCAGGGCTGGCCTGCCAGTGCTGCCACGCAAGGAAGGGATGGACAGGCGTGGCCCCTCACTGGACCCCCATCCTCGTTCAAGGGTTGAACCTTCAGTTTCTTCTCCCTACCACCAGCTCAGCTCTATAGACAATGATTCTGTGGACAAAAATGAGGATCATCAAACAGGATCCCCTGACCCTAAAGCTGCCTCTTCCCAGTCATCTCCCAAGAATCCAGCCAGGTCCAGGCCAACCTCCACCTCTAGCCGCCATGTGGCTTCTAACGTGCTCAGAGACAAAAGCAGGGTGCACCCAGGTGCAAAGGCAGCATCATCATCTGCATCAGGGCAGTCCCATTCTTCCACCAGCGAGGAAGATTCCAGTGCTGCAGCCCAGCCCTTGAGACAGTTCCCACTGCAGAGAGGAGCCTCTCGATCCCCACTTTCTAGGGGCTGGAAGGACCGCCAGGATGCCCATGCCTCTAGTACCCATACGCCTTCCCAAACTGCCAGCTCTTCTCATCCCTCTGTTCTGACAGAGGGCTCTGAGGAAAAGGACACTTCGGACGGTGGGGTGGATAGTGACAGAGCTGCAGAAGACACCAGAAGGAGGGCTGAGGCCACTGCTCAGATCCCACAGACCCGGCCTGCCTTGGGACACCTTAGTTTGATACGGAATAAGCCCTTCACTACCCACAGCAGAAACCCAAACAGATTCCCCAGACTCCGTGGACCAAGGCTTCAGCCTTCTGGGTCTCCTCAGTCTACCTCAGCCTCGAAAGTCCTCACCAGGGCTCCTTCGCTGCCAGCATCCCACACTAGGCCTGGCTCTGATGTCTATGGAGATGGTGAGGATGAAGAGCCACTTCCAGCCACTGTGATCAACGATCGGACACATTCTTCCTCCAGGCACCCAATCTCTCGGGGCTCAGACACTCTAAGAAGAGGCCCCCAGAGAGGGGCCAGCTTGTACCGGAAGGAGTCCATCCCAGAAAACTCCAAAGCTGCTGGAGAGGATTTACATCCTGGGGGCAAATCCCCGCTGTCCTCCAAGGCTCAGGGCTTTCAACAGAGCACGGATGAGGGTGCTCCTCAAACATCTCCAGCGTCTACCAGCCGCCAGCCATCTCCTGCTAGACCTCCAGCACCAAGATCACAGCCCTCTCCTGGGTCCACTGTTCCCAGAAGAATGGCACCTGGTCGCAGCTCAGAGCGCTCTAGTTCCCAGAGCAAGGATCGGTCACTTTCCCAACCTAAGATGTCTGTTGCTCACGCAGGGCCTGACCGCCCTCACTCAGCAAACTCCCGTGGGGTGTCCCCCTCGGCTCCCCAGAATCAGAATGAGGGTTCCCAGAGCAGCTATGAGGACAACAGCACTGAAATCGAAGGCCCAGACTCCCGGACTCTCACTCACTCAGCTGGCACCAAGGATACCACCCCATCCATTCTCAAACCTCGGCAGGTGGGCTCCCAGTCAGGGAGCAGTGACAACAGACCTCAGCCCAGCCATGCAGGAGCCTCTGAGAGACCCATCCGGCCTGGCAGCACCCACCCACGGGCCCAGGTTCCGGGCAGGGCTGGGGTCCAGGCCACACCAGTGAAGAATCCCCTGCTACCCGTATCTCAGCAATCAGTCTTCGCTGAGGAGGAAGAGGAAAATGAAGGAATTTTAAAAGGCAAGGAAGACTCTCTGTCTACCTCAGTTAAAAAGTGGCCTTCTTCCTCTTCCCCCCGGGACAACAAGTATGCGGACAGGAACCTTGACAAAGGCAAGGCTGCCATTGGGCTCCTTGTGCAGGAAGAGAACACCATCCCTGGAAGGCGACCACCAGGCAGCCTCCCAATAGCCTCACACCCACCTACCCGGTACCACCCTCGAAACCCCGCCACTGCAAGTCCCATCGCAAACACACACTCCTGGCCAAGGTATACCACCCAGGCCCCTTCCAGCTATTCCTCCACAACACCGATGCTCTCTTTGCGGCAGCGGATGCAGCGCAGGTTCCGGACGCCAGTCTCACGCCAGCCTCCACAGAGACCCGTGCTTACACCAGGTAACTGGTTCTCGCCTTCAGCACCCCAACGTTTTATATTTCTTTTTAAAAGTGCTTAGTGTTTGTCACAATTTATGAAAGTGTTTTTTGCTTGCTTGTTTTTAGTTTATTCTTTGTTACTACGCACGCACCATAATCAGACACGGACATTATCCCGATTTCCTTGTTCAGTTGTATGTGGGGGGTGGGGATGGCTTGCCTTGTGGCCCCTGCTTTTCAGATGAGTTTGACCCTCAGAGACCAGAGCTACCGGCTTCAAGTCACATCAATGGGAGATGTCTGAGCTACAGTTGAGTTCCAAACATGAAACCCACTCTCCCATCACCCTCCAAACTGCCCCTTCATCTGTAAAGATGTGTCATAGCCAGATGGTATCTTCGGTTATTCACTTGGCAGAACATACTTAAGGAACCAACAGTAATAACATGTATATATATGTGTTAATATATATATTGTACCAGATGTAATATGGATATGTATATATTGGTTATTCACATATTTAAGGAACCAACAAGTAATAATATATGTATGTATGTGCACATGTGCTTGTGTGTATATGTGTGTGTGTACCTTGCACTTATCTTGCATATAACTGGGGTTTCTTGGAACATCTTCAACATATGTATTAAGATCTGGTGGTATTCATTCATTCAAGACAGTGCCTCACTCTGCATTCCAGACTATCTATAGCTTTAGTTGCCCTCAGACTTAAGGCAATTCTCTTGCTTTAGCCCCTTGAGTGCTAAGACGGAAGCCTGAATCACCACGTCTGGCAGCATTTGTTAATTTGCTTGATGCATTGTCTCATGTTGGGATAGTTTCCCCACTAAGACTGTTTTAAGCGATGACCACATTAATGGATGTCGCTCTCACCAATCCCTTGCATGTAATAGAACCCAGCACATGCTTGCTCTCTAAGGGAAGCAGTGAGCTAAATCTAACCAGCAATGTTGTCAGAAGCCCCAGTACTTTCTCCTGAAGTGAGACCAGCTGGACCCCAGAGGCTCCCAATTGTCCCATAGAAGAGCCCGTAGGGAACAACACAGTAAATATGTCTCAAGCTGTACTGTGGATCCCAGCATGCTGGGAGAACACCATTGACTACTCAGCCACTGAGACCTGGAACGGGAACCAGCGGTCCTGTTTGATGGATTTTAAATCACATCAGAGTTCATCTTCATCACTCTAATGCCTTCCCATCCTTCCAATGCCCATGTAAAAATGAAACTAGATCTACTAAGGTCTTAATTTCATGTCCTAAGATACTTACAAGGCACATTCTTCACCCCTCAGCATTGTCAGACTGTCACTTGACTGCTCTATAGACATTCTTGTCATGTAGAAGTTACACTGTAAGCTTTTTATCTAACACACAGATGTTATTGGCTGAAATTCTGTTTTGTATTTTTTGGAAATGAAGTGTTTGCACTTACAGTGTGATGAAGTCAATAGTCCAGAAAGGGTTAATTTACCAAGAACTTACTTTTTCTTCCATTTTCTCTGCTGTGTAGGTTATAACGGAAGACCAAATGTTGATGAGAACATACCTCCTGGTAGTATTGGAAAACCAAATGGACAGAGAATTATCAATGGTCCTCAAGGAACAAAGTGGGTAGGGTAAACTTCGTTACGCACTCTTGGCGTTCCTGGTGGGAAGAGAAAAAACATGGTTACTGTGTGCCAAAAAATCAAGCAGTCTGCTACTCCCCTCCTTTCCCTTCCCTTCCCCTTCCCTCCCCTCCCCTCCTCTTCCTTCCCATCTTCCCTCTCCTCTTCTCCCTTGCCCTCCCCCTTCTCCTCTCCCCTCCCCTTCTCTCCCCTCCCATCTGTCCTCTCCCCTCCCCTACTCTGTCTCATCGATAAATTCTTAGCGAATCCCAGCTGGCCTCAAATGCAAGGTCCTCCTGGTTCACAGCCTCTCTGGCACTGGATTCATAGGTGTGCTGCATCCTGTCCACCTGAGAATTTAATAGCCTAAGAAAGAGGAAAAGGCCTGTGTTTCTACGTAGTAAATTGAGGCTTTCTCATGTCCAGAAAATGTGATGGCCACTCCACAATAGAAACTTTCTCTTTTCTTCATCTTTAGTTTTAACTGCCTGTGTATAGGATACTTGAATATAATTACTTTCAATGTCTAGAAAGTCTTTGGTTCTCCTGAGTAACTAACTTGTTTCTTGAAGCTGATCAGTGAGGCTTGGGCTTGGGAAACCTCACAGTGAGGTTTTCTATTTGTCTCGATTGTCAGGAAAATAAGATAAATGTGTGTCCCCGCAACAGCAGTTACCTGGGGCCTCTAGAACAGCTTTTCTTGTGTTCATCTCTGTACTTAAGTTTTATTTTTAGCTTAGTGTATAATTATGTATTATATGTTGTAGTCACTAGCTTCTCTACCTAACCTCTTTGTTCCCAGAATAACAACTCTGAGACTCAATTATTTATGAATAAATGCTTGGGCTCATTCTCTGACTAGCTTGTGACTTATATAATCCATTTATTCTATTCTATGTCTTCTGTGTGGTTAGTTAAATGTCCTCGGCTTCATGAATCCAGCGTCCTCAGTGACTGGATCAAATGTCTCTTTCTTGACTCTTTCCCAGAATCTCATCTCACTCTTGCTCCGCTGGATGTCCCACCTTCTATTTCCTGCCTCAGCTCATTGGTCAGTCAGCCTTTTATTGACAAGTGATGCTTCCACACAGTGCATAAGAGATTCTTTCTACAATATGTATTTTCTATTAGTTGTTTCAAATCATTTGTAAAAGAAATAGTAAAATCAAAACAAATTCTAAATCAAATATATCATTTTATCAGATAATCTTTTAAATCCAACCACAGTCTGACTGAAATTGAAAATATGCCATGGTACTTTTTGTTTAGACGAAGAATATGCTAAATTCCTGCCTGGGCCTAAGATAAATGCCTAGGGGATTTTTGTGGGTTGAGTGTAGAGAATAGAAAACAATATTTGAGGCTTGAAAATATTCTTTGAAAGAATAAAAAAAAAAATCTCACTGCAGAATTACCAGTCAAGATTGCTATTTACAATGAAAAGTTTTAAAAAATATACTGAAAGCCTCTGAATTTTTTGTCATGTGTTATCTAAAGATGAGATCTATGCAAATCAAAACAGAATCACTTTATAAATCATTCTGAATTGAAAAGGTTTCCTTGTCTAACCTCAGTGGGAGAGGATGTGCCTAACCCTGCAGAGACTTGATGTGCCAGGGTGTGGGGACACCTGGGGGCCCCACCCTCTCAGAGGAGAAGGGGAGGGAGGGATGGGGATAGGGACTCCATGAGGAGGGCAGCAATTGGGATGTGAAAAAAATTAATTAATTACAAAAAGAAAAAAATAAAGGTCTTGACAACTACATTTCCTAGCCAAAATGCTGAGAGGCGATCGGAGCTGATTTTGAAAGTAGGATCTTAATAACTGTCTTACATTTGCCATTAAGGCAGGACTTCCTTTGTATTGTGGTTATGTAGAGACAGGGTTTCAGATGTCCCTCAGTGTGAGATCACTGTGAGCCTGTGAGGCCAATGTGTATCTAAAAAGTTACTAATGGATGAGGGCTGCTAGTCCAGGACCACACTTGAGGAACTGTCAGGGAAGACATGAGCTCTTTCTCACAGGGAAAAGAATGAATTTTCAAGTTTTATAATTCCTTAGAACAGGTTGTTTCTCTATGCATTCTATATTTCATACCATTTCTATAAGTTAGAAAATAATTTAATAATCAAAATTTTATTTTTGACAGAAATTACACAATGAAAACCCTTCATATTTTTGAGCAACTGATGATATCTGTCAGTCATTAAAGTATTTCAGAAATACAAGGAAAGAAAACAAATGTTCTTTACTACAAACTGGTTCTCAGGAGGGACCCCTTGGTGACCACTTGGTGGATAGCTTTTTGGAACACGTGCCTTTGACAATTTCAAGCTTATGTACAAAATGCATTTTTTCCCCCAAAGTAATCAGTCCTGTTACCTGGGAATGCATCAATTTATATCAATATATACAAGATTCCTATATTCCTCCATTGGTGGCTGACATGCCATTATTTATGTAAGCTCTTCTATCAATTGATGGATCCTTGGGTTGGTTCCTGGTTTTGACATTAGATATGATATACTTAACGGAAAAAATTACTTTGAATGTGTTTTGCGTATTTGATAAGCAAAACAGTTTATGTATTATGTGGGTAAGCAATGTGATACAGTGCAAGCAACACAATATGAGGTACTATTCCGTTTAACTATGCAGACCTTGCACGCTATAGTGACAAGAATGTTTCCCTCTCACATCCTAGCTCCTTCCCATGGATGCTCACAAGTCTGCACACAGAGTTAGAGGTGTGACCATTTTGGGGGATCCCAGGCACATCCTTCCATCTGTGTTGTCTTGGTTTAGGTTGTAGACCTGGATCGTGGCTTGGTGTTGAATGCAGAAGGGCAGTACCTGCAAGACTCACATGGCAATCCTCTCCGGGTGAGACTCGGGGGAGATGGTCGCACCATCGTGGGTGAGTGAGAACAAAAGCCATGTGAGCTGTGGAATAGCTTTGGTCTTCACCACGCCCCTCCTTTCGAATGGTTGCCAGTGGCCTTGGCCCTGTCTGCCATGTAGGAAGAAGATCTCCCCCCCACCCCCAAAGGGACCAGAACACAGCATTTGCCTCATGGTTTAAATCACCCTATTTCTTTGAATCCCCTTCTAGAAATGTGTAATCTAGTTTGTTCTTGAACTTAGCTATTTAGAGCACAGGCCAGAAAACTACAGCCCACAGACCAACTCCTGTGCAGCCTGGTTTTGCAAGGCCTGTGAGCCTAGACTAGTTCTTACATTTTAAAAATGATTCTTCCCCCTACCGCAGAAGAACAATGTCTGTCTTGTGGCATGTGGTATATTTATATAAAATTCACATTTCGGCATCCACACACAGAGGCATCACTGGAACACAGGAGCATTAATTTAGGTAGTCCATCTATTAGGTCTTGTTTATGCACTGTCTATTGTATGTTTTGCTCTACGAGAGCTGAGTTGAACAGCTCCATCTGGCCTGTAAAGCTTAAAATACTTACTCTCTGGCCTTTTGTGAGAAATGTTTGCTGTCCCTGGCCCAACCTAACATGTGTTCTCCTCTAGGAGTAGAAATAAAGAGCAAAGAACCACTTCCCTTAGCAGACACAGTTTCCTCTGGTAACGGCACATTCTGACATGAGAGTTTATCTTAAAGGGGGCTGATGGACGATGTCCTAAGCCCATCTGTTCTGGATAGCAGCTGATCCCCAGTTACTACTCCTTTGCTATCTGCTGGTTAAAGCATAGGCATACGTAAGCTCCAAGAAGACATGTTCTCATTGTGCTTCCTGTCCCCTGGATTGTTTCACCTTGTTACGTATCTCTCGCTTGGTGTTATTTCAGATCTGGGAGGAACCCCTATGGTGAGTCCCGATGGCCTCCCCCTCTTTGGGCAGGGGAGACATGGCAAACCTGTGGCCAGTGCCCAGGATAAACCCATCTTGAGTCTCGGAGGGAAGCCTTTAGTGGGCTTGGAGGTGATCAGAACAACCACCCAGCATCCAACCACAACGAGCACCACTGTGCCGCCCACCACCACCACCACTCGCCGGACCACCACCACTCGCAGGACCACCACCACTCGCCGGACCACCACTACCAGGCGTCCTACATCTACAATCCCAGCTACTCGGAGGACAACGACCACTACCACCACGCCGGAACCCACCACCCCTTCTCCTACTTGTCCCCCTGGGACTCTGGAACACCAGGATGAAGCCGGCAACCTTATAATGGGCTCAAATGGGATCCCAGAGTGCTACCCGGAGGAAGGTAACCAGCTTTGTTCTAATGTAGACAACTTACTTACCTAATATACTGCAAGTCAGAGATGGGTCTCAGAGCCGGCCAGAAAAGGGTGAGTACTGTCTAGGGCAGAATGGCAGCCAAGCAGAGGCATCTTGGATCAAGGCTGTCAGATTCACTCAATAAGAAATATGGTGCGAGATATACCTATACACACAGGTTATATTTAAAAATTCAGGATGTCTTTTATTTATTTAACAACTGAAACAGTATTATTGCTTCAGGTTATATTTCCCAAGGGACTCTACTGTGTATTGTTGGTGTGTCTCTGTGTGGATACCTGCATGAGAGAGAGCGAGAGAGTGGGAGAGAGAGAGGGAGAGAGAGAGAAAGGGAGAGAGAGAGGGAGAGAGAGAGAGAGGGAGAGAGAGAGGGAGAGGGAGAGGGAGGGAGAGAGAGAGAGAGAGAGAGAGAGAGAGAGAGAGAGAGAGAGAGTGTTGATTGGTCAGTTCTGATTTAACAGGTCGGATGGGTTTCTGACTTGGTGGCCTGTTAGATAACAGTCTCCCTGAGAGCTCCAGGAAAGCCATCAGTGCATTGGTCAGTGAAACTCCCTGTGATCAACTGTTTCTTTGGAGAAAGCCAGTGTCAAGTGTTGAGGCTTCTCCTGAGAGTATAGAGTTTCCATCGGATAAACACAGACCACTTCACCATGCTTGATTCGGGCTCTTCGGTCACTCCTGACATCTGCCTGTCTTCCCATGGATGCTCCAGGTCACAGTAGAACAGTATGCCATCGTCCTCTTCTCAAGCTACTATGGACGAAGCTCTGCCTCGGACACACAGGGGACAGAGTCCTGCTAGTTTCACATAGGCTGTAAAGCTGGTGTCTCTTAGTCTAACACAGACTGAAGATCCTCTGAGGATGTATTTGCAAGCCTAGAACTCTTGCAGAACAGCACTGCGCGTGATGAGCCCTGATGAATCCGACATTAACACTGTGTTCAGAATGAGGACCCACTTCTGAGGCATTGTTTGCATGGAAAGTTGAAAAATTAGTGGGAAAACTTGACATCTTAAAGGTCCACAGCAGAAAGCAAAGAAGTGCAAACCAAGGGAGAGTGAGAGAGAGCCTCTGGTGAGAGAAGCCTTACAATGACCACTCAGTGAGTACAGATCTGAATTTTTTTCTTTTTCTCTTTTTACATTTGCTTATTTGTTTGTTTGTTTCTTGGGGGTAGGGATGTTGGGTATACACATGCCAGAGCATGCATACAGAGGTTGGAAGACAACTTGTGAGAGTCAATTCTCTACCATGTGGGTTCCAGGGATGGAACTCAAGTATGTTTACCTACCAGGCTGTCTCACTGGTCCCGGATTTATCTCTGACTTTCTAGTAGTATTTGAGTGACTCTTACTTCTGCATACATTGATACATTTGTTTCTGGAAGTAGAGATGTAACTACGGCAAATAACTTCGTAACAATTGGTTGTAACAGAAGGATGATGGCCCAGGGTTTAATTTCCATCTCTGCTGTTTTGCACTTCCCTTGGTCTGCATCTTAAAGGACCAGCAGCATGTCTTTTCATTGTTTTCCTATTACAGACTTTAATTTGGCATGAAACCCAATAGATTTTCTCAGTATCTATGTCAATGCTTTTTTTTTTCCAACCAGAATGCAGAGTGTTCATTTCACTTGCATCCCCTCTTCTGGCTCCTTGGTCCAGACCAAAGGCTAATGTACCTCTCGGCAGCATTTTGAAATCAAGAACAAATAAACACAGAGTTTGGCAAAAAAAAATTAAATTTGGCGAGAGCTGCACATCTCCCCGCCATGTTTAATGGACTGTGTGTCGGTTTTAAAATCCTTCAGTGAGCTCTGCATTCTCTATCAGCTGTTTCTAAAACTTGAATGTTTGTCTTGCTTTTATTGCAATTGTGGCTATTTTATATTTTAATTTAAAACCCTTTCATGGAGGTGTGGTTGACATATAAGGAGCCATGTGCGTTTAATGTACATAGTCTGAGGAGCTTGGGGATGAAAAGACTCATAAGCATATCCCATCATCAGGACCACAAACACATCCATCACCCCTCAGAGTCTTCACGCTCTCCCCCACAGTGTTGATTCTTTTTATTCTTCTCCTCCACTTTATGTCTCGGAGTTGCTTTTTTCCTCTGTGTCACTAGGCTGGTCCATTGGCTAACATCCATAAGTTATTCCTTTCTGAGTTTCTTACAGCAGGCTCTAATGACTTTCTGTCCACTCCCTTCCAATTTAACTTATCATCATGAACTATGACCACGAGCCAGCCACAGTGCCGGCCTCTTGTGTAGAAACTTAGTTGCAAAGGTAGCTTGAGGTTTGAAAATAGAGTCAGATTGCTCTAGAAAAGCTTGCTCAACAGCTATGTAACACACTCATTCTTCTTCAACTGAGCATCTTGTCACGGTCGAGGTTGCAGAATGCTCTGTTAACATGTAATGGCACTTAGAGAAGAGATGGTCCCAGTAAGGCCCCAGCTCAGGGGAGGAAGCCCTGTTCCTGATCTCCCCTACGGAACCACAGAAAGTCCTAGGTCCCCTCCATGCCTTTCATCTTCCTGTTCCCTTAGCACAACCTCTTTTGTGGGGCTAAGTTGAGTTTGGTCCTGAATACACACTCGCTGTGCCCATACAGTGGCTCCTTCTGTTCGCAGCTAAATTTACCCAGACAGCCTCCTGGCTGTGGCATCCCCCAGCCTAGGAACCTGAGTATTCATTGCTGTCATAGTTATGACTTGGAATCTGTACTGGTGGTAATGAAGAATATCAATGAGGGGCGTTTCCAATCCTCTATCCGCACCCCACTTCAGCTGGCCATTTGGCATTCCATTGCATTTGTAAAGTCCTGGTGTTTTGTTCCAGTGCTCCAGCTTTAAGAGTGTCTTTTCAAACATGCAAGTCTTGGCTCCCTTGGGTAAACCATGTCTCCGCCTTTCCTTTGTAAATTGCTTCCAAGAAATGTTCTAGGAATAACCTTGGGCCACTCAGTCATGCCAGCGACTCTGTTATTTATGGATACTTCCTCATTTGTTATTGATGCCGTGCTTCCCCTTAGCCATAGATTTACATTGCATGCTTGTTTCCTGTATATTATTGCATTTTTCCCTCTTTCTTTATATACACACTCATAAGCACATACACAAGTACATGTACACACACACACACACACACACACAAGTACATACATCCATACACACACACATACACAAGGACAATGGTTTTTGCTTTTAGATAGAATTAGGTTCTTCTCTCAGTAATAAACCTCAGGAGCTGAGATAACAGATTTTTTCATGTCTCCAGTTTTTCAGGGTACCAGGTTATCTTCTTCAGGCATCTAAATATCTTAAGGTAGAGGCATTCTGGGTTGTCTAACTGGGAAGTTAAAGCCAGTAATCTCTGTTTTCCAGCTCTAGACTGGATGATTACACATCTCTGGAAGTGCTTTGAGCCAACTGAGCATTCAAGAATTTGTAACGTGACCTTGTTACATGTTGGAGAGACAAACATTCACCATTATAGAAAACAGATCCAGCCTGCCACGCTTATCCTCCTGACAGAAAATACAAAGACAATGATTGGGATGCATTTGCAACGGACCCACCATACCATATGGGGATGTGCCCTATTTCCCATGGCCAGAGTCAACTTCCTCTTTCTATTTTAATGTCTCTGGAACTGAAGCCTTCATTCCACGGAGACATCGAACATTCTTCTTCTGCTTCTTCTTTTTATACAACTATGGCTGGGAAGATTTGGCTTCACCTTCATGCCGATGATTGCCACTTTTATATGAAGGTCAAAGTTTTGACAGTGGGTCTAGGTTGGCTTATAAGATACCCAGTTTTACATAGTTCCAGTTGGTCTTGTCTGGCAGAGTCAGGAGGTCATCTGTTCTGATGAAACGTGGCAGTATAGTTGTTACACACAGATGAGACATTTACTTGGATAGAAGACTGTGGTAATTCTGAAAACAAATAAGTGATCTTATTTGGTTTTAGAAATGTATTAAATGATGCTGTGGGATGTTCCCTGTGCCAGAGGCTTTGAGTTGGTCACCACAAGAGGTGATCTAAGTTGGCAGGTAAAAAGTACATGTGACCTTCTGCAAGGTACCAGCTACCTCAGCATCCAAGGAGTTGTGGTGAACATGGGTATCCACAAAGGAAACCCTGCTTCTTCCTGTTTTGTTTGACCTGGTATATTAAAAATGTGCATTTTGTTCTTTTTTTTTTTAAACCTGGAGACATAATGGAAATGAAATACAAATGGTCAATAAGAAAGTCACACTGTGCTTCTAAAAGCTAAACTCGCAGATTAAAAAAAAAGGTAGGTCAGGAACTAGTGGCAAGATAAACCCAAACTCTGACACCATGAACCCGAAAACAGACTTGAATTTGCTCAGGAGTATCGCCATCTTGGATTAAGGCAGTTGATGTTGCCCCGGCCTATGGTAATATTATATAATATTAACCATGCTTGGGATTTTTTGAAAAGATGACCATTCTGCCCCTGAAGGGTGGATGATCTGGAACTGGCCTTTTTAGCAATCACTGCAGGCACAAGTTATCACCCTAGGGGTTATGGTCAAGGGTGTTGGAGCCCATCTTGGGTAGCTGAGGGTGGCTGTGGGTGTCCTGCTGCTATGGGCTGGTGACAGCTGAGTACCCCTGCCTTCTTCTTTAGGAGCTCACTTCAGCACAGTTATGCTCACTGTGCTGACGCTAACTAAGAGCTCCAAAGGAACTGGTAGGGTTGTTACGCTGAAACATCGCTAGGTAAATGAGATCAGTGACTTCTAACAGTTTAGAAAATGCCAAATCAATACATGTGATGTCCTGGAGCTGGGAATTTAGATACTCATGTCCCTTTGTTTCCCTGTGAAATGTTGAGTCAGACAGCAAGTTCACAGACAGTTGGATTGGTTAGTTCAGCTCTAAAACAGAGGCCATTTGCCGGAGTATAAATACATGCTGTCTGAGCCAACGAGCCTGAAGCTCCAGTTCTGTGTTCTGCACCTGTGTGGCTTCAGGCTGCTATAAATCCTATAGAGCCCCAGTGTGGAACTCAGAGTGGGTGTGATAAACACGATTATCCCAAGGGTGTGTTGTGAAGATTATTAACTCAAATAGCATCCACTGAGAGCACCCAGGTTCAGAAGGTGTAGCCACCTTCCTCAAGTCATCCCCTCAGCCCTTCTCAAGAAGGTGTTGTGTCTACAGAATTCTGTATCTGGCTGGCTGTGGGCTTCAGGTCATAAGGAGGAGGAGTTTCCTCTGAGCTGTTTGGATAAAAACTTCATTGGCTTCAAAGCACATATACAAGTCAAGGAATTTAATCAGTACCAATTTCCTGAGTTGGTAGTAAAAGGCCAGTGGGGAGGAAAGACTTGTGGGAAAGATGATTTAAGACAATAGGTCCTTTAATTGGGTGGTAGGGCTACAGGGAGGGCTCTCTGTAAAACCCTGAGCCTGCCATCTACTTACAAGTGGGGGCAGTTTTAGGGCTCAAAGGGATGGCAGGGAAGGACTCACAGTCCCCTTTAGAATTGGCTCACGGTCCCCTGTTATTAGGGGTAACCACTTAGTCAGTCAATGTCAGGTGATTCACAAATACCTTTCCTGGCAATTACTAGGGTCCCCCAAGGCAAGGAGGGCAGGAGCTAGAGAAGCAAGCTCATGAACAAATTACTGCAGTTGCAGGAATTGTCGCATTTCAACCAAAATGGAAAAGTTTACATCAGGGCACCATCCTGGCTGACACAGAGAAGCACAGGAAACTCAGGTCGTGTGTTCTGCCAAGCAAGAAGGAAGCAGAGGCAAGAAATGACCCTGGTTCTAGAATAGTCTAACAGCAAGATAGAAGTAGGCGGCGAATAAAGGCAGATAATATGAGATCCCTGGGAAGGGGATTTTTGTCACCATCTAGGACCCCCCTTTCCTGGCTGTTCTCTGAGCAAATGTGTCGAGTCTTGTGACAGTAACACCAGAGGCCCTCCCTCCAGGTCTAACGCAATATAGACAGGTGGGTAGAGGTGACTGGGAAAGTGGCAGAGGGCTCTAGGAATGCAGAGCTGGGTGGTTTTGCTCTTGAGTAAAAGGCTTTGGGTTGCCTTTCTCTGATCTCAAAGAGAGGAGGCCTGGCTTCTGTTTCAGGGTTGGGATGGTCTTTCTTCTGGAAAAGTGAGGAAGATACTGGTATTGGTGGCTGGTTTCTGGGAGCCGCTCCAGAAGAATGAGCTGCTATCCTGGATGGGAGGCAGAATTCTAAGAGAGCTGGGAAGAGTCACGTGATGATCGGTCGTCTTCCCTCTTCCTCTTTAGATGACTTCTCTGGCCTGGAGACTGACACGGCACTACCCACAGAAGAAGACTATGTTGTGTACGATGACGGTATGGAGCCGATCGCACTTGGCTTTCTGATCACAAGATCTTATTTTAATTACAAGTATTTGATCTTGATTGCATTTTTCTCTGGTTCAGACTGGGACCGCGGTGGTAACCACCCCCTCTTCCAAGCTGTTATTGCCACAGCTCAGACTTCCCCTTCACCAAAATCTCAGTGGGCAGACTCCTAGTTGCGCTTTACATTAGGAAATATAATGCAGTGGTGGGTCGGAGTCTGGGGGTATCAGGCGGGCTCATGCCAAGGTGTCCCCCTGAGAAATCACACCATGCAATAGACTTGGCATAAGGACTGTTTATTTGGGGGAAGTGAGAGGACTGAAGACCTGGAGAGGAGTTAGAGGCAGACAGACAGAAGCAGAGCCATAAGAACAGAGGAAGCGGGGACAGAGAAGGACAGAAAGAAGGACAGAAACAGAGAAAGAGCGGCTGACTGGGAATGCGGGAACAGAGAGGGGAGGAGGGGTGAGTAGCAATACCTGCTGCTGCACATGACTAGTACCTGACAGTGGCAGGCAGTAAGGTAAGCAGCCACTAGGTCCCTAGGAGGAACTCAGCGGAATCGCCTGTAAGTCAATACTTTGTCTTTTCTCATTTCTTTCCTTATCTAATCAAATAATATAGATGCTGCTACAGACGTGGTAGTTTCCTATCACAGAATCTTTTCAAATAGTCACGTTCAAATTTCCAAAATGCTCCTGACCCAGCTCCAGCAGTCTCTTAAGAAATGGCAACTGCTCTTAGTTACCCTTAGGACCCTGGGCTTGGCTTGGCTTTTCTGGAATTGCCTCTGCAAGTGAGAAGCTCACTTTGGAGACTTGCCCACCTGGTGTGGACTTTTGTTGCCCAAGCCCAGGGTCTGCTTCCTCTCATCTCTGGTGTCTGGTGTCTTGAGCCACACACAGTCCTATGAACAATGTTGGCTTTGATACTTTCTTTATTTTTAATTAAATTAGACCCCTTGCAGTTTTCACATGAGGATTGATTTGAAAGAAAAACAGCAGGTGTTAGGAAACCCAGGAGATTTCTCAGCACCTTGGAAAACACCGTGTTTGTTTGTTTGTTTGTTTGTTTCTATCTTTGAGCAGTTAAAGAGGATCAGTTTTATTTTCTCTTTTAAATGTTAAAAGGAGAGTTCTTTTTAGAGCATTAATTGCAGTCTCCTCCCTGAAAAAGTCTGTACCTAGATTTTTTCTAAGAGTAATTCATTTTACAATTTTATGGGTGTGTGTTATGTCTGAGTATATGTATATATGTCACATGAACACAGTGCCGCTGGTGACCAAAAGAGGACATCAGATCCCCTGGACCTGGATTTGTAGGCAGTTGTGAGCTGCCTAATGTGGGTGCTGTGGGCCTAACCTGAGTCCTCTGCAAGGGCAGCAAGTTAGTTCTCTTAATTGTTAAGCTGGCTCTCTAGCCCCAAGATTTTTTTAAATTAAAATTTATTTTCTGATGTGATTTTTAAAGAGTTGTTTATGTAAATCTTTATTGTTTGCCTGTACATATTTGTGTTGTGTGAGTTCATATGTACCATGTGTATGCAGGTGCCTATGGAGGTTAGGTCACCTGAAACTGGAGGTGCAGAAGGTTGTGAGCCACCTACTATGGGTGCTGGGAATTGAATCTAGGTCCTCTGCCTGAGAAGTAAGTGCTCTTAACCACTGAGTCATCTCTCTATCCCCGATGTGATTGTTTATAGCTTAAAAAGAGAAAAAGAAATCAAGGTAAGGATTAGCTTTGGGCATGAGCATGGCCTAGAAAGTTCTAAAGGTCTCCCCCTTTCTGTTCCTAAAACTTCATGTTTGTGGGTACATGTGTGTCTTTGTTCATTCTCTTTCTCCTTTTTTTTTTTTTTTTCTGCTTTTTTGAGACAGGGTGTCCCTGTATAGCCTTGGCTGTCCTGGAGCTCACTCTGTAGACCAGGCTGGCCTCGAACTCAGAAATCCGCCTGCCTTTGCCTCCCGAGTGCTGGGATTAAAGGTGTGCGCCACCACTGCCCAGCTTCTTTCTTTCCCTTTTAAAATATGCAACTGTGTATAACAGTTGTTCCAGAGTATGTGGGTACGGGGAGGGGTGTGTGTGTGTGTGTATGTCCTATGTGGCAGTCTCTGAGTGTAGTGTGTGTGATATGTAGTATGGGTGTGTGTATCCCTGTATGTGACATCTGTATATTTGCATGTGGTGTGTGTGTATCTGTGGGGGGGAGCAGTTCTGGCATGGTGTGTGGGGTGTGTATGTGTGTTATGTGGGTGTCTGTCTGTCTAGGTGGTGTGTGGTCTCTCTTTATATGTGTGTGTGGTATGACTATATGTGGTGTGATGTGAATTTTTGTATATGTGTATATGCATGGTGTGTGTGTGTGTGTGTGTGTGTGTCTACAGTTAAATCACAAGTATCCTTAGATTATAACCAGTGCCTCTTCTGGTACCACACAGTTACAAAGACTTCATATCTTTTCAGATTATGGATTTGAAGCCACAAGGCCTCTGACCAGCACCATGCCCTCAACCACTGCTGCCACACCAAAGGTCATCCCAGAGCAGGGCACTGTCAGCTCCTTCCCAGAGGAAGAATTTGACCTTGCTGGAAAGAAGCGATTTGTTGGTGAATATCACTTCCTTAACTGACTTTAGCTTTGCTCTTTGAAGACAGCAAAACTAAGCCCTGGCCTGGCACTTTAAGAAAACGCTTCCCTGGGGTGAATTTTTCATGTGGGGTAGTTTAGTGAGTCCATTTTACTTAGATGGGCCTTAATTCGCAAAAGTCAGATAAGAGGAGGACCAGAGAACTGTTAGTCCTAACCTCAGGGAATGTGCCATACAAGGGTGCTAGCGCACGTGCACGAACACACACACACACACACACACACACACACACACACACACACACAGGACAGAGGACATCTGGTGCCTGTCTTTGTCACTCTCTACTTTATCCCCTTGAGGCAGAATTTCTCACGGCACTAGAAACTCACTGTGCCAGTAAGGCTGGCTAGGGAGATTGCCGTGTCTGTCTCCAGGCCCCAATACCTGGGTTACAGGAATATCCAGCTATGCCCAACTTTTTATGTGGGCACTGGGGATTCAAACTCAAGCCCTCATGCTTGTAAAGCGAACATTCTTACCCACTGAACCATCTTCCCAAGCCTGTGGCCAGTTTTTTTGAAGACAAGTTGGATGGTTGGACCTTCACTTGCTCATGGCTTGCTAAATTCTGAACAGTGCAGCTTAGTAAATGCTGTCACTAGTCTTGACAATTTTGCAGAACCAATGCCACTTTTATGTTGTTATCTTCTCTAACTTCATTAGCCTCAAAGAATTGGGATCTGGAAATTAATTTCTCCCCTCTTCTTTCTCAGCAACTAAAATTCTGTGTAGCTGAACTATGTTCTTCTCCCGTTCCAAGCCATTCCTTTTCCCATGCCCTTGATGAACTGCATTAATGAGACAGTTGGATTAATACGTTACTGAGTGGAAACAAGCAACAGCTTAAATTAACATCATTCTTTTCAGTTTTCAAAACAAATGTCTTGCCATGAGCAGAGAAGACATCTTGCCAGCTAAGATGCTGTGACTGGGCCACTCATATGAGTTAAAGAACAAGACCATTAACCTGCGGCAGCATTCCAGGGGCTTAAGCCAGTGTTTGCTGTGGTGTTCAGCAGCCTGGTGGAGTCCACCAAACCCACAACAGAAGGAGAAAGAGGCATGGTATTGTTAGTGGTACCCGTACTGATACCATGATATCACAGTGATACCGTTCAGTGTCACCATTAGCCCTTCCACAGATTTCTCCTAAAGACCAAAATGTCTTTTAGAGATTTCTAGCCATCTCAGTGGAGAGGACTTGAGGGTTTTGAGTGTATAAAGCCTTAACTTCAATTCCTTGGCATTTCTAACTTTTTTTTTTTTAAAGAATGAAATACAATCAAAGGGACTGTGGGTTGGTAGCTGTCCATGGCTCATGAGCACATTCTCACTGTAACAGGGTACTAGACCATGGCTTGCGTATTCCCAGTCTCCTGTAGCCACTAAAATCATGTGGTTAGGAAGGGATTCAACATGCCATACGTGTAAGAAGCTGATCAACAATGTTGCAGAGGGCCCCTTGGGCCTTGGTTTCATGTTTAAACTTCTAAGAGGATTTTGAGGGACACAAACCTCTACAGGAGGCCACCTAGGGAAAAACCTTGAGGCCGTCATCTGTTTCTCTGGTCTCAAGATGGCTGAAGAGATGAGACATGATGCAGAAATGCTAGTTTCCAAATCTAAGGGCATAGGTGTGGAAGAATGCTAGAGGTTTATATTACACCAACTTGTAGTCAGAGGACCTTTTTAAATCACATTGAAGTCACAGCCATCAACGTTGATGAGGCAACGAGACCTTTTGAAACCATCTTATTTTAAGCTATATGCACATGGACCTGTTAATGAGAGATAGGAATATGTTTTTTTACTTTGCTTATGTATATGTGTATAGTGTGCATATATGTTTGTATGTATACTTGCACATGTTAAGGCATACATGTGTATAGAGGCCAGACATTGGTGTTGGGTGTCTTCCTTGCTCACTCTGCACTTGATTAACTAAGGTAGTGTCGTTTATTGAGCTCAGAGCATGCCAATTATAGTCTAGCTAGCCAGTTTACCACAGGGATCCCTTGTCTCAGCCTCTCAGATATTAGGATTATGGATAGCTTCCACACCAGTTTCACTGTCACATGGACACTAATGATTGAAATTAGGTCCTTATTCTGGTGTAGCATGTCCTGTATCCCCAGAGACATCTCCTCAGCCCCAGGGATAAGCTCTTGAGTTAGCATCAGATGTCTCTGGAGTCTTGGCAGGGAGAGGCTAAATTGTGGGTCTGATTCCATGCAGCATATGCTATGATTCTGTTTCCAAAAATGAAAAAAAAAAAGTCCAACTGGGCATCTCTGTTCTTTCCAGCTCCTTATGTGACATACCTCAGTAAAGACCCATCAGCCCCGTGCTCCCTGACTGATGCTCTGGACCATTTCCAAGTGGAAAGCCTGGATGAACTCATTCCAAATGACCTGACAAAGAACGATCTGCCTCCTCAGCATGCTCCCCGGAACATTACTGTGGTCGCCATGGAAGGTTGTCACTCCTTTGTCATTGTGGACTGGAACAAAGCCATCCCTGGAGATGTGGTAACAGGTATGTCCTAGGTAAATGCTCAGAGTTCTGACTGGTCTGTAAGAGAGAGGAAAGATGGATGGGTGGATGCACAGATGGACAGGTAAGATGGAGAAGGCAGACATCTTTTTCAGTGGCAGGGGGTCTATGGGTAACTGCAAGAGCATTGTGGGTAGTTAAGAAAGCACTGGATGAAAACCAGAGTCCTGAATTATAATTTTAGATTGGTTTGTGTGACCTTGAGTTAATGATACTTCATCTTGCTGGGACTCATTTTTTTTCATATGAAAAAAATGAATACCATTAAATGTTCAATATCTTGTCTTCCTGCAAGCAAATAGCCAGGCAACCACCTGTCAGATGGTAAAAAGGCTTCTGCTGAATTGCTACTGTGCCTCTCCTTCTTCCTCGCCTGCTGGCCACACCCATACCAGCCTGAGTGCTTTCCAAATCCTTATATGGGCATTGGATATAATGGGGAAATCCTAAGGGTCTTAAGCCCCGCCTCTGGGCTTTGGTGGACAAGATGCTTGTGAGTTTCTGTTACTCTGCCAAGATGGCAATTGAGAATGAGTCTGTTGAGATGAGGTTTTTTGTTTTTGTTTTTTTTAAAAAAGATTTATTTATTTTATGTATGAGTACACTGTAGCTGTGTTCAGACACACCAGAAGAGGGCATCAGATCCCACTACAGATAGTTGTGAACTATCATGTGGTTGCTGGGAATTGAACTCAGGACCTCTGTAAGAGCAGGCAGTGCTCTTAACCGCTAGGCCATCTCTCCAGCCCCGAGATGAGTTCTTACAGAAAGAGAGTCAACAAGTCCTTTCATGAACAGTCTCCTTTGTACAGGATGCCCACCAGGCCTGTGAGCTGTGCACGAGGAAGGTGCTCATGTTGGCTGTGAATGTGTTCCTGCACAGCAGGGGTAGTGTCAGAGGTTGGAGATCAATGTTATCTACTGCAAGAGTCACTCGTGTAACTCCTCACTTCTAGTGCTTCTGCTGTAGGACCCCAACGTTGTCTTTTAAGGAGAGAAAACGTGTTCAGGAATATTCCAGGTGCAGTTTCTCTTATGGCATTTGCATAGTGGCCCCAGAGCCAGGGTAAGGAACCAGGAAATACAGTACCCATACATCCTTCCAGGGGTAGCTGAAGGGTTAAGGGACACAGGGCCAGTGTGGGTGAGTGGGTCTGAGCCTTCGATGTAACTGACAGTTGCTTCTTTCATGGTGTGTGCTGAGCGAGACCAATCTCTGCAAAGCATAGCACATTTCTAACAGAAAGCACAGAGATTGGTGGAGGAAGGAGACCTGCAACAAATCACCGAGAACTTTCTTTTTGATTGAATGTGGCCTTATAAATGGCCTTCCCTACCTCTACCTCCTCTTCTCTTCTCTTCTCTTCTCTTCTCTTCTCTTCTCTTCTCTTCTCTTTCTCTCTCTTCCTCTCTCCCTCCCTCCCTCCCCCTCTCTCCCTCTCTCCCTCCCTCTCTCTCTGTCTGTCTGTCTCTGTCTCTGTCTCTGTCTCTGTCTCTGTGTGTGTGTGTGTGTGTGTGTGTGTGTGGTGTTTGTGTACATGTGTGTATGCGCAGGGAAGCCAGAGGCGAACAGTGAATGTCCTGCTCTGCTACCCTCCACCTTAGTCCAGAGACAGGAACTGGACATGGAGCTAGGTTGTTGGCCAGAAATTCCAGTAGTCTTCTTGTCTGTGTCCCCTCCTCCCCCAGCAATGAGGTTACAGAAAGGCATGCGCCCATACTCGGCTCTTTGCCTGCTGAACCATCACCCCAGCACGATAATTGGCAAGCTTTAAAGGCAAATAGGGTCACAGGGAGTCTTTCAGTTACACCACATGCCTGGAAGTCACTGTCAATATTCTTCATCTCCCATAAAGGACAACTGTACACCTCTATCAAGAAAACTGAGTTTTATCTGTCTTTTAAATTCTTATTTGTGCATTCATTGTGCAATGTGATGGTTTTCAGGATCACATTTTCATTCCAGTGTATCATGTGCTTTGACCATAATCACCTCCTCCTTTCTCTTCTTTCATCTCCCCCTTTCCAAATGGTCAGTCACTCCGTATGTCTGCCTGCCTATCTATCTATCTATCTATCTATCTATCTATCTATGTATCTATCATCTATTATTTATCATCTATCTGTCTGTTGATCACCTACATATTATCAATCTATCATCTATTAATCATCTATCTACTTATCTATCATCTATCTATCTTCTTTCTATCTATCATATATTATCATCTATCTACCTATCTTCTCTCTATTTATTACCTACCTATAGCTATTATCTATCTATCTATCTATCTATAATCTATCTTCTATCTTTCCACCTATTATCTACCTCTATCTATCTATCTATCTATCTATCTATCTATCTATCCATCCATCCATCCATCCATCTATCATCTATCTATAGTCCACATATTATAGGGAAAACAGATCACTTGTCTGAGTCTGGCTTAGTTAAATACTAACTGCAGGATGCTGCTTTTTTCTCCATTTCTTTCTTCTCTGTGCAGTCAAGATTAGATGTAATTAGCCCCATGAGGTGAGTGAGGACAGGAAATGAGGCTGGTGGGGTAGGAAGAGAAGTAGGGAGCCAGTAACACACCAGAAAGCACCTGAATTCACCAGAAGTTACTGAAGTGAACCTTCCGAACTCACAGTGAAACTTGCTCTCCTTGGGGTTCTCATGGAGCCCTACATCATCACAGAGACATACACACGCTTCAGTCCTTCCCTATCACACCTCTGTGTGGTTTGATTCTCTTTTATTTAGCTTTAGCTGTCAACCCAACACAACCCATAATTATCTGAGGGAGTAACTGGGGCATTGCTTCTATCTGATTGACCCATAGACACAGCCATAGGGCTTCCTTAATTACTAATTGATGTGGGAGAGCCCAGTCCACTGTGGGTGGTACAATTCCTAAGCAGGCAGGTGAGGGTTGTATCGGAGTGAGCCAGAGAAAGCAAGTCAGGAAGCACATTCATCTACAGTTCTACTTCAAGTTCCTGCTTGGGTCTTCCCTGATTTCCCTTGATGATGGACTTTGACCTGGAAGTGCAACTTTCCTCTCCCAAGTTGCTTTTGTACATGGTGATTATTGAAGCAACAGAAAAAGCAACTAGAACAGTGTCTTAGTCAGAGTTTCTATTCCTGCACAAACCATCATGACCAAGAAACAAGTTGGTGAGGAAAGGGTTATTTAGTTTACACTTCCACATTGCTGTTCATCACCAAAGGAAGTCAGGACTGGAACTCAAGCAGGTCAGGAAGCAGGAGCTGATGCAGAGGTCATGGAGGAATGCTTCTTACTGGCTTGCTTCTCCTGGCTTGTTCAGCTTGCTTTCTTATAGAGCCTAAGACTACCAGCCCAGGGATAGTACCACCCACAAGGGGCTCTCCCCCCTTGATCACTAATTGAGAAAATGCCTTACACCTGGATCACATGGAGGCATTTTATTTTTTTTTTACTGAAGCTCGTTTCTCTGTGATAACTCCAGCTTGTGTCAAGTTGACACGCAAAACCAGCCAGTACAAACAGGTTCCTTAATGCTCACCAGGTTCCTCCCTTTTCCTATTTTCAGGATACTTGGTCTACAGTGCCTCTTATGAGGACTTCATCAGGAATAAATGGTCAACTCAGACCTCGTCAGTGACCCATTTACCCATTGAGAACCTGAAACCAAACACGAGGTATGGCATGATGGTTGCTTACATACAAAAGGCTGGACCTGTGAACTTGGTCATAGTGTCCTTTGGTTGGGAACAAATCAGTCATCACCATTTCCTTGAATTCTTGGTTTAGCTCATGGTATACCAATGAAGACTTACCATGTGCCATGGCTCTTGCTTAAGATGGCATATATTACGGTTGTTGTTTGACAGTTGTGCTTGTTCCTTGTTTTCCTAGGCATTGCCTTAAGGGCAGAATGGCTGTTCTATGTGTTGGAAGAGAATTGACTCAGTTTCTGTCACTGATGTGACATTTAGGTAGTACAACCTTGCTATGTGACATTAGTGGGACAGTGTATGTTAACTGTCCAAACATGTTAACTGACCTGGGAGCTTTGTGATGTAAATTTCAGAACATTCTAGAAAGATGTGTTGCATGCGTTAGTAAAGGTTACTAGTTTGCCTTCACCACATGAGGAATGGCTGGCTGACAGAGCACACTGTTCTGGAAGCCAAGGGGTATAGCACTCTGTGAGAAAGTGGCCAAACTTGTTCAAGTGAGACTGTCTGACTATCTACTCTTCCGTTGTGCTGCCTGTTTTGGGAGGCTCAATTCTCAGCAGTGTCCTGGTCGATGAACATTCGTGAGGCGCTGGGCATGCCTTAGCCAAGCAGTGGTATGTTGTAAACTGACCATGTGGGCAGCTGGGCATGGTGTGGGGAAACCCCTAGTTTATAGCATTTTTAATGCCAGTGGTTCAGGCATTCAACTATAGCTGATTTCACAATGTCTGTGGATCTCATTGTCCTACATAACTTCACAGATCCTGAATAGGTCATGACCTGCAGGCTGTCTAGATAGCCATATTACCACGCTGTTGTATAGAGCCGGTGGGTTTGCAGTGAAGAGCTCAAAGTGGCTTCCACAGGCAGTGGAGTACAGAAAAGTCTGGAACAAATGACTCGGTAAACAGACGTGCTAGAGAGGACAGAATCTGGCCAGAACCAGGCTACCAGGAGACTTCCCCAAAGCTGGGAGCACTCCCTGTGACATTTTAATGTGCCATTTAGGCTCACTGAAACTAAGCTTCCGTAAACTGTTATGAATTTCAGGACTTGGCAGATGAAAAGAAACAATAACTCAGGGAATAGAGAAAGTGCTTCATTCCTTCCTAATAGCAGTGAAAGTTGACCAGAAGAAATAAAGGCAACAGAACCAGATGGAAACAGGGCCAGCCTTCTTTTTCACTATGTGCAATAATTTCTTCTATATCATAGCTACTATATATATCAAAAATATGGAAGATGCCTTCCAGTGCACTTACCACATAACAACTAGCAACTAGAGTTGAATCTTAGTCTGTAGACCTCTTCCTGCCCAAGTTCTTTCCACAGCTTTGGCTGCCATATTGGATTTCTACCATTTTGACTGTCAAGTGATGGTGGTGTAAGGTGGAGGTGTACTTGTTCTAACCATGGCTCTGGGTCCAAACTTCATTCACTCAGTTCTTCCTGTTTATTTTGGGCCAGCGTTTAGGGTACGGAGGTGAGCTAAGTGTAGCCCTCTTGAGGGGTACAGTACAGTCAGTCTCCATGGCACTTGTTGTGTGTCAGGAGAGACAGATGTTAGAAAGGAAAAACAGATATAGACTTCCCTAGCCAGTGTCAGGAGAGAGTTTAGGGTGAGTACTTAACGGAGGAATTCTTGTTCTTCCGAGCCTGAGGCTAGTCAGGCAAGACTAGGAGAAAGTTAGGTCAAAGGCATATGGCCCAGTAACTCAGAGAACAAGGTGAGGTAATGTAAAATCGCTCCAGGAAGAGGAAGCCCCAAGCCACGATATGTCCTAGGGAAATGGACGATCTCAAAAGGGAAGAATGGGGACCAGGGGATGATGGACAGTAGGAGGCTCCATCTGCCCCTTCCACCCAGGCTCTCGTGCCTCCTCCCAACAAGCACAGGCTTTCGATCTTGGGGTAGAGTATGCAGGTATGATGTGGCATGGGGACTTCTCTAGTCAGATTTCCTCAGAATCCATGTGAACAGCAGCTACAACACAGCCAGAGCAGTGTGGATACAATGAACAGTCCTCCCCCGCCCCCTTCTCCCACTGTTTGACTTCTCGGGCTGCTCTGAAAGCTCAGGTGCCCATCCTGCCGAGTCAGCCTCTTTGCAGAAGGGAGAGGGGCAGGTTGTCTTTCAGAAGAGACTCAAAGAAGGAGCCAGAGTTTAAAACTTGGTGGTTTATGTCAGATCCTGTTTTTTGTTTTTTTGTTTGTTTGTTTGTTTATTAAAACAAGTGTATTCTACCTTAGTCACTAAACAAGGGCCCCACCGTCACTCCTTGAGGTCTGCATGTTTTAAAATCCAATTTTACAGAAAAAAAATGGGATCAGAGTCTTAGATGGATCACACTCCATCAGGGGTGTGAGGACCTGTGCAACACCAGAGTCCCACGTGGTTTCTGGACATAGACATCACTCCTAATTTTTGAATGGCTTCTCTTTAAAGAAAAAAAGAAGTATTTGCAAAATTTAACTAGAATTGTTGATGCGTGCAACCCCTCCCCCCCGAACTGTCTATGGGGTTTGGCCATAAATCACTCCACAGCCACTGAGAGTGAGAATAATCAAGAAACATGCATTTCTGGGTCAACTGAGGTTTGGAAACATGTTCTTAATTGTACATATCTTTTTTTTATTTAAAAGAACTGAGATGTAAAAAAAAAAAATCAATAGTCATAATATATGGATGATTTAAGATTTTACCAAGTGGCTGATCTCTTAACGGTTAGTGAAGACACAGAATGTCTGCGTGCTGTGAGGCCAGAGGTGGCAATGTCATTACCTATGGCTTGTGGCCACCCTCCAAATGTAAACAGTCCCTCCTTAAAACTTCTCAGTGTTTTTTAGTCAGTACTTGCATCTGTACCCAGCTTATCCAGAGAAAGGATTTGGAAATAGTTAAATGAGACATTTCTTCTGGCCAAAAGCTAGAGGAAAACACTATTTCTAAGGTTTGAAGAGCCACCATTCATGGGTCCTAGAAGAACCTTGGGAACCTTGGGACGAAGAGGTCACAAGAGTTAACAACAGTGGTGCCAACTGATGTTCTGGCCCCTAGTTCTTCCTTGAGCATCAGTGTTGGCAAAGTAAAAAATACTTAGAGACTCCGTTTCATTCTCGATGAACGAGCTGACTAAAACATCATGCTTTCTAGAACATTCTCTGTTCTTAGACAAACTGTGGCCCTGCAACAAAGCCTCTGTCCTCAGGTTTCTCCCCACTTCCTCTTCCTGGACATGATTCTCTTTCCTAGAGGTGTCAAAGTTCCACTGCAAAGGCTTCCCTCTAGCCTCCCTCTCCTGCTGGTCACAAGCCATATTTGTGTTGATTCTACCTTGGGGTTGGAGACGTTAAGTTAATGTTTGGATTCTACTCTGTGTTGTGTTGCCCCAGCTCCTCTCTCTTGGAGCTTATACTGGCCTCTGAGTCTTAAGCTGATTTTTAAAGGATAAACTGGGAGAGTTGCCCAGTGTTTGGCCAGATACTCTGGGAAAAGCAGTCTGAGAAACTATCAGCCTAGTGTTTCTGTTCCAGTCCATCGGCCATGTGCCTGTGCTATATTAATTACACCATTTTAAGAAATTATCAAAAATGAGAAAGTTTGGGAAAAAATCATGAGGATAAACAGCTCTCCCTGTGTCTCTCTCTGCCTCTCTGTCTGTCTGTCTCTCTCAGCTATCTATCTATCTATCTATCTATCTATCTATCTATCTATCATCTATCCATCTTTGTTTTCCTGTGTGTCTGTGTGTCTAAAAACAGTCAAACAAGACTCCAGGTTTACTTCAAAAACATGCTTGTAAGAATCTGTCTCATTACTAAGGGGTCAAGTCAACTTCTCTTTTAAAAGATGTTTTCTCTCTATTTCAGGTATTACTTCAAAGTTCAAGCCAAAAACCCTCATGGCTACGGGCCTATCAGCCCTTCAGTCTCATTTGTCACAGAATCAGGTACGAGCCCAGTCATCTTTGTATTGCTTGCTTTGGAAAATGAAATAAATGATCAGAACAACAGCCATTGGCAGAGTGGAAACTGAGGCAGGAAAATGGCTTCTTTTCTGTTGGATGAGTTCAGGTTTCCTTTTATAAAAGAAACATCCCCTCACTAGGTTAGGAGAGAACTGAGGTCAAATTCTTTTTTTTTCATTAATTAATTCACTTTATATCCCAATATCAGCCCTTCCCTTATTGGCCCCGCTCACACAGCTCTTCCCCATATCCGTCCCCAATCCTTTCTCCTCTGAGAAGGGGGATCCCCCTCTGGGTATCACCCCACCCTGGCACATCAAGTCACATCAGGACTAGGTGAATCTTCTCTCATTGAGGCTAGACAAAGTGGCCCAGTTAGGGGAACAGGATCCACAGGTGGGCAACAGATTCAGGGATAGTCCCCAGCTCCAGTTGTTGGGGGACCTGCATGGAGACCAAGCTGTACATCTGCTGCATATATGCAGGGGACTTAGGTCCAGTCCATGCGTACTTGTTTGTTGGTGGTTCAGTCTCTGGAAACCTCCAAGGGCCCAAGTTAGTTGACTCTGTTGGTCTTCCCCTGGAGTCCCTATCTGAGGTCAAATTCTAATGAAAGGAAAAACAAATTTAGTTTTCAGTCTAAAGATGGGGTTGACTCATTAGCATAAAGTAGTTTCAGAGCTTTCATTTTTATTGTTTGGTTGTTTGTCTTTAGTTTTAATGAGACAGAATAGCCCAGGTAGACCTGGAAATGGCCATCTAGCCCAGGCTGGCCTCAGGCTACTGAGTTCTGGAATGATAGGCATGTACTAGCACAGCCTTTAAAGTTTATGAACAACGTTTTTATTCCAAATATCTAGGGAAAACCACCTTAGATGACCTGGGAGGCAGCTGCTTCTCCAGGGAGCCAAGTCCCATCTAAGATTTATTTATTTTAATGAAGAAGCAGAAATATCCGTACTAAATACTTCCAGTTTAACTTCTATTCCTGTGGTTCTTTACCTTCCTAATGCTGCCACCCTTTAACACAGGTCTTCATGTTGGGGTGACCCCCAACCGTAAAATTATTTTTGTTGCTACTTTATAAGTGCAATTTTGCTATTGATGAATCGTAAGGCAAACATCTGTGTTCTCGGATGGTCTTAGGCGATCCCTGTAAAAGGGTCGTTGACCTCCGAAGGTCTTTTCTTTTCTTTTCTTTTCTTTTCTTTTCTTTTCTTTTCTTTTCTTTTCTTTTCCTACTGTTTTATTTTCACCCCTAACCTGCTCTGGGGAATTTGAGAAGAGCACTCTTAGCTTTTTCCTCTTAAACTGACATCACTGCTTCATGCAGAGCGGACGGTGCCAGAACAAGCTGCCGATATGAAGCACAAGGGGAATTTAGGGTGAAAGCATATTCTAAGTGTGGAGCGGCAGCTCTGTGATTTTATAGATGTTCAAATTTATTAGGTGTGAACCCTGAAACACAGTTTTCTGGCTGAGGATGTAGTGCAGTGGTCATGCTTGCCTAGAATGAATGAAGCCTTCTCCTCCCACTACTGCAAAAATTAAAATGAGGAGAGGAAGAGAAACAGAGAGGAGAGAGAGTGTTGGTTATTTTACTCCATGCACGGCATTCATGAAAATCAACGTGCTGTCCTCAGTGGGCAGAGGGCTGGTCCAGTGTAGCAGAGGCCTGGGTTGGAGCCCCAACACCACCTGAAAAATGATCTTTTTCTGAAGCAAAAGTTCTTCAAAAGCAAGTTTCATAGTCTCTGAAGTGGTTTGCAGTTAAAGCATAAATACTTTTAGCTATGAAATGTTGCAGATTTTGAGTGTTTTTAGCCCTGGCCGCTGTCCAGAAGGCGTGTCCTCCAGCATCTTCCTCCTCTACATATCTGCTCCCCGACTAAGTAGACGTCATCGGGGATTTGATATACCTGCCTTAAAGTGTATACTCCTTTGGCTGGCTTCTCTCCAAATAATCATTTTTTGTTTGTTTTGGGGGTTGGTTTTGTTTTGTTTTTGGCTTTTTGAGACAAGATTTCTCTACATAGTCTTGGCTGTCCTGACTTGACTAATTCTGTAGACTAGGTTGGCCTTGAACTCACAGAGATCCATCTGCCTCTGCCTCCCGAGTGTTGGGATTAAAGGCGTGAGCTACCACACCTGGCTATCTAATAATCAGTGTTTGATTGATCCATGCATTGTGTATGTTAGTCTGTCGTTTCTCTTCTATGTGGTCTGTATTTTTTCATACAGCTATGCCACATTCTGCTCATGAAACCCATTCAACTGTCATCTAAGTTATTTCTACTGTTTGGTAATTACAAAGATGCTCTCAGTGTCCTAATGCAAATGTTTGGCTTTGTGTTTTAACATCTCTTGGGTAAACACTGAAGAATGGAAAAAATGTGTGATTTTATAGTATGCAGAACATTTCAAGAGATCACTTTCCCAGATGGGAAGTTTAAAAATAAGAGTATTGATTTTTTTTTTTTTACAAAATTTTATATAGTCTATTTATTTATGCATATGTGTGTAAGAGAGAAAGAACATATGTGTATATACATACCACAGTGTGCATGTGAGAGAGTATGTGTGTGCATGAGTGTGTGCATGCCACAGTGTGCATGTGAGAGAGCATGTGTGTATGTGTGTGAACGTGTATGTGTGTGTGTGTGTGTGTGCGTGCGGAGGACAGAGGACAACTTTCAAGAGTTGGTCTTCTTTCACCACAAAGATCCTAGGGATGAAACCCAGGTTCTTACTCATTGAGCCATCTGGCCAGCCTGAAGCATATACACATATGTATATATGCATATGTATATACGCATATGTATGTGCACATAGGAATTGCTTTCATAGCACACAATTTCAAAACACCACTTCCAGAAACTCACAGCTTCTGCGTCAACAATAAAGCAGTTGCCCAGAGAGTACTCCTCGAAAGACAGTGCTTACAAACTGAGACTATGGAACACCTTGGTATCTGATAAACAAACCTTACTTTTCCCCCTCTATTCCAATTTGCATAGCTCTCTTAATTATAGTCAGCATTCCAACATTTTCCCAACGTATGTTACAAAGTCAATTACTTGTTTTTCCTCCACAGACAATCCTTTGCTGGTTGTGAGGCCACCAGGTGAGTTTCCCATCTGAAGGATTCTGACACTCCAGTTGTGGGTGTGAGATGTACAGTCACTATGGTGACCCACAAATAGAAATGATGGAGCATTTAACACCTGCATGACTTTTCATCCACCCTCCGTTCTCTTTGTGGGAGGGAATGACTTGAGAATGCTTTCATGTAGATGTGATGGGAATAGACAATACCATAGAATAAGAACTCTGTTTACATGTCCCTAAGAGCAACTTAAAGTGTGAACAGTTGGCAAAATGCAGCAAGTATGCTAGGAAATTTTACCTCCTTTTCTGTTCCCCTTTCCCCCAACGACCTGAGCAAGCTCTGTGTCTTTCAAGTTCAAGACAGGAATAAAGAGGGACTAAAAGAGCAGGACTGTAGGCTGAGGGATGTAGAGCACATGTCCCAAAGGTCGAATGTGCCTATGCAACTGCTTTTCCTTGAGACTTTCATGAGCTTTGAAAATCCTCTGTTAAAATACCAAGATCTAAATACTCTAGCATAAAGAGAACCCTGCCCTTCAGATGCTGTAGTTAGTTTTGGAGGCCTTGATGAAGGGCCTGAGAAAACCAGGAGGGAGGAGCTTATTTTGGTCTATCCTTTCGGAGATTTCAGATCATAGCCTCATGGCTTCCTTGTTCCTAGGTCTGAGGTGAGGTATAACATTCTGGCTGAAGGACAGGTGGAACAAAGCTGTTCTCCATGGCTGGCAGGCAGGTGGAAGGGAGGAAGAGAGATCCCTTTAAAACCATTCTCTAGTTTCCTGTTTCCTTTATCAGGCCCTTCCTTGGTGCAGGTATGAATTTATCAGTGGGTTAACCCATGATGAAGTGAGAACCCTCCTAATCCAATAATCTCTCCACAGCCCATCAGAAGCAAACCAAACCTTTAACACATGAACTGTTGGGGGACATTTTAGATCTAACCCATAATACCCCAGTATACACTAGTATTAAAGAGAGGAAGAATACACGTTTGCTCAGAGAAGCCCAGAGAGGAAGGAAGGCAGTTGTCTGATGGTTAGTGTGGAACAATAACCCCTGTAACCCACTGTACCTCAGAGTGTGTTTTTTGTGTTGTCAAGGTGGTGAGCCCATCTGGATCCCATTTGCTTTCAAACATGACCCTGGCTACACTGACTGCCATGGTCGGCAGTATGTGAAACGGACATGGTACAAAAAGTTTGTGGGGGTTGTTCTTTGTAATTCTCTGAGGTATAAGATCTACCTCAGCGACAATCTCAAAGGTAAGTCTAGCATATGGCTGGCTATGGTAAACTTCTGCCCATTACTGACTTGGAACACAGATGCCTCGGAACATGTCTAAGGCTTGGAGCTGTGAGGCTAGGGGAGATGTGTGTGTGTGTGTGTGTGTGTGTGTGTGTGTGTGTTCCCTGAATTTTAGGAGTGAAACCCAAATCCCAAAGCAACTGGACTGAACAGTTTTTAACTTATTTATTCTTCTTGCTAGAAAGGATTCATTTATCAAAACCACGTCTTCCCTTCCTTCTCAACTCTGGAGATTTACCTGTCTCATCTCCTTACTAGATACTGCTCACCGTCTCCCTCTCTCTGCCCATCTTTATGTGTCTCTACCTATCTCTTTATGTCTATCCCACCCATTTTCTTTCCCTTCAAAATCTCTAGGAGAGATTGCACAATCATCTTCCAGACCCTCACGTGGGAAACACAATATGGTCCAGCCGCGAGTTGTGCTTCAGGACCACGGACAGCACCCTATGCCTTGAAACTGTGTGGGGATAGGTTCTTTTAACTAACCATACTGACCTGCCTAACTTCCAGTCTCTCCTCTATTGTCTTTTTATTTATTCTCTCTGGAAAGCTGAGGATTAAAAGGTTCATAACTTACACATCAGAGCTGCCTGTATTGCTCAAAATCTCCCCACTGAACATATGTTAAGTATTTCGTATACAAGATCTTGCGACTTCTTATAATGCTTAATGACATTTGTGTCATTATAAACATTTTTCAGATATGGAAACTATGGAACACATCACTTAAGGATTGTTCCCAATTTAAACAGTTTCCAAAGCTTGTTCTAACTCATAAGCCAGTACTGATGCTCTCTAGTAGTCAATGACCTGTAATATTCCTGTATGCAGATACATTCTACAGCATTGGAGACAGCTGGGGACGGGGTGAAGACCATTGTCAGTTTGTGGACTCACACTTGGATGGAAGAACAGGGCCTCAATCTTATGTAGAAGCCCTCCCCACCATTCAAGGTAAGAAGAACAGAGCTGCTATTTTACACTGGGGAGAGAAATTGCTATAATGAGAAAATGCATGGTAGCTCTGCCTTTGACTTATAAGCTGGAAGCACTTTGGGTCATAAAGGGTAAGAATTAGTGAATCAAGGAATTAAAGCACTTCTACCATATGCTGGCCTTGGGGTGCGACTTGAGAGACAAGGGGGTATATAAGACCCCATCCCTGCTCTCAGAAACAAGCTCTGAGACCAGGAAGAGACAACAGCTGTGTGGAAGGTTAACGACAGTGGACCTTGTGATATGTGAATCACAACAGGTTACGCCATGTGGATGTCCTCTTGTCAAGGAATTGGATTTATTGTGACCACATGAGTCAAGGGAGAGAAACATTCAAGACTGTTAAGGAAAGTTGTCAGAACAGGCAGTATGAGTTGAGTCTTACATTATGGATGAACATGGACAGTGAGTGCAGCAGGCAGTATGAGTTGAGTCTTACATTATGGATGAACATGGACAGTGAGTGCACAGTGGAGTCCTTCCACCACGTCTTTCTATTAGGACTTAGTCATTTTTGTTAAGACTTTTACCTGATCAGGTAAGGTCACATTGTAGTGATAATTTGCTTAGTCTACTGATTTAAATTATAACCTCATTTACCAGTTCCTCACTGGGAACATCTAGAGTCATGTTGGGTCAAATATGTAAGCCATATCAGTTCATCACAATAAATACACATCTACACAAACCATATATTTTTAGCTCTTGTGGTGTCCCGGCATCTGCTACAGTCCTGTGTTATCTGTCTTCCTTGGTGTTTCTGGGCTAAAGTTGTAGAATTGATCATGATTGGTTAGTGTGCTCACTGGTAGAGTGGTTGCTGGTCATTATTTGGCAAGAGGGAAATAAGGCCAAAGTTGAGAGCAATAGAGGTCCCCAAACATTTTAATGCTGTTGGTGCATCCTTCTACTTCAAGAAGTCAGCAATGTGCAGATTTTTTTTTCTAGAAAGATCTACAAGTCTGCTCCAAGTTCTCAGGCTTAAACCTTGGAGTTCACAGTTCCAGGAGGTCAGATGCTCTGAATTCAGACAACAGAATGGGACTGAATGATGTGTAGTTTCCCCAGACCAGGGTGCGTTCCTCCATGGATTCTCTCTAGTAGTGGCTGAAATCACATTCTTTTGTGATGAGTAAGAGAGGATTATCACCCACGAAACATGCCTTGGGGGTAGACCTACTTTTATTGTGACACATAAAACTGACTCAGTGTATTCACAAACAACACTCAGAAATGTTCACCAAAACAGTCTGTCCAAATGCAGACTGCAGGGTAAGAAGTTTTCCTGTCCGTAACTCCTGGCTTTCCCTCTCTTTCCCATTGTCTTTCCAGGCTACTATCGTCAGTACCGCCAGGAGCCCGTCAGCTTTGGACACATTGGTTTTGGAACCCCCTACTACTATGTGGGCTGGTATGAGTGTGGAGTCTCCATCCCAGGGAAGTGGTGACCACAGATGGGCCTGCTGCAAGTTCATCCTCCCAGCCTGTGTGACTAACCTGCGCTAGGGACTCTGGGCAAATGAAAGACAGTGTTCCAAGCCCGCTTCCCTGGTGTGTCAGGAGGTCACAGGGTGGACATGGCACTTGGTCCTCTTCAGTCGGACTTGGGCCACATTTCTTGGTCTGGACTATAAATACAATTCAGTTTTGCTGAAACTTCACTTCTCTGCACTTTGTTCGTTTGTAATCACACATTCCAGAGACATCAACCCTGCAGTGGATCCAGTGTGATTTCCAGACTCTCCAGGCACAAAACCTGGATACTTTGGGATCTCCAGGGAACAGCACTGGCATGCTCTGCTGGCTTCGCAGAATGCTCTCTGCTTCTCTCTTCTTCAAATCAGCTGACTTTAAGCTTCACACATCTTTGTATGAAGTAGAATTGGATTACTGAAATTATTGAAGGAAATACACCCTCTTTGAGATTTATCCTAAAGACTTATCCACCACTGGGCTAAGTGCCTCAATTCTTATTTGTAAATTCTCAATTTTGATATATATATGTGTGTGTGTATATATGCATATACATATTCACACTCATCAAGAATATTGATTAAACTTGTGCTAAATTTATAGTTGTTCTTTAGATGAATGCATGCAAGACTTTGTGGACAAAGGTTCTGTTTGTTAATATCTTTCAGAGATCTCCAGGGGATAGGTTCTCTGAAAAATGTCTCTTCAGTTATAAAGGTATGCGTGCTTCCTATAGGTGCTGCTTGACTCGGGCCATGATGGCATTGAGTAGTAACACCATTACCAGCAAACCAAATGCCTTCCTGCAGTCTTTTCATATCAGAGAGATGATTTTATTACCTTTGTTGAAGCAGAGGGAGAGAGAGAGAAACACACATAGAGAGAAACAGAGAGAGAGAGGCAGAGAGATACAGACAGACAGACAGAGACAGAGAGAAACAGAGACAGATAGACAGTCAGATAGACAGACAGAGACAGTCATGGGGCTGGGCCTTGTGTGCATATTTGTGTGTGTGTGTGTAGATGTATGTGCAGAGGCACAGCCCAGCCCAGACATCAACCCTCAGGAGCTATCACCCTTAAGCACCCTTGAGAAAAGGTTTCTCACTGAGAGTTGGGGTCGCCAGATTATTCTAGGCTGACTGGCCAGTGAGCCCTAGGGGTCTGCCTGTCTCTGTATCCCCAATGTTGGGATTTCAAGGATGCACCACCACACCCAGCTTCTTATCTGAGCCCTGGGTATCAGGCTCAGGTCCCATGCCTACTCGGCATGTGCTTTCCTGACTGACTCCCCTCTGCTTCTATATCTAATATGTTTCCCGGTGAATGAATGCTTTAGGCTCAAAGTGATTTTAAAGTCATGCCTTTAAAAATTCAATTTTCCTTTCTTCCCTGTCTTAGCATCTTACAATAGCAGCATCTTCCTCCCTAGACTATAACATAAGAGGGTGCATTTGGACTCTTTATTTCCACTGTTACAAAGGTGTCTGTCTTCCTATATTCCCTAGACAGCCCTTTGAATAAAGGGCTTGTCTTCCTGCATCCGAGTGTCAGCATCAGCATCAGCATCAGCATCAGCCGAGCTGAGATGGAGATGAGGTGGGAGAAAGTATTAATGGGTCTGAAGGCCACTCCTGACAAAAAGCACCAAAGGACAGAGCGTGGTGCAGCAGTGGGGCTGGTGGCATTAAGTCCCAGCACTGTGTTGAGGTGATGGAAATTACCATAACCTTCAGAAGATAAGCAGCTGAAACCAAAGCCAAAGCAACCAAATGAACTACAGCATAGACGATCAGTCAGGAGTGATCTCCAGGGTGATCTAAAACACCTTGACAGACAGACAGACTGGAGAGTTGGTTCGGCAGTTAGGAGCACTTGCTGCTCTTATAGAGGACCAAAGTTCAGTTCCCAGCACCCACATCTGGTGTCTCACAGCCTCCTTTAATTCCAGATCCAGGGGATCCGACACCCTCTACTGGCCTCCATGGAGACCTGCACACACATGAACACACACACACACACACACACACACACACACACATGTGTCATGGCATGTGCTTTTAATCCCAGGCAGAGACAAGTGAAACCTGCGAGCTCCCTGGACAGCCAACCTCGAAGAACTGGTAAGTTTCAGACCAATTGAGAGACCCTGTCTTGAAGGTAAGAGCCCGGGCAATAGCTCAGTTGTGAAGTTCCTGACACTTAAGCATGAAGACGTGAATCGGAATCCTAAGCCCTGTTATGAAAATCTGGGCATGGTGGCATGTACCTGTAACCCCATCATTGGGGGGCCGACTAGTCAAACTGAACCAATGAGCTGACAAACTGTTAGTTGAGGGAGAGTCCCCCACAAACGTGTTCACACTCACACAAACAAGAACACCACACACTAATGCACACACACATACTGACGTGGATGGCTTCTAAGATACAATACCCAAGATTTACCTCTGGCCTCCATACACACACGCGCGCGCGCACACATACACACACACACACACACACACACACACACACCTAAAGACACACTTGCATGTATATTAACATGCACACATACAGTAGCATATATTATTTCATATATTTGTGGCCTTTGTCTTGAAATATGTTTATTTTCTGACCACCATCTCCCTGAGTTCTGGGTTTTATGGCTGGGCCCTGGGTTCCCACACTTCCTGCTTGGAAGGCCCTTCACTTGGGTTGTGATCTTGGGAGCCATTTATATCTTGTAGGCGGCTTCTGGAACATTTAACGTAGCCATTTACTTAAGACATAATTTTCAGCATTTTCCAAATGAGTTTTGACTTATCTTTTCCCCTTTGACCTATTCAAGCTACGTATCTGGGTCAGTTGGTGGTAGGGCAGGAAATTTGAGAATGTGAGGAAAACAGTTTTTAGTCATTATGAGTTGTTACAGAACAATCCCACTGACAGAGTCAACCCCAGACCTGTAAGAAAACGACCCTATTTTTCTATATTTTCATCATTATATTTATTTTATTTTATGTGTATGGGTGTTTTGCTTGAATAGAGGTTAGTGTCTTTAGAGGGCACTGGATCCTATAGACTGGAGTTATAGTTATCAGCTGCCCTGTGGATGCTGGGAATCGAACCTGGGTCCTCAAGTGCAGCTAGTGTGTTTAACCAATGAGCACCTCTCTAGCTCCCAGACCTGTAACTTCCTATACAGTGCCTCCAACTATCTCATTACGATGTAACTGTTACTAGGTGGGGTTGGTGCACACCTTTAACTCCAGCACTTGGGAGACACAGGCAGGTGGATATCTGTGAGTTTGAGGCCAGCCTGGTCTACAGATCGAGTTCCTGGACAGTTGAGGTGACACAAAGAAAGAAACACTGTCTTGAAAAACCACACACAAACACACACACACACACACACATGCACGCACACACACACACACACACACACACAGTAACTGTTTTGACGAGGACTGGGTTCAATTCCCAGAACCTACATCTGTTGGTTCACAACTACCTGTAACTTCAATTCTAGAGGATCCGACTCCATCTTCTGACCTCTGCAGGTACCTGCACACATCTGGTGCACATAAACTCACACACACACACACACACACACACACACACACATACACATAAATAAATAAAAACAATATTTTTAAGGTGTCGTACTTGAATGGCTTATTTAATATAAAGCATCTTTCCAAACATCTCATTCAGATCCTAGATCATGCCCCAGTCTCAGATGAGGCTGAGCTCAGGGTTGCTGTAGGAAACATAGATCACTGTCAGAGCAGGTAAGCAAATGAGCCACAGTCTCGGGACAAGAGTTACTGTGTGATGTGCTGCCGAGTCTCCTAGACTGTTCTGGGTTCCTCGCTTGAATAATTCCTGCTCTTGTTCTGTGTATGCATGCTCCATTTTCTCCTAGACACTAGCTTCTGCTGGACGCCCTTTACCTGGATGGCAACTACTTCCGCTTATCCTCTAGGTACACTGTGCCACCCCTAGATCCCATGACTGTTAGACCTCAGGAAGCTCAGATGCTCTTAGTTTCTTGCCCTGGTGTCTCAGATCTGGACTCAAAGGTGCTGAATGAGGCTCTGACTAGGCATGCTGATCCAGTCAGCTGCTCCTCAGCCTGACTAGAGAACAGAAGACGGGCCTGGCCTCTCCTGATGGACATGAAGTGAATGAGAAGTGAGAGGGGAAAGTGAGTTGCCTCCTTAGGATAGTGCTCAGTGTAAAATGGCTTCACTTTGGATGTGGCGAGACTTCTGAGCTTCTAGAAAACGCGCCATAGATCTACTTCATAGAGGAGTGGGAGAAGGAAGTTTGAGAAACATTCCCTAATCCATAATGAAATGAAAGGCTAGTTTCAGTCTGCTGTGCTTGTGCTTTCAAAGAAATTCTGCCTTCTTCTGTAACTGAGATGCTCCCAAGACAGACTCTTCTGACAGCAAAAGAGACAACCAAACAGTCTTTCTACAACATTATTCTGTTGTTAGACAAATAAATGGGATGGGATGGGATGGGGTGGAGTGGGGTCGGGTGGGGTGGGGTGGGGTGGAGTGGAGTGGAGTGGAATAGAATGGAATGGAATGGAATAGGACAGAACAGAACAGAACAGAATAGAATGTTTCCTAGAAAGCACAGGATGGGTTAGGCAGAGAGAGACTCTTTCCACAAGCACATGGGCCTCCATTCACCTTTCCCTAACCTGAGACAGACATCACTAATCAATCAAGTCTGTTCTCTCTCTGAATTTGCATTTGGCTTCATCCTCATCACAAACCTGAACTGCAGAGCAGTTTTCTCAGGTAATTCCAGGGGCCAGTTCAAGCTCATTTACCACCTCTGCTTGGTCAATGCAAATGACTCTCTGTTTTGACTTTTGACATAAATGAACCTTCCATCCCCAGACTCCATGGGTACCATGAGTACAACAGGATTATGGGTAATGTGAATTAAAACGGCACTTCCCACTCGAGAGATTCCTGGTCTGTACATTTTTTTTTTTAACTTCCTGCAGATCCCAGTTCTTATTTAGTTAAATTTATCAAGTATTTGTTCAGCCTGAATTATCTCTTCAGTAATGTCTAACTGTGTGTTGGTTTTCCTTAAAATTTTAATCAAATTTAGGGGGAAAGACACCCGTGTCCATGTGAGTAAGAAAAAGTCCCACCCCAAATGTATTTCTTTTACATATTTAGAGTTGCTTACTCTCAGTGAAGCTCCAGAGCCCTGTAGTCACAGGAAGGGCTCCGACAGGCTGTCCCTTCAGTAAACAGCAAGGGAAAGCACAAGCATGTCCGCCCAATGCCATGCTTTCCAAGTAGGAACACTCTACCTGCAGGAAGAGGAGACAAAGGATTGTATACTAGCCCAGAGAGAAGAGGCCACAGTGGCTGTTGCCTGGAAGACCATCTGCACCCCAAGAGTGCATCTTCCCCCTCCTGTGCCATCTCCATTTCTTAGAAACTGACCTCTTTCTGAGCTATAAGTAAGGTTCAGCCATCGTCCCCTCCCCCTCGCAGGCTGAACACAAGTGGCTCCTGCACTTAGGCACATAATGAAACTTTCACATTCTTTTTCCTGTTGTCTGTATATTTGACTGACTAAAACTGTAAAGCCCTCAGAAGGAAAGACTAAACCTCAGACTTCCTTCACAGCTCTTCCCTGGACTGAGAGAGCAAGGTAACTCCAGCTTACCCATCCTCTGCAGCTTCCCCCTCCCGCTGTTCCTCCCCCTTCTTCTTTCTCCTGGCCCCAGACTAGATGCCAAAGCATGTCATCCCAACCTCAGGCTGCCCACTTGACCCTTGGCAAGCCTGGTTTGCGTTCTGCCCATCCATCCTCACAAGGCCACTCACTATCACCTCCTGGGAGGTTTGGGAAGGCTAAAATCTAGAGGGATCAGAGAGAGGAACCCAAGGCTGGGTGTTCAAAGCTCCCTGTAAGCACTTCCCTACTGTAATGAATGTGAGGCTCATTGGGGAATGCAGGTGTGGCTGAGGATGTCCTGGGCACAGTGACAACAGCAGCCTTTTCCTGGGGCACAGGTCTCCCTGGCCCCAAGGTCACCTGCAGGGTGACATGGACTCACTCATGATACCCTGACATCTAGAACTTGTCAGGCTTCCTCTTTATTTAGTGTTTACCCAACCTGTCTTTAATTTAGCAAACTCTAGTGTACCATGTGTGCTAGCGGAATGGGTGATAGACACGCCCAGGCCAGCGCATGGCCCCCAGCCACTGTATTTGATAAGCTGAACTACAACAACTGCAATGGCTTCTTTTTTTCATGCTAGATTGGAAACCAAGGACTAAATGACAGATTTAAAATACTGTTTGTGAACCGTCATCTCAGATGGTCTAACTCTGAGGGAAGCACAGCTGTTTGATACTCTCTGGATTCCACTCAGAATGTTTTGGGGATGCCCTATCATACAGGAAATACTTATTTGGTGACCTGTGGCTCCCTTTTAGAAAGTACTGTTTGTCAGTGGGGAATGCAGTAACTAAAGGGAAATAAACGGTGGTCTGAGAAGCACAGAACCTTGTTAGCCAGGGCAGAGGGTTTTCTTGTCTTGCTTTATCTGTGGTCAGATTATTTCTGGGCTAACTTATAGTCAAAAATGGTTTGTGCCCTGGTTCAGAGTTTGAAAATGACCAGGAGAATGTTATTCATATCTGTCTGTGTATTTTTAACAGTGCTTGCTAAGCATCAGCATCCCTGCCAGGCACACATGTATCCCTTGTTTTATGGACTCTTTGGAAACTTACGCACCATGAAATTCATCTTCTGTAGTGTACATTTTGATAAGTTTTGACAAATGAATGAGGCCATGTAACAACAGCTCAGGACAAAGCATTTGGCACCCCAAATAACCCCTTTAATCTGCCTCCTTCCCTCAAACCACCAATCAATTTTCTATCATTCATGTTTTATGGGACACTGTAGAAGAGAGATCATACAGACACTGTGCCTACATGCTCTTTCAAACTCCAGGAATTTGTTCTTTTAAATTATGAATAAAATTGCTATAAGCATCCACTCACAAGATCCTGCTGTATAGAAGATATCATTAGGAAAATAAATAAAACATCCAAGCCATGAACTTGAAGAAAACACATTATAATCTGGCCAATATATATATATATATTTTTTTTCATACCAACTCAATGATAAGAAAACAAACATCCAGTTAAAATTAGTAGGTAAAATATTTTTAAACTTACTATTGTGTGTGTGTGTGTGTGTGTAGTATGTCTGCATGTCACGTTCATGCTGTAACCATCGAGGCCAGGAGAATGTGTTGGATCCCATGGGACTGAAGTTACAGAAAGTTGTGAGCTGCCATGTAGGTGCTGGGAATTGAGCCCAGGTCCTTTGGAAGAGCAGCCAGTGCCTTTAATCACTGAGCCATGTCCCCAGGCCCTAAAATATTTTCAAAAGGATATTTTACTAATGAAATTTGGGTGGCCAATAAGCATATGAGCAGATAAAGGATACGGTTTCATATTTTTAATTTATGATTTGTTTTTATCTTATGCATATGAGAGTTTGCCTGCATAAACACGTTGGTTGATCAAGATGCCCTTTGGCCGTATCATTACCCTGGTCCATCATCAGTTTTCTGCTGTGGGTGAGTAGTTGATCACATCTCCCCAGAAATGGTGCCAGACAATAAAATTTCAGGCTCACTGCTAAGCTGCACAGGACAGAATCAGAGCAGCAGAGTGAAGGTTTGGGAAACAGGTGTAAGACTCTAGCCGTTGCTGGAGGACAAGGGAAAGCTGAGACACAATATCAGCCTAACTAGACTAGAGGACACAGCTCCTGAGAGAACGACAGCAGGTCACTGTGGGAGTAGTGGAGACAGCAGGGAGAAAGCTTTGTTCCAGGACACACTGCTATCTTCCCAGCTCCCACAAGAACAGCTAGCTTCCAGCACCCAGTGGCCTTTCCAGTCCAACATTCCAAATTCTTCCACAAAATAGTTCAAAAATCTAAAAAGTAGGTCAGGTTGACCACAGCCGTGGTCCCACTACCTTGACATCATTTTCTGTCCTAGTTCATTGCAATTATTGTGGTAAAATACCTTGGTCAAAAGCAACTGAGGGAACAAGGGCTTTATTTAGCTCACGGTTCCATGGTACAGTCTGCAAGTACATCACGGCAAGCAGGAGCTTGATACAGCTGCTCGCCTCACATCCACAGTCAATAGCTGGGAGAAATAGACGCACGCACAGGCGTGCACGTGCGCATGCGCTCCCAGCTTGCTTGCCTATCCTTAGCTGAATCTCTCCACTTGTAAACAGTTTAGACCCCTTTGGGTGTCAAAGACCCGTTCACAGGAGTTGCCTAAGACCATAAGAAAACACATATATTTTAGACTCATAAAAGTAGTAAAAAATTACAGTTATGAAGTAGCAACAAAAAATAACTTTATGGTTGCAGGTCAACACAGCATAAGGAACTGTATTAAAGGGCCACAGCATTAGTGAGATTGAGAACCACTGGTTGAGAGAGACTGGAGAGATGGCTCAGTGGTTAAGAGCACTAGATGTCCAGCACTGACATGGAAGCTCACAACCAGCTATAACCCCAGCACCAAGAGATCAGAAGCAACTTTTTGAAACTTCTGCTGTACCAGGAGCTGAATCCTCATGGCTCCCTGTGAGACCACCGTGTCAGCTGAGGAGGAGCTCTGCAGAGTGTTCAGGGGTGTGTTTTGTATATAGAAAGTGCTCAATTAGTTGCAGAGAGTTTTGCTCAATGAACAGTAATTTCTTTGGTTTTCTAGACTCTCAAGTCCACTCACACATTTGCTTCATGTGCATTTTGCCTCCTGTGTTTTATGCACCATGGGGGCAGCCCTCCTAACAGTGTTACGGGCTCAATAGTCACTCACAAGCTTTGCTCATATGTTTGGGTATAATTAAGCCCCATTGTCTGTGCTGCCCCTGTTCCTCCATTTTGAATGCCAACCACATGTCAGTGGAAATCTGATACTATATTGACAGCCATCTGCTATTCACTGATTTAAGTTCTATTTAGTCAACCTTATTCATTCCAGCTGTTTCCAGGTTGGGGGGGGGCACAGCTGGATGGATATGACTGCCCATGCTTGTCATCCTAACATTTGGGAAGCAGAGGCAAGAAGATCACCATGAATTTGAGGCCAGCTGGAACTCTGTAACTAGTTCAAGGCCAATCAGGGTCACACACAGATAGACTCTGTCTTAACAAAACAAAATGTCTGAAGTCACACTTTTTCTAACATGGCAATAACAGAAATTCAGTCTGAATTTCTAGCCTCACTAATTTTTGGTTACTTGGGCCAATGGGAATGGTCCTCATTTTCCAAGGGGCCCATATGAGGAGTTCTTTGTCCCTGGTTTCAGCTATGATAACCTATACAAACAGATATGTCCATCTATCTCCCTTGAGAAGCCACCCATATTCTCTAAGATTAACACATGAACAGATGTCATTCATACAAACTCTTTAAACTTCCTGGTTTCCTGCTATATAATTTCCTAAAAATTTGACCTATTTGCCAAAATAAAGTTTATGTATTTAAGACAGAAATTACAAACTTTTCTGTGTCTCTGTTGAAAGCGGCATGGACTGTTGAATGGCTTCTGGGGGCCTGTTCTGGGTGCTGCTTATAGGACACTTTAGACAGTAAATATTTCTCAGTGAGGTCCTAGTGATAACATTTTCAATTTTCTGATTCTCCTTGTCATCAGAAGTCAGATGTGCTATCTCAAGGCATGATCAGCTGGTGTCCACTGAGGCATTCCCTCCCCCCTCACTCCCCTTCCTGCTGTTGGGATTATGCATAAGTATTGCAATGGGTCCTTCACTGCCCTGGCTTCTGGATGACCTCAAAGAACAGATCTGCCTATCAGGTGTGTGTGTGTGTGTGTGTGTGTGTGTGTGTGTGTGTGTACGCACACCACTGGAACAGAAACATATGTTTCACTGTGGTTCTCCTGTTACTTAGCAGTTCCACAAATTTAATAGCTCATCTTGGCTGATATCTGATGCTTAAGCTCATCCACAATCCATTCCCTCACTTAGGTAAAGCTCTCCAAAGAGAACCATCAGCATCCTTCACTTGCATCTGAGGTGGATGAAGCTCCTCTATCCTCCAGCTCCAGTTGCTGTGTGAAGAGCCAGGCACATGAGAAATCTGTCCTTTTAGAATTCAGGATGCCAATAATTGCAGGGCTGCCAATGAGCACCTAGCCACAATTCATAAAGAAGTGCTATCTCTCTGCCCAGGCTAGGCTGCAAGGCCATTCATCTGATGCTCCTTGTGGTAACTGGAAGATACCAAAGCTTACACATAATAAAACATAGCCCACTATGTGAAGGTTCCAGAAAGCATAAGCTGAGCCCCTGGGCCCAACCTGCCCTGGGACAGCACACCACATAACATTACAACTACCTGAGTTCCCAGTAGCTATTATGTATAAGTCAGTTGCAGTTTGGCTTCTGAAACTTAATCCTGATGAAACTCTTAGAGAAGAATTCACAAGCCTGCTCATTTCTTAGATGCTACTTATGACAGTTCTGTAAGAGAGGTAACATAGGTGGGAAGCAGTGAGTGACTTGGAAAGGATGTAAGGATGGCCAGGATCCAGGGGCCAGTGTATTGAGGATCAGGATCATAACGTTGAGTGGGTAGATGGGGTGGGCAGAGGGTTTTGATAAATGACTCTATAGTGCAGGGCCCTGTGTTTGGGTTTTCTTGTCATCCCTCAAGAAAGTCAGACAAGGATGGATGTCTCTCTAATTATACTTGGCTTTTAGGCTATGTCCTTGGTTGTTTTTGTCCCTGGGCTACATGGTTCTCTAGATTTATAAATTTTATATTTGTTTGTAGAGCCCAGTGTTTACTGTTGCTTGAAGGGGAACACTTTCTTCCTCCTCACCTTAATTCCCCTGCTTATAACTTTTATTTTGACCTAAGAAGCCTTCAAGCCTGGCTGCCAATATTGTACTTTATGTATTAATATTACTAGGAAAATGCTGAAATACTCTTGGGAAGTGACTCATAAGAGACTGAAATGTCCAACTTTTGAGTATAATGTTGTTCTTAACAAACCAAACGACAAACATATTTTCCCCCCAGAAACTCCTTTTAGAAAGCATGAAGGTTGTATTTCACAACAAAATCTGTGCTGGATAAAGCTCTTTTGTTCTTGTTTGCTTTGTTTGATTTGGAGAAATTTGGCCAAGTTTTGTACAGTCTTCCAGACTGACAATGATTTACTCTGGCATTGCTTACCTCGGAGCCTTGGTATGGAGCTAGCTGGAGGGGCTCTGTTCACTTGCAGCTGGAGGAACTATAGGACACTTATTGTCTTAGATACTGTTCTATTGTTGTGATAAGATCATGACCAAAGCAATGTATAAAACAAAGAGTTTATTGGGCTTCACTACAGAAGGTGAGCCCATGACTAACATGGCAGCAGGCAGGCAGGCATGGTGATGGAGCAATAGCTGAGAGCACAGATCCTTAGCCTCAAGTAGAAGGCAGTGAGAGAGAATCTGGAAATGGGATAGGCTTTTGAAACTTCAAAGCTCACCTCCCAGGAACACACCTCTTGCAACAAGGCCACACCTCCTAATCCTTCCCAAACAGTTTCCACTACCTAGGCACCAAATATTCAAATACATGAGCCAGTGGGGCCATTCTCATTCCAACCCCCATGCTTATGTTCAGCAGACTTGTGATCAAATGAGTACTGAAACCACCATGCTTATGTTCAGCAGACTTGTGATCAAATGAGTACTGAAACCACTAGCCTAAATGGTACTTGCAAGATTTTCTTTTAAATGCTTATCAGTTGAGGTTTGTTTCTCAGAACCTGAAGCCTCTCTGAAAAAGAGAAGGTCAAGCAATGGGTTGGGGGACCTGTGGGTGGGTGGTGACAACAAGCATTTGACAGGTATCCTCACCTCCAGAGGGGCCATGGCAACAGACAGTTCAAGAGTCAGTGTGAAAGCTTTGCCAGAGCCAAGGAGGAAGCTAATGTCTGAGAAAGCTGGGTTCTCATTAAGGAAAATCTTTGAAGTTCAACAGAACCATGGTTTCCAGAAAGTTTCTGGGAAAGGAGCTGAGCAAGGTGTTTATAAATTGTGCCTTGGCAGAACCTAGGAAGGCCTCAAGGCCCCACAATCTCTCCATGACCTGGGTAGTACCTGTAGCTGCCCATCCTGTCAGGAGTCACTGGCCCCCAGGGTTTCCGCCTGAAGAGACCATCATAAAATCACAGCACGTAGGAATCGGGAAGAACCTCGATCTCATAATCTTTGAGCTTCTTTGTTGTACTTAGCACGTTTTACTTAGATTTTCTCCTGGTGTCTGAAGGCTTCCCTCTGTGCTCAGCCTGAATTCCCATTCCCAGTCAGGGTCTGAGACTCAGTGGGAACTAATATTTGTTGGCTGTAAGTGGAAGATTCCCACTTCCTGATTTACCAGTAAGGAAGGTGACATGCAAGAGCTCATCTCATCCAACTACTTATACTTAACACATGGATGATCAGCATTCAGTTTTACTAGGCGTGATTAATGTTTTCCGGGTTTTGTTTTTTAATTTGACACAAACTAGGGTCGTCTGGGAAGAGAGAATCTCAATTGAGGTGATACTGTCATCAGATTGGCCTGTAGGCTACTCTGTGGGAATAGTTTCTTGATATTCATGAGGGACCAGGCCACTGTGGGCAATGCCACCCCAGGGCTGCTGTTTCTGAGTTAAAAGAAAGCAGGTTGAAGAAGCCATGGTGAGCAAGGCAGTGGACGGCATCCTCCATGGGCTCAACTTCAATTCCTTTTTCCAAGTTCCAGCTCTGACTTACCTCAGTGATGACTGTAACCTGGGAATCGTAAGATTAAACAAACCCTTTCCTAGGCAAGTTGCTTCTGGTTATCATGTCCATCACGGCAAAAGACTCTAGGAATACATCTCAGCAGACAGGTTAAGAGCTGTTCTAGAGAGACCTTCATGGTTTTAGAGGCATAGCTTAAACTTTTCAAAGTGCTGTCTTTAAATTCAAGTCAAAGTATACACCAGGCAGTGGTGGTGCACGCCTTTAATCCCAGCACTTGGGAGGCTGAGGCAGGAGGATTTCTGAGTTCGAGGCCAACCTGGTCTACAGAATGAGTTCTAGGACAGCCAGGGCTACACAGAGAAACCCTGTCTCAAAAAAAAAAAAAGTATACATGGTGAAGGAGTATCGGCTGACAACACAGGTATTGGATGGGACAATAGAAACCATGCATATAGTCACCTGGATAGACCACACTGAGGCTCAGGTTCCCCCAGTCTCCCTCCCACATGCATGGGACAGTAAAGAGCAATATACAGTCTTTCCACGACTCTAGAGAGACAGAGAGAAGGAATCTAAACACCCAAGAGCCCCTCTGTGCTACCAATGGAGCAGAGATATGGCATTACAAGTTAGGTCTGTTTCCTTCGCGTAAGAGAATAAGAGTTACATGCACTGTGTACAAATAATTCTTTCCAGGGATCTGGACTTGATGACCATGCTGGAGAAGAGAACAAACTCAATGCTTTTGGAAGTAAATACCCAGAAGGCTTAGCTGCCACTGATGGATGGCAGATGACCAGGGAAGGGTCCCTTAGTCCCCTGGTACTGATCCAGCTAAGACAAGGAGAATGGTGTCACACCTCAGCCTCAGTATCCCTCCCTGTCAGTGGCCTCTCCTCATCTTTTCTTCTAGGGTGCTGAGGAAGGGCTGGATCTTCAGCCATCCAGCCAGGCTCTGTTCATCTCTCTCACCTTGGCCCCTCTGGTCTTCTCCATTTGATGCTAAGAACTGAAAGCTAGAAGCAAAGCTATGAGCAATATTCTAAAAACAGGAAGGCTACTTTTTCCAAAAATGGTACCATAATTGGGACTGAATAGGTTGCTCAGCAGTCAAGAGCTCATGCTCCTTTTACAGAGGGATTCATCTTCAGTTCCTAGCACCCAAAATGAAGGGCTTACAACTGCTGATAAGGTCAGGTCCATGGGATCTGACGCCCTCTTCTGGCCTCTGCAGGCACTGCAGAACACACACACACACACACACACACACACACACACACACACACACACACACACACGAGAACCCATGCATGCACACAAATACTTAAAATAAAAAAATTAAATATCTCAAGTATATGTAAAGGTATAAAGCAGAGCATTATGGAAAAATTCGCACAGTCCTCCAATACATTCTGATCTCCATGGATCTGCTTTCTGTGAGTAATTCCATTCATTTCCACTGTCATCTCCTTTCAGAGATGCCAGACCATCAATTTCTCCGACATTTTCATTCCCATCTTTCCCGATGTTTGATAGGCCAGCAGCACAATAGTAAACTGCATTTTTATCTGTGTAGATTTAATTTTGATCAATGCTGTATGCTTCCATATCCTACAGACAAAAAAGATGTTTTGGAATCTATGTCTCAATTCTAAAAGTAAGTGTTTGAGAAACAGTCTCAGATTCAATCTGGAATAAATTTTTCTTTTAAAATATTGATGAAAATATTTGCGGCTTCTGAACAGGCATACATTCTCTGCTGAGTATTTACTTGAATGTTCTTGGTTAAGTCAACATAATTACATTTTTATTTGGTTTACTTCAACTCAGCTATAAGATGTTATTCTACTAATAGCAGTTAGGACCTAGATTTGTGTATAGCAATCTGCTAAGCATTTCAGGCATAATCCCTAAATTTGAAAACTAGCAGCCTGGTTGGGAAAAAATAGAGGAATTTTAAGCTAATTTGTGAGCCAAATGTAGTGTTCTGGGAAAGCCAGGGATAAGGCTGAGGCTACTGCACCATAATCCCCTCCCACGTTGTGGCAGACATTACCAATCATTGCTGTACGATCTCTGTAGCCAGGGTGGTCCTGGAATCAATTTAGTTAGTCACTACCAATTGATCAGGATCAGTGTGCTAAGTCAGTCTCCTAGTCACCTCTGGGATAGATTGCATAACTTCTCAAAGGGCTCCTCAGTTGAAGAATTCTGTTTGGGTCTGTGCCTGCAGACTTTGTGCTTAGAAACTAAAGTAGCTTGGTAATTACATGATCTGTTACTTGAGAATGAATTCAAGCTGAATGAACCTTCAGTGGCTTTTTTATTTTTGATTAACTCACATCATGAATTCATGTAGAACTGCAAAGAAGCATTTGGGAGAGTCATCAGAAAGTTCTGAAATCTCTAATGTAGATAAATCTGTAAACTGAAGAGAACCAGAAGAATGAGATTTCACTGTAATCTGCCACTAAGTAAAGATGTGATCTTGGTCAGTAACCGACTACTTTGGGAATATAAACTTCATCTTGGGGACAGGGAAAGTGTATAACATTTTAATAAGCTTTTCCCCCTAATTATCCAAGTCATCAAACTAGTGTCAATGACGGATGAAAGCTTCAATTGGATGGTTGCAATCTGACTTGGGACCCTGGAGTACCTGCCAGGTGACTGAAAGACCGAGTCTGGAAACTGCCAAGCTGAGAGACTCATTGACCCTCTCCCGGCTGAACAGAAACACGATAATGAATGTGAATCAGTTGTGTCCGATTCGACGAAGTTGTGCTGGGCTCTGCTAAGAGAAGATGCCAGGGTGGGGTGCAGCTCAGGGTTGGATTTTAGTGTGGAGGAAGTGTTGAGTTCCATGCCCAGTGCTGCCTTAATAAAATAAAGTAATAACACACACTGGAGATTAGTTCTCTTGGGGGAATTTTGAAGCAGAGAAAGCGAGGGTGCTTTGTTATGGCTGAGACTTCTCGGTTCCCAGCCTCTCATGATGTCTTGCTTTGGGAACTTCTGTGCAGCCCACATGATTATTTTCACATTACTTTGTCCTCAGTAGCACGGGGCAGTGAGAGGTTGCTTCTGTATATGTAAGATGAGTAATGGATAACCGTCTGATGGGCTCGGAGGCCAGACTCTCAACTTCAGTCTGGTTTTAGTGTTTTGACGTTTTCTTCCCGACACCAGCTCAGTTACACATTAAAAGCTTTTCAAGGCCCGAGTTTATTGTTGCTGCCATGAGAATGGCTTGCAGGAACCCGCACGCCAGTGAAACATCCAGCCATGAAGCTTACCATTTGGCTAACAAGAGTTTCAAACTGGTGCCTGTAAAGGGGAGGCGGCTTTTGGTCACGGAGGTTGGGAGTTTGTTGATGCATGTCATCTGGGCATTGTATTGGGTCTGGGGTGATGTGTGCTGGGCTGTGCTGGGCAGTTCTAGGGAAGCCTGGGAGGCCTTTATATGGTCCACACCCAGACAGCTTAAGGCTCAGGCCTGCTGGAGATATGCAGAGATAAAAGGCAAGTGCAATCAGTTAACACATCCCTACTGTGTGCTGGCTCACTCCTAGGTAACTATGAACCTTTGGAAAGTCCACTCTGTGATCAATTTTCATAACGAGTTTTCTCAGCTCAAGGGTGTTGAAGGTTCTGGATCAGCTGTGGGTGATCTAGGCTCTATCGTGGAACGAAACAAAGGACCTTATGAATAAATAGACTTGGCCAAGATACAACACTGGAAGCTATAATCGACAACTTTAACCCAAGCTACAGCCAATGAACAGAAATATTAACATTTCTTTGAGGTAGAAAAATCTTTAAAATGGGAAAGTGAAAGACAACCAGAATTCATAGGTCCCTAGCTCTGGAAGGGGAGTTCTAAAGGCCCTGTGTTTTCTTGTCTGATTCCTTAGTCACATTTCACATCTGCCTAGTTTATGGATCTGTGTCCTAAATGGCTATGTCTACCCACTAGACATAAATGGGCCTGTCCTTCCTGAGTCTTGTACAATGGAAGACAGTTCTAGAGCCTGCGTATAGGAAACATGCCTTCCTGAACCACCTCAGACCTGCTCTTGAAAGACTGCAAGAGGGTCCTGGAGACTAGCATGTGTTCCTTGCTGCTCTTGCCCATGGGTACCTGCTTGTCCTGAAAAGTCAAGTTGTATCAACCCCCTCCCCCTCTTCCTCACCTTCTCTTCCTCCTCCTATCTTCCCTCCTCCA
>JADRCH010000220.1:1740145-1757274 GCA_019843965.1 Rhynchomys soricoides
TCTCCTACCCCCTCCTTCTCTTCCTCCTCCCCTCATCCCTCCTCCCCTGCCTTTATGCCTTCAGGTGCTTTGCTGATTCCATTTATTCCCATGATCATTCATCTGTCTTCCCCTCAGAAACACAAACACCTTGAGGAAGAAAGAATTTATTTGGCTTATGAGCCTGCAGTATATCACCAAAGGAAGCCAGCAGAGTCATTCACAGGAGGAACTTGGATGGGAGAACAGCAGCAGGGACCATGGGGGATGCTGTGATATATATATCCCAAGACCACCTGCCCAGGGGTGGCATTATCCACAGTGTGCTGGAACATCCCATATCAATCAGCAATCAATAAAATATCACTCCAACATGCCCACAGGCCAATCTGATGGGGGCCATTCCTCAACCCCTCTTTCCAAGTTGGCTACCAAGATCATACTATGGAATACACATTGTTATGGTGTTTAAGGAAGTGGGGGAAGAGAAATGGGAATGGACTTTGCAATGTTCAGAAGGCTATCAACTACAGAGAGTCAAGGCTATCAACTACAGAGAGTCAAGGCTATCAACTACAGAGAGTCAAGGCTATCAACTACAGAGTGTCAAGACTATCAACTAGAGAGAGTCAAGACTATCAACTACAGAGAGTCTTGTCAAGGTTCACTGTCCTTAACAGAAATCATTTTGCCAGTTCAAGTGGGCCACTGATGTCATTAGGAGACGGACACTGCCCATTTGAAGTGCAAGACTTATTTCTTACATTGCTGTAGGTCTCAAAGGAGACAATGGCTACAAGGAATCCTTGGGATGATAACAGTTTTATAACGTGGTCATAGCCCACTAAGTACCACTTATGATGGTATCTTTCTCACTGAAGCCTGTCCTGGACTACACTCACACAACATCAAAGCAGTTGGGCGGTTATGCAGTCATTCGGGCTAGTTGCTTTACATAGTTTAGAGTTCTAGGCTCGGTCGTTAGTCAGAACAGGTCCTCTCAGCTCATCTCTTTGCTATAGTGTCTACAAACAACGTAATCCTGAGACACCGGAAATGACATAGCAAGTGGCCCTGGGCCAAGAGCTAGCTGGACTGAGGAGAAATGGATGGTGGTTGAGGCATATGATGGGAAAAGAGCTCATTACTTTTAGACTCCCTGAGAGATCAGGAGGCTGAGGCACAGCTGGACTTGCAGCTAAAAGTTGGAAGCAAGCTCCAACAAATGGAGTTGACACATAAGAAGAGTCAGGGGAGCAGATCTCCAGAGTGTTCACAGGCTTTGGTGAGCATGAGCCATCCCAGAAGTCAACCCAAGTTTAGAGTCAGCCACACAGGCCTCTATGGAGTTTCGCCATCGGTGACATCATCACTATCTGTGGCTGGATTCCAGACAGCAGTAAGAGAATGCTTCAAACTTAAAGAGAAACACAGCTTTGCACTTGTCCCTATGAACTTTGAGACCATGAAGTGGTTCTTCACTAGGACAAATCTGTCTCCTGGGAACATCTGACTATCACTCTAGCTGTCATTTCCGAGGAAGTGCAAGCAATGGGCACGGAGCAAGCAGAAATCCAAAGTGCTGCTGAATGGCTTGTAAGCCTAGGAAAACTTCCCCAGCAAAAACATATCTAGCCCAGTATATCAGTAGTCTAGAGACCGAGAAATGGAATCCACATGTTTACACGCAGGGACAATTAAATGTTGTGAATTATAGTTTCAGACTTCTCAAGATGCTCTGGTGTTTCTGAGGTGGACTCCAGAGGGCACCGGGAAGGAGCCTAGGGAGGACTTGAAGGAAGAGAAAGTATTACTCTGGCCAACGAAGCAACAGTGGATAGCAGTGAGCCAAGGCCAGGGCATGAAATGTTACAGCCTCTGAGGCCCTGGGAGAGTGTCTAGTGTTTAGTATATGGTTCTACTCAGCTACAAAACCCATCCTTTGCATAACCACATAGAAGGATAATTATACATCAGCCTTGCCCACAAGGAGGTCACATTGTGAATGTTCAGTCCTACCTCCAGATAAAGACAATCTCTCTAGTCAGGTTCTGCTTGAGCATGGGATTGAGAACATGTCAATTACAGTCAACTCCAAGGTGTTTTCCAGCTTTGCCATGTCTGATTCACCATGAAGGGTTAAGATCAAGAGAAGGAAACCAACTTGCCTCGAGAGCTCTGAGATCTGATCTGAGTACAGGAAGGTTAAAATCCTACATGTCATGTGTTCTTTCCAAGAGATGCCTAAGGTGATTGAGAGCCCGTGAAGCACTTGGGGGACTCAGCTGACCACCTTGCCTTTTTCACATAGGTGTGTCACTGGCTGCTACCACTTCCTCACTCTGGGTCTGTTACTCAGAAGTGAGCTCAGTTAGCCAGGGATCAACAGATGGTCAGTGTTTGTGAATGTAAGATAAAATGCACCAAGAATTACTTAAAATTCTGGTTGGTGTGGCAAAGAGATTTTCCTGAAACCCTGGTGTTCTAACCTCCTTCTATGGCATGAGACAGGGTTCCAAGGACATAATGTGCTTGGTAAAGGATCAAACCATTACAAAAACAACAACATGAAAGCTCAGAGCCTCTGACAAGGCGGGCTTCTTGTCAGAGCACAGCTCCATCTGCAGAAGTGCTGATGTGCATTTTTGCAGAGTCCTATAAAATTGTGGTGAGAAAAGGAAATTTGTATTGAGTGTCTTCCACTCGTTAGCTGAGTTTCCATTACTCCACTCGCCGGACTCTCTGGCGATCTAGCTGGATGACTGTGGCAAGAACCAAGCTTGGAACTTACATCCAAGTATGAAAGGCTGCCAGGAAGGTGGCTGAGACAGGGGGCCATGAAAGAAGACATCTATGCGACATGCCCCCAGTCACTGGATGCACCTGAAGAAGACATGACAGATGGGAGGGATAACAGCAGAGCCCATTCCTGCTTGTTCAGTTGAGAACAAAACAAATCCATCTAAGGGCAGGAATGGCCAGTAACTCAGGACCACAGGAGCCTAAAAATGCTTACATAGTAGATCTAGAGGCTTCCCTAAGGGAGGAAGTGCATATCCCCTGATGTAGTGGTGTGCTTGCCCCTGGAGCCTGGGCATAAGCCTGAGATGAAAGGGTGTTGATGTAAGACTGGAAACTGTGTCCTGTGATGAGGAAACAAGGGCTGTTATCTTTTAAACCAGGTCTCAGCATTCTTTAACAGTTAGCATAATTTTTAGTTTATGGCCCATGTTCTAGGAAGAAAAGAAGTGAGAGGGCAGAGGGGGAAGGGGGAGGAGAAGGGAAGGAGAGGGGGAGGGAGATAGGCAGGGGGAGGGGGAGGGAGAGGGAAGAGAGACAGAGAGAGGCTTGTAGGAGTCTTGAACTTTCTCTGCCAACCTGGTAATGCCCTGGGAAGATGTACTTGTAGACTTGACTCACATGATGCTTCAGAGTTCTGGTTCCCAAGATTAAACTGTCAAAAGCCATTTCATTTCTCTCCCATGTAGATGAAACACTCCTGTAATCTACACTGGGATACCTTTCTGTCACTTTCATGAGGACACTGCATTGTACCTGGATGGCCGTTATCTGCGTCCTTCCCTGGTTGAATTCTTGAATCTCCAGGGCCCTGTAGTTGCTGGAATCTGTCTGAAATGCACATTGAACATTCACAGAGAGGACAGAAGTCACTGGTGTGAGAGGTGACTCAAAAGTCACCAAGGGGCCATGCCTGCCCACTGTTAGCCGTGTGCCAGGAGTGACCGGGTGTCTCTGTGTTTATTTGTGTGTAAGCAGTGTGGTGTCTAGGTGGAGTCTGGGCAAGGCTGACAGCGACTGTGTCAGAGTCAGCTGAGGAGCAAGTCATAGCAAATCCCCGGATGATGCTGCAGCAGGGAGCAGTGTGCATAATAGAAGCATACGGCTGTTGGATAACAGAGGGAGCTAAAGATGCAGAGTGAAGGAGGAGTCCTGGACTTTTGTGGTCTGCTTGTGCTGAGTGCTGAGCGGAGCATCCCTTGGCCCTCACACTAATGCCTGTCTCCTTTACAATCAGGAACTGGAACTCAGCACATACTGGAAAAGCACTGCAAAGTGAGAGCAGAGGAGAGGGGTGCCCTTCAAGTCTCAGGAAGGCAGAGTGAGTCTGGAAAGAAGCTTTGGGCTTTGGGAAGATTCCAGAAGCTAAGGTCTTTATTGTTTTAGATAGTAAACTTTAAAACTTTCTACATGTCTGATATTGGAAGATTATTCCCATACTGTTGTGTCTCTTCATACTTCACTACATGGTGGAAAGAACACTGAGTTTGGAGTCAGAAAAAAGTTAATCAGGACCCACGCCCAAGTCTATGAGAACTCAAGGAAGGTGTTTTTGGTTTTGTTTTTTTGTTTTTTACTTTTTTATCGTTTCTGCACTTAGCTCATGGCCTGCCTCCCATTTCATTGTCTATAAAACCCTAAGGGCTGAGTACAGATGGTAAGTAATCATTCGAAGTCTGACATTTTGGTTATTTTATAATATAATACTAGTCTGCTATGCAATGAAGGTCTTCATCATGATGTGTCCTCTTCTCTTTGGGCCACTGCTTGTCCCCTGTGTGTCCCTTCTTTATATTATTTATCTTTTATATTCTACAGAAGACACAATAATAACAATAACAATGATAATAGTAATAATAATAATGAACAAGACAAAAAGGATGCATCTCTTACTCTCCAGCATTGGTTCTGATTTCCTTCAGACTGCAACCCTCATCAGTCTGACTCGCTGGTGTCTTTTCTCCTTCACAAAAGCTATACGATCACATTAGTCATTTGGGGATCTTACCAGGTACACTTTTACATTATTTACACTGTGTGTACTGAAATAGAAGACTCAAAGGTACTGACTGCATTAACGCTTCAATAAACCCAATGTCCATTAGGTACAGCATACATATAGTAAGCGTTTGTTCATTGATCACAAATGGCTACATAAAGATGCAGCAAGTTTGTAATGCTGCTCTCATTGCATAACAAAAGGAATGTGAAGTAGCTAGGATCTTTACAGTGCTGTCTAGGGAAAGGTCACATAGCCAGCCCTGATTGCACATACAGGAAATTGTGGCTCAAAGTTATCGGATTTACAAGGCATCGCACAGTTCCTCAGAGGCAGAGCAGGGACTAGAACTTGTGTCTCCTGACCAGCTACAGGGATTCTCCTCATCATCCTAGGCTACTGTTCTTCCAAACTCTGCCAGACTCTCAGGAGCGTATTTCCAGCAACTTCAGCCTGCCTCAGCCCTGTGTGCGGTACGACAATTGCCCCTCCCCCACGGGTGCATTATTTCTTTGTAAACGCCTATGTTCAGATTCCTGTAAAACATTCTTATATTGAAAATGAGGTGCTGAAGTACAAGAGGGCTAAAACATGTTTTAACTCTGAAAAACATTCTTAATTGGCAAACCCCGTATTGGAGTAGAAAGTCACATGCAGGAATATATCAGTGGTGTGGTCTACAAAAGGGTAAGACTTGGGGAAAATGAGTCTCCTCTAGAAACACAGTTGATGCTTATACTTGCTCTGAAACCTTAGCTGTCAGATACAGTGTGACCAACAGTCTCAAGCTCCTCACCCTGACTTCCCATCCTCGAGAGACTGTGCCCTCAAACCATGAACCAAAATAAACTCTTCCTTCTTTAAGATGTTTTTTGTAAGCGATTTGCCATAGCAATAAAAAAAATAGCTACCACCATGCTGTTGGAATGAGTAAAACACACATTGATAGTATTGCTCTTGCAGTTGTCCCACTGCTGGCTCCACAGGTATCAGGACTGTGGGGAATGGAGACACACAGGCGGTACATCCTTACAAGTACTTCATGTTCTCACCTTGAGAATCACAATAAAACCCTTACCTCATGTCTTTAAATCAAGTTACCTGTTCTTCTCTCTCATTTTAAGACATGTGGGGTCTTTCTTAGCACTCCTTCCACTATAGAGAGAAAGAATCTCCAACTGGGTCACCCTTGTCAACCTGGTTTTGAAAGCGTACAAGTTCTTGATGTGTCTGTGTTTTATTCCAAAGAGGACTTTTGGAGGATAGAGCTATCATATTGTTTTATTTGGTGTTGATCTCTACTTTCTCCTGTCACCCACCCACATCCAGTTGCCTTAAATGTGTTCAAAAGAATGAGTATCAAATTAGTACCAATCTCAGGATGTAATTCTACCTAATGGCATCTATTTATGTCTGTTGAATTGGGGAAGACAAATAGAATAGGTTGTGGGTTAGTATAAACTAACGCTGAGAACATTGGCCCTACTCTCACTATGGTCTTGAAGAGGTTTTTAATCCATGAGTTGAGCTATTTCTACATATTGAGATTAACCATGATCATCAACTTGATTGGGCTGGGTAACAACTGGGAGCTTAGTAAAGTACACTTTTTGGGAGAATATCAGAAGTCGTTCTAAGAGCCAATCAATGAGGGAGAAAGACCTGATTATGGGTGGTACCATCCAATAGGCTGAGGCACCAGATCGGACAAAAGGGATGCAAGAGGAAACCCCAAGCACAGGGATTCTGTTCTGTTTCCCGGCTGTTCTGTTTCTGTGAGGTGCTAGCCTTAGCTATATGTTCCTACATGATGCTGTCCCTGGAGCACAGGAGCAAAGGAACCACTCCGTCATGGACCGTTACCCTTGAAGCCATGAACCAAACTAAGTCTATCTCTGTTTTTTGTTGTTTCTCTTAGATTTGTGTCTGATTAGCACAGATATTAAGGAGCTAAAGGAGGACAGAAGGAGAAATATGTGGTTGCTGAGCAACAAGAAAGGGTAACTTGAATTGCTTGAGAAGAGTCTAGCACCATGTGGTCAAAAGTCACCAGAAAGAACAAAGAAACACATGACAATGAGAAATACACCACAGAGTCCCAGGTCTCTGAACACTTGGTCCCCAGTTGGTGTATCCATTTAGGGGAGGGTCAGGTGATGCAGCATGCTAGAGGAAGTCCTGGAAGCAAGCTTTGAGATTTAAAGCCTCCTGCCATTCCCCTTCCATGCTCCACTTCTCGTTTGGGATCAAGATGTGAGCTCTCAACTTCCTGCTTCAGATACTACACCCACAATTTGCTGTTATGCTTCTGTCCTGCCAAGATGGACTTGTAACCCCTCTGGAACCAGAAGTCTAAATGAACCCTTCCATTTAAGAGCTGCCTCGGTCATGGGGTTTTATCACAGCAACAGAAAAGTAACCAATACACTATCCCAAGCAGATTCGTTTCACTATTGTTTTTACATTTATATTTATTGTTGGGGAAGGGGCACACCTGCTACATCATGGTGAGCCAGAGTGTAACTCGGTGGGATCACCTGTATCCTGCCATACTGTGGGTCCCAGAGATAAAATCCAGGTCGTCAGGATTGGTGACAGGTGCCTTGACATGCTGAGCCATCTCCCCAGGTCACAGATAATTAATGTCTACTTTAGTGTTTGAACTCACACTCTTGGTTTAAGATACAGCATTCTTCTGAAACACCATTCCCTCTCTGGGAATGGCCACCAGGACCATCTGCTCTTGGACATAGATGCATTTTCAGGCATGGAAGGGAGGTTGTCTTGGATATTATTCAACAGCAGGAAAATAGAAAGTGCTTTCCCGCTGGGAGAATGCTCCTGTCCTCATGCAAGGGCCCCCCTGAGGTCCTGCTCACCATTTGATCTTCTCTGTTATGTCAGGATTTCAGAGAAATGGTCCAGGTCGGTGGTATGAGAGTCATGCTCTGTAGAAGACTGAGTTGGAAGATGGTTGGATCCTGGTGCCTTGTTAAATCAAACAAATGTTCTGAGCAGATGAGCTACCCTTGGAGACCGTGTGTTTACATGTCTAACATCCAACAACAAAGGAAATTGGAGCTCATTACGGTGGAAGTCTGTGCCACATGGCAGGCAATAGCTTAGATCCATGGCTTCCTGTTTCTTTTCACTTTCCTCACTGTGGACCCTCCTCATTTCCTGGACTCTGGTGGATCTTCATCTTCCTGATGGCAATCTACCAGTGCCACCAGATGTTCCCTGAACTTTCTAGTGAGGTGTGATGTTTGTCACCTGACACCTCCAGGGCTTGTCTCAGAGAACAGCCACACTTTCTTCTTCAGCTGAAAGCTGACCTCTAAGGCCCAACAGAATCACAGGACACATTTTACTTAAACAGGGATGAAAGAAAGCCAGCAGGAAACCCAGGTTTTACTCCTCCTGGGTTCAGTGTTTTTCCTATTTGGAGACTATCATTCTACATAAGCAACACTGCCAATGCAGGCTTGGCCCAACCCTCATTAGACTGGATATTATTGTAAATGCCCCCACCACACACATCCATGTGTTATAGATTGACCTCTGGGGTTGGAAGGATAGACCCTTCAAGAGGTGTATCCTAGACAGAGGTGTTAATGTCATAGTTGAGGCATGCTCTTAAAGGGTATCACGGGAACATAGCCCCTGCTCTTTCCCAACACAGAAGCGGGTACTCTGAGCCCAGCTACATCCAGACATGGGGCTTAGAAAGTTAGAGTAAACAGGACCAAGGCTTCTGAATGTCTAATGTCTAGACATCTACTGTAAAAATAGGTAAGGCATTTATTTCAGAACAAAGAATAGAACAGCTTCTTGGCACAGGACAGGTATAAAGCAGTCTGTATGTTCTCAGCAGCAGGTGCTGCCCCCTGGCACTGTGGGCAGTGTGGAGGAAAATACCTTCTGACTTTGAAGGCAGCCAAGTGGTTCCAGAGTTGGTGCAGCTCCTCCTCAACATTTTGGGGTTGGGGGATATCAAGGGAGGATCCCTTAGATGAGTGTTACCACAGTCTTCCTGTGAGCTCCGGGACCTACCCATGCTCAGCCTATCACAGCAGGTCCACATCCAGCACCAGCCACCTTGCCAAGGGCTTGCTCTGTGCAGCCACACTTCTGATATGGCTCAAAGGAGCCCTTGTTTGATGCCAGCTTCCTGCATGAATTGACCTGGCTCTGCCTTCCCTCAAATAAGCATGCTGTGCTAGCTAGTTATTTTGCCAACCTAATATAAGCTTGAGTCACCTGGTATATTAGTCAGGGTTCTCTAGAGCTTAGAGCTTAGAGAATGAATTTCTACACACACACACACACACACACACACACACACACACACAAAGGGGGTATATTAGAATGATATGCTGCAGTCCAGCTAATCCAACGATGACTGATTATGAATAGGAAGTTCAAGAATCTAGCAGTTTCTTGGTCTACAAGGTTAGGATGTCTCAGCTGGTCTTTACTACACACTGGAATCCCAAAGAAGTAGGCTCTAATGCCAATGAAGGAATGGACTTAGTAGCAAGGCCAGGGCAAACAGACAGAGTAAAAGCTTCCTTATTCCATATTTTTATATAGGCTTCCAGCAGAAGTGTATTTCCAGCTCAGATAAAGGGTATTTCTTCCCATCTCAGGGTCAGGATTAAATGTCTTCTTTCCCAGCTTCAAAGATCTTGATTAAAGGTGTGTCTTTCTACTTCAAAGATACAGATTAGAAGCAGACCTTTCTACTTTATATTGAGCAAAAATCCCTCACAGGTATGCCCTCCATTTGGGGGTTTGATTCCAGATGTAGTCAAGTTGACAACCAAGAATACCCACCACACATGGAGGTTTCTTATATATTACCAAATTTGACTACAGCCTTGAGATACAGCCTTGGCCCTCCACCCCCACTTCCACCACAGCTTTTGTGGGCTGAGCCTGAGGAAATAATTCCCATAACATTTCACCCCAATGATGCTGGTCTCTTATTAATACAATGTATTATTCAGGTCCAGTTAATCATTAACAACTGTCCCAGTAAAGCAAAGGTTTCACTCCAGTGGTTTGGTATCCTGTCCATCACAGCTGGTTCTTCAGTCCCAGCTGACCAGAAACCACACATTCTTGATCAAATGTATCATAAAATGGTCCCAATAGAGTCTTTGAGGAGCTTTCAAACTCCCTAGGTCTCCACTGTCTGCATTTCTTTAACACTCTTGCCTTCCAAGCTCCCACAAAACAGACTATTAAGCTTTGAGCACTCAATGATTTTTCCAGCCCCAAGTTCCAAACACGTCCATAACCCTCCCCTAAACAACACGACCTTGTCTGACACAACAATACCATACTCCTGGTACTTATTTCTGTCCCATTTCTCTGTTGCTGTAATAAAACACTGACCAAAAGGAATTTTGAGGGGAAAGATGTTATTTTATGGATTAGAATCAAAATGGAGGAAAGCCAAGCCAGGAACTCAAGGCAGGAATCTGGAGGCAGGAACTAAAGTAGAGAACACAGAAGAATGTTGCTCACTGGTCTGCTATCTATGGCTTATTCAGTTTGCTTTTTGATGCAATCTATAATCATGTCCCTGGAGTAAGATCATCCACAGTGAACTGGGGAAATAGACCTGTTTAGAAAGGTTCTTTGGAGTAACTCTATCTGTGTTGTCTGGAAACTGGTGGTTGAGTTCACAGGTCAGCAGCCGCAGCTCAATCCACTCACAAAGACTTCACAGATATATCAGCAGTCCAATTTGGTAGAGTCAGATAGCAAACAAAAATCAGCAGAGGTGGCACAATCTAGCAGAGACGGCCAGGCCTCAGCCTCAGCACAAGTCAACAGTAGGGACCAGGAGGGATGCCAGGAGAAGTTCTCAGCTGTGCCTCTCTCAGAAAACTGAAGATCATTGAAGACTCAAGACCCACAGTGTTGCACAGCTAGCTTTGTGAGCAAGCCTAGCTCAGCCTCTGTCACCGTCTGCAGCGTCCTATTTATACCCTCCAATCATCATGTGTCCTCCATGGGTCGTGCTTCAGTACGTGTGTCTGTCCCAGCTGACATCACTCTGTCAATCAACCTGAGTCCGAGGAAGTGGACAAGAAGCGGCAGCACACCACCAGAAGGTTTTTGGCGCAGTTCTCCCTATGGAGTCCCAACAAATGCAGCTCAACTACGCAATGTAAGGCGGACCAGTACATGAGTGTTGTTAGCAAAGAGTCCTTCATCACGTTCCCTTTCACGTGCTTGCTTTAGCAGAGCATCCTCTCACCTGTGTCAGCTGCTTCAGTGAATTCTCCTTCATGAGTCTGCTTTAGCCTTTCACCTGTGTTCACCACAGCTCAATGCATTTGCCCCAGCAAAACAGCATTGAACTGGCTTTCCAAAGAACCCTTATGTTTCCATCTCACTACACTGTAGCTCCATGATCTAGCCAGAGCTTCTGGGAGAATGATTATGAGTGAGGCCCAAGCTCAGCAGTTGTATATTGTTATTTCCACTCAATAGATCCTTCCTACAGACAAGTTTCCACGCTGATTTTGTTGCTTGGATTCTAATTGTTATTTTTGCACATCTTTCTCCACATACCCAAGTACCTTTCCAAGTCTGCATCATGGTGTGCGTGTCCATGTATCCTTCAGCAGGATGTAGCATGAAAACTGACACGCTTAATGTGTGTTGGTTGAATTTTTAGTAAGGAAATGGTTGTATCTTGATTTTCACCGCACACTATGGTATCGTATTTAATAGTTCAGTTAAAAGGAAAGCTAATTCCTCAAAGTCACATTTTATCTAATTTTCCAAGTCTAAATTCGTATCCTTCTCTCTCCACAATTATGCTGTTAGTCTTTAGGCATTACATGGGAAAAGGAATGATTCTGACAAGATTTTACAAGAAACATGCACTTCCCCCAGGCTGCAGTAAGAAGAAGCTTGGCTGACGAATACAGTAATCTTGACTCCAGGATTGCCAAACCTCAAAAGTAACCAAGGTGAATGACACAGATTTGTGGAAACCTGACATTTCAAAGAAGTACAGATTTATGAAAAGCGAAGCTTACCAATAGAAGCAACTCCGGAACTCTTAGGGAATCTACCCTTTAATCTAAGCCCAAACCTTGGCAGCTCCATTTCCTCCTGTTTGTTGAATGCACAGAACAGACCTCCAGTAACATGGGGAAGCTTTCTTTCTGTCTGTGTGTCCTAGCATGCAATGTGGTATAACCTTAACTTCCCTGGAAGAAGTAGCCAGAGTCAAAACCCAGAGTCCAGAAAAGGCAACAAGGGTGTAGGACTCAGCAGAGAGAACTCTGGGCGTTTCTGTGCTGTGCCTGCAAGGCTGGCTTCTCCCTGTAGCCAACCACACACAAGAGGCCCTGGAAATAGATTCCTGCAGTTGTGTCCTTAACTAAGAATTGAAAAGGAAAAGGAACAGAGTGCATGGAGTGGACGGAATGGGCTAACAAACTTTCCGTTTTATGCTGCACTTGGAAAAGGACAAATCCCTTAATTGCCACTACAGTCTAAGCAAGCTCAGCCTTGTGGGAATTCAGGAGAGGCCTGAGGCCATTTGTCTAGCATATTGGGTTTCCAGCAGGAATCTTAACAGCCACTATTGAATTCTTTCGAGCTTTAAGAAAGAACAAGGTTCTGCTAGCAGCTGGGAAGACTGCTCTAGCCTCTAACAAGCAACCTGCTGGTCTGAGGTGTTTATCCTGTGTGTGGTACCGGAGGCAAAACAAAATTAACTCTGGGCAGGCTTGGAAGGGGTTACCTTTGGATGTTTGCAGGTAATGACTGCGTGACTGGATGCAGTGGGTTCTCTCTTGGTGAGTGCAAAACCAATGACTGTAACCAGAAAGTAAGATAAAGGAACAGAGAGACAGACTTCTTATTGCAATGAGAACATTAGAGTTATCTGAATGAAGGAAGCCAGGGGATCGTATAGGGAAGTTCTTACACATTCACATAGGAAAGCATATGGAGGTGTGAGGTACCTGCCTGAGCATACTCAGTCTAAGGTTTGCTTTTCAAGGTCCTTGGTCCTATGTGCAACAGAGAAAGAACAGAGCATACATCCTTCTGGGGAAAATTTAATATTAAATTGAGGAAAGTTTTATCTACCCAGCCTAAAAGAATGAATAAGACAGAGTACTAAATTCTCATGTTTCTCCAGCATTTTAGCTGGAAAAAGGAAAAAAAAGAAAGAAAGAAAGAAAGAAAGAAAGAAAAAGATTAAAAAAAAAAGTCAGGCATGGTGGGTGTGAACTCAGGATGAATCCTGATCAGAGTTACTCAATATTATCTTAAACAGTGGTTTTTAGACTATGCCTTCAGTTGTGCTTCCAGTGAGATATCGCCATAGTCTTAGGCTTTTGGATACTTGGTCCCCAGTTTGGTGGTGGTGTTTGAGAAAGATTGAGGTGATGGATCACCTTTCAAGGTCAAGTTAAGACTTTAAAAATTCAAGCCATTCCCAGTTCACTCTCTCTCTCTCTTGTGCTTGTGGTTTCAGATGAGAGTCCTCTGTTTCCTGCTCTGCCTCAATCCCTACCACTAGGTATCGTGCCTCTGATCCACAGTCACAGACTTTTATCTCTCTGGAATCCTAAGTCCAAATAAACTTTTTCTTCTATAAGTTGTCTTGGTTGTGGTGTTTCGTCACAGCAACAGAAAAGTAACCAAGACAGAAATCGGTAGGGGGGGGAGGGGGGGCATTAGCATGACAGACCTGACCATCTTGGCTTTTGAAGGAATGTGAGATGCTTTGGAACTGTGGACCAGAAAAATGGCTGAGAATTGTAAGTACAGAGCTTAATGGACTACGCTAAGAGGTGTTCAGAAGACAAGAGTACTGAGAGCCACACGGACTGCAGAAGTTCAGCTCAAGAGGTTTCAGAGGGGAACCATATCAGCAACTGGCCTATATCAATCAATGGGCTAGCATCCATGTGATATCTTGGCAAAGAACGTGGACTCTTTCTGCCCTTGAACTTCCTAGGAACTTGCCTAAGGCTAGTATTGTAATTAGTAGTGAGCTAATTTCTTTGGTGAAAAAGACTTCAAGACAGCTCAGTATTGACCCTGCTATATGTTTTTCAGTAACTATGGCTGTACAACGAAAAGTAACAAGTGGAGCAAAGAGAAATACAGTGTGCCATTTGGAGAAGGCAAGAACAGCAGTAAGCTTGGTGTTGAGGCCAAGACTTGTGCTGGAAGAGAAGCTGTAAAATGACAGCAAGAAAAGGCCGGACTTGCGATGCTTATGGTAAAAGTCTACGGAGGAAGGATGACTGAAATAAACATAAGAGTCTGGGGCGCCTGGGTGGACTGGCCCTACAGATAGCACAATAGTCACCAGGCTATTAGCCACAGTCATTTCCAGCCTTCTGGGTGGAAAGACAGGTTATACGCCACCTTCTTTGAAGAGATGACCCTGCCTGTTTAACACTTGTGCTTTCCCTAGAGCTTATCTGGGAGCACAAGGGCCTCACGCCCTCTTCACGAGATCCCCAAGGGAATGCTTCTGCTGTTCTTGTGAAATAATGGAAATGTAGCTCCATCAACCTGTGTACTCATGTTTCCTTGGTGGTCAGATGGATACAGAACTCCAAAGGCGAAGACAGGCTCAGATCTGGAGAACAAAGCCTGGCGGTCAGCTGACCCTGCAAAGCCTGGATGTAGATTCCCAGAAGAACATAAGGAGATGGGCGGCTCCAGGGAAGAAGATGGACAGAGGACTCTTGCTTTGGCCAGAGTTAGCAACGTGCTCACAGGCTAGAATAACCAAAGCAGCTCAGCTTCTAGGCACAGCTCCAACCTCCTCCTCAAGGTCCTTCAAGGTCACTAGGAGAATCTACATTCTTTGCGACCTTGTTTCCAAAAAAGAGGTTGGGCAAATTTAAAGTCCTTTTTTCCCCTCTCTGACTTAGAGTAGGAATTGTAAGTGCCCACAGCCTGCTCACCAGCCAGGTGACAGGAACGACAAGCTAAAGTTCTGATGTTCTGACCACAGGGGCAATTTCATCTCTGTCAGGGTAAAAGAAGTTCATTCAATCTCTTGCTTCCAAAATAGCAGCCCCCTTTCCCCCTTTCATTCAGCTATTGGCAAGAGATACTCAAGAGGCATCAGCTCTATCCAGAGAGGCTCTGGGACTTGGGAAAGATTGTTGAGAAACAGAAGATGTCGTGCAAATCCCAAACTCAGCTTAATACCAAACTTAATTCTTTCCATTCTCTCTGGTCGTTTATTGTTGTGGAAGTCGAAAGCCTCACATGGAAAAAACAATGAATTTCTAATAACTCCAGTTATACTTAGAAGCTAGCTAGCAGTGTCTGAAGAAGCAGTGTCGCTGAGCTCCTCTCTCAAAATACATATACTTCACCATTTTTAACATTTTGTTTTTAAAAGACCATAAGTCAATAACTGTACAGCTCTGTGTGTGTGTGTGTGTGTGCATGTGTGTGCATGTGTGTCTATCTGTGTGACTTTACTGCACCGATTGGTATGAGACATTCATTCTGGATTATGTAATCTTATCTCCTCCAGTTAGACTATAATTCTCTTTGTCATAAAACTGAAATGGTTCCTTCCATGTATTTATAATTGTAGGATTAACTATATACAACATTATGCTTTCAGATACATGGCTCTGATGTATTTCAAAATTTGAAAAATTCTGAAAATTTGAAAGTCGTTGTTTGTACTAGCCTATTGAAATGATTTTTTTTGAAAAATCCAGAAAAAAACCATAACATTTATTGAACCCATGTATCTATCCTTCAAGGATTGATGGGCTCCTCTAGGGGGTGAGGAGGCACAGACCAGCTCGCCTGTGAAAGACTTATGGGAGTAAGAGAAAGCTGCCATATAAATAAATGACACATCAGCAATAGCCCAAGCCTTCTCCAGAAGCCCAGAAAGTACAAGATGTAGCAATGCCCAACCTCTGGACTGGGGCAGGGTGCTGAAGAACACCGAGATGTGGTTATGCAAAGACAGCCTGCAAGCCTGCTCACAGGTCACAGCACAGACCCCAACACACCAAGCAGGACCTCAGCTCTCATCCTGAGTCCAAGACATCAGTAGAGCAATTTGAGCTAGCAGCACCCTGAGGACAAAAGCAAAACCTCCAATCCTGGCTCAGTCTCTGACTTGCTTGATGTATATGGTGGCCTTAAAAAGAAAGAAGTGTGGAGTTTCCAGTCATAAATATTCACTTTATTCACACAATGTCCAGTATTTAATAATTAAGAAAAAACAATCAGTAAGGCGAGACCCTAACAGCCCAATGTTTACAAATCAATTTTGAAATAATGATGATGATGATGATGATGATGATGATGATGATGATGGTGGTGGTGGTGGTGGTGGTGGTGATGGTGATGGTGATGGTCATGTCATGGTGATAATGATGAAGAAGATGATGATAAAAATTTCTTAGACGATATGGACGGCATTCATGGACAAATGTTATTATTACTGGACTTGGCAATGTGTCTCCCATATGGTACTTCATGAGGACATGAAGGGAATTATGGGAAGAACCTGAGGTTTGGCACTGTGGGAAGCTAGGAAAAGCCATTGGTGAAGCCATTCAGTTACAGTGAAGACCCCTCCACTTGAGGGGAGCTAAGGAGATGCTGGGGCCATGGGATGTCAGTCGAAGACAGTAGCATGTGTGGAATAGAACTGTTCTGAGCCCATAAAACTGAGTATGTGGCAGATGGCAAAGCCCGAGAACCATAACAGCTCAATCCCTTTGGAACCAGGAGGCCATGAGTGAGTCCCACATTCGAACTTCTTACACTGTTAGGTTTGGGTTTTGGCTTGATCTGATTGTGACTGTGCTCTTATTTTTCCCTCTTAGAATAGAAAATATCTAATTTATTTTTGTTTTATTTTACAAGAACCTGTGGTTAAGAGACTTTTAGATTTTTTTAAAGTGACATTGGACTTTAAAAGTGTTAATCTTTGTTAATATTGTGGGATTTTAAAAGTTCTACTGTGTTTTACATTATCTGCCAACTGTTGGATGAATAAATACAGTGTAGCATGTAGATACACACCATAGACTCTCTTCAGACATAAAAAAATAAAATAATGCAGTTTGCAGGAAAACACACAGACCTGGAGACCATCGTATTTAGTGAAATAAACCAGACACAGACTCAGAAAGACAAAGTATGCTTGTCCCCTCTAGCCTTCTGACATGAAAGTAGAAGGCTAGCTCTGAGAGGTGGGAGGAGGAATGAGAGAGGGTGTTGAGGGGCAAAGACAGAATTATAGGATGTCTATGTATGTATGTATGTACACATCATATAATACTGTATGTACACATCATATAATACT
>JADRCH010000220.1:1757284-1779096 GCA_019843965.1 Rhynchomys soricoides
ATGTACACATCATATAATACTGTATGTACACATCATATAATACTGTGCATACACATCATATAATACTGTGCGTACACATCATATAATACTGTATGTACACATCATATAATACTATATGTACACATCATATAATACTGTATGTACACATGTATGTACATATTTATACATAGGACAAGGGAACAGAAGGAGGATTACTACCTGCTGGTAGTGTAAGAACCAGGAAATGAGGGGAAGAAAGGAGAGGAGAGGCAAGCTGTGGTTCTTTAAGAGACTCAGGAGGCCAGAGATAGGCCTAGGGATTGTCAATGGTTCTTAGAGGGAGGGAAAGGGGAAGGGAGGGAGGGATTGAGGGAGGGAGGAAGAAGAAGCAAGAGGAGGGCATGGACTTTGGTCTCTGGCCTACATAGAGATCCATTTAAGAGCACAGGGATTCCCTCTGGCCACAAAGGATCTATACACATTGACAGGTTTTATAGCCATCACTAAATGGACCCTCATAGCTGCCCTGCTCTGCTGACAAGGACAAACAGCGTGAGCCACACCTAAACACGGTAGCCAGAATCAGATCAAAACTGAGACAGAGGCATCTTCATCCCCCACAGGCTGAGCTCATGCTGCACCATCATTGGGCAGAAGGGACAAGGGATGTCACTTTCAGGTTGAGGCTTAAGGGACAAGGGATGGTTACTTTAAGGTTGAGTTTTAAAGCTCTGAACTGTACAGAAGCTGCATTTTCCTGTGCTCTCTGAATGTTACTGGAAGCAAGTTGTCCTAGTTGGATTTCTGTTGCTGTGGTAAACACCATGATCAAAAACAACTTGGCAGGAGTTGGGGATGAGGGGTAGGGAGCAATTTATTTCAGTTTATGCTTCCAGGTAACAATCTATCACTGAGTGAAGTCAGAGCTGGAATGTGAAGAAGGAACCTGGAGCAGAAGCTATAGCAGAAGGTTGTTAAACATCTTGCTCTTTGGATCATGCTTAGATAGTTTTCTTATACAGGCCAAGACTGTCTGCCTAGGGATGATACTGCCCACAGTGGACTTGGCCCTCCTACATCAATGAGTAATTGACACAATGCCTCACAGTATGATCTAAGCGATTCCTAGTTTTCTTCTTCCCAGGTGATTCAAGGCTGTGTCAAGTTGGCAATGAAAACCAACCAGCACACAAGTCATGTCTGCACATGCTCAAGACAAGATCGAAATGATGATAAACAACAACTTTAATAAACCTCCATCCGCCCACCCAGCTTGTGACTAAAAACTTGTCCCTACTTCATGGAGTGGAATGAGTTAAGTCTGTAGAGGATATTACATTGAATTATTCATGTGTCCATCACAAGGAAGCTACCAGGCAACCCTCACAGTTCTGCTGCTGTGCTTGAAGGTGTGTGAAAGCTCTATCTATGGCAGCACAACCCCAACCAGGTCCAATATTGTCAAAAAGCATGAGCTTCAGGGGGAAGAGGCACACAGCCCTGACTCAGACCCCACATGACCAAGAACTGACCAGATACTTCACAAGCAGCTACTTCCTTCCCAGTGTAATCCATCTTAATGATGTTTGACTTTTGTTTGCTATGAAAACTAAGTTGTTTGGAAATATTGAAAGTGCTAGAATGGAAACCAAGCCAAATGTTGGTACTGGCCAGGCCATGCTTCCCTTATGAGAAAAGCCACTTCAAGTAGCACTTCTAGCTTCCAGTGATCCTGGCCTCAATGTCAGAGAAAAGACCTGGCTCCTGAGTTAGTGTGCTGGGAGTTAGTGTGCCTGAGCCGAGGAAGCTGGGATCCAAGCAGGATTCCAGGTAGCTTTGGATAAGGATCTCTGAATAGAAACGTGTGCTGAGCAGCACCCCATTCCAACCTCTTCCTTTGGTGTGGGTGATGCCAGAGTGCTTCATGGGGCATTTGGCTTGCATCTCAGTCATCCAGAGCTGCTTCAGTTTTTCCATTAATCCCTACACTTTCCAAATCCATGGGACTTAGAGTGTCATACAGTTCAGAACAAGCTGGCACCCTGAGTTCTTATAGAAAGCGCTAACCAGGGCCTGTTTTCTGACTCTCAAAGAACATATGAATAGCCATCTGTCTAGGTCAGATAAATAAAATACAAGGCAACTAATAAAATGCAAATAAACCAACAATAAATGTGAAACTATTCTTGGGAATTTATCATTGAAGCTACACACTGGGCTGGTTGGTTGTGGGGAACTTTGTAACTGTGCTCAGTGTGTTGCTTAAATGTTTGAGGATTATTCAGACCATACCCAATCATAGCATGGACCATGGGTTCTGGTCAGATACTAGACTATCTGTATCCTGCACTTCCCAAGGACAGCCACTGAAGGTAACATCAGTATGCATGATGGTTTGAATGAGATGACCCCTAAAGGTTCATGTATTTGAGCACATGGTCCTCAGTTGGTGGAACTATTTGAGTCAGTGTTAGGAGGCACACTAAGGTTGAAGGAAGTGTGTTACTGGAAACTTTAAACATAAGTGTTTAAGACCTTGGCCATTTCTACTTGCTGTTTCTGTGTTGTGCTTATAATTCAAGATATGAGCTCTCAGCATCCTGGTACAGCCCTATGCCTATCTGCCTGCTGCTTGCTGTCATGTTATCTCCACCTCACAGACTCTAACCTTCTGGAATCATAAGTCTGAATAAATTCTTACTTCCGTAAGTTGCCTAGGCCACGGTGTTTTATCACAGCAACAGAAAAGTAACCAATACAATGTCTTTTGCCAATGTTATTCTTGCCCTTGGGTTTGGGGATTTCTATTTTCCTATTGACATCTTGCCATGAACAATTCACCATGTGTGTGTGCACTCGTGTGTGTGTATATGTGTGCATGTGTATGTGTGTGTGTATGTGTGTGTGTATGTGTGTGAATTTTATCTCTTTACTTCTATTTCTTGCTAGTCCCAAGGAGTTAAAAGATTTCAGAGTTTTTTACTGGACACAGAGAGTGCCAGCCCCAGTAGATTAAGCTTTGTTCCCTCAGAGAAAAGTCTGCTGAGTAATTTCTCTAATTGCTGGCTGCTGTAAGCAGCAGCCCTTGTCAGGATCTAGACAGACCCCATCAGCCACTCTCAACACTGACCACCCATTGGCTGCCTGCCTGCCTCAGTTTATCTTCTGGTGTCAAAGCTGGTCTTTGTCATTATTCCATTCATAGAATGGGCAGCTTTAAGGAAGTCTCCCACCCAATAACTAAACCATAGGCCAGTTCTGCACCTCCAGATCCCATGGTTCAACCTATAAACCAGCTGGCCTGTGCCCCTTGTTCTCAGAGAAGTAGATAGTGTGACCTTACCACAGTCACGGCCTATGGGGCAGTGATTTGGCAGGCAGTCTGGCACATCAGTTGAGCACAGGCAAACTCTGGGAGACCCAGTGAAGCAATTCGCAAGGGACAGGAAATGTTATGCCAAGGATCCCGGGAGGTCCAGTCACGGTCACATATCACTCCCGGTCTCATATCATGACCTAGATAGAGGCATGGCCACACCCCAGGTAGAGGTGTGGCCACATAGCCCCAAGCCATCCCCATGTTAATGAGACACCTAAAGGGCCACACCCCTTCCCAGTTACTACATCTGCCCCGCCTCTCTGGGATCCAGCCCTCGATTAATTGAGCCGTGGCTAATCTCTCGCTGAAGGAATCTCAGCACTCCTAGACGGTACCTGTTCACCCAAGCCTAAGCAGCTGGGCCAGCGCCCCAAGCGGCAAAGACCCAGTCTCAGTGGGAACCCCAGCTTCACTCTAGCTAGCCTGACTGTGGTGCCCAAGGCTAGAGAACCCATAGAGACAGTTGCCACACGTTCCCAGGGAATGGCCCCCTCCTCCACCCACCGGCAGGGCCTGCAGAGGCTTCCCACAGCCCCCACCTGCCCGTCGGACTGTGTGGGAAGATGTGCAGTCACTTCTCTCATGTCCTGTCCCACCCAGAGTCTCAGCGCCCTAGGACAGACACGTGGGGCTTCATTCCACAGAACTGTGCTTCTGGGGCTCCTTGCTCAATGTCTAGGGCAAGAGGGATTCTAGGGGCTATATCAGCATCCTTCCCGTATCTAGTGTCAACAAGCAGGAGGTCATGGGGAGCATCAGGTTATAGGTAGCTCCCACCTGCTCTTCTTTTTAAGGATTTTGTCACTGAGATTTTTCTCCCATCCCTCAGTTCTGTAGGCTTAGGGATGCTGTCAGCCCTGTGGTCCTTCACTGGGCCATGTTGGCTTCTTTAAGGATTATCAATACCTTTTGCAAATAACCAAATGTTGAGCTCTCCTAAATGATCCTGTGGGATATACCATCTTTTATTGCTGGGATTCTTGGAGTCATCCCTGCCCTTTAACTGGCTGCCCAGAGGTTGTTGTGAACCACCACAAGGAATGTGAGAGACATACTAAATACAGATGTGGGGAGATTATTTCTTTCTGAATGTTGGGTGGAATTACTTCAAGTCTATTGCTATAATAACAGTATCTTTGCTTGCTTCCTGAACTTTCTGAGGAAAAAAGAAAACAGTTACAGAAATTTATTCAATAATCAAATAATCTCTCTCTCTCTGTGTGTGTGTGTGTGTGTATGTGTGTGTGTGTGTTTGTCTCTGTCTGTCTCTCTGCCTCTCTCATAAACGTACATACTCTCTCACACACCTTCACAGCACCTTATGCCCTCCTCTCCCCATGAGACTTCCCTGCCTTAGGCTCCCTTTCCAAGGGATGTTACAGGTGCCTGCCACTGAACTGATGCTTTCCTCCTCCATACATTCTGTGGGATGAAATAAGCATTTGAACATTGGCTTAGGAAGCAGCTTCCGTTCCCTCTCCTCAGACCCACTATCCCCAACTCCCTGGTTTGCTAGTCACCATTGCTCCTCTGACCACTCTTTTAGCATTTCCAGACAACAGTGCAGAATATAATGGAATTTACAGAAGGTTCTAATATGACATTTTAATTGAACACACCCTGGGAAATTTCTTTGGAAATATTTCTGGATTTGGGTGAGTTTCTGTCCCCGACTTTCCCTGGACACATACGATTCACATCAAACGAATTCATTAAAAGTAATTGTCTGCTGCCATTTCTGGTTTGGATGGTTTTAAAAAGGTCTCAGCTGATTAACAGGTAAGGAACCATTCATTACCAAGTAAAAGAAAAAAAAGAAAAACGTGTTTAGAAAAGAGGAAGAGAGAGCCAGTGACTCAGTGGTATGGCGGGTGGCTTCTGAGGAGACTGTAAAGCACCCAAGAAATATGTTGTTCTGGTAAATTCTACCCTCTCCATTGGGAGAACTAACCAGAGAACACAACACAGTCAGAGGTGGCCAGCCTTGGGACGGAGGCCTTTGTCTTCATGCCATGTAAGTTATGGGTGAAGAAAGCTTTAATATCCCTTTGCTAAGAGATCAACTTACACAGGGCTTATGATGGGGAATGAATAAGCTTGGTCACTTTGGGCGGAAGGTCCAGGGGAGGAAAATTCTCTCTTCACAGTCAATTGCATCCTTTCTATAAAATCTGTTTCTGCAGTAGATAATGCCCTACTGTTTCTCACTAAAAGAAAATGGCGCTTAGCAGTAATTTAAAACAGAATATGATTGTACCACCAAGTCCATAATTACTTACTAAATGTGTGCTTGCTGGAGTTACGTGGTGACTGAATACCTACCTCTTCAGATGTTTACCTTACTGTGTATGATTACTTTTCAAAGGCCTTTGTAAAGCAAAGTATGATCACACTTGAGACTCGGCTTCACTGGCCCACCCTGGATAATGGGGTTTAAGGCAAATAAATGATCCAGGTCAAAATGAACCAAATTTGCAGGGAAAACTCCAAGTACAAAACAGAACATTGGGGCTGGAGAGATGGCTCAGCGGTTAAGAGCACTGACTGCTCTTCCAGAGGTCCTGAGTTCAATTCCCAGCAACCACATGGTGTCTGACAGCCATCCATAATGGGATCTGATGCCCTCTTCTGGTATGTCTGAAGACAGCGACAGTGTACTCATATACATAAAATAAATAAATAAATCTTTAAAAAATCAAAAAACAAACAAATAAAAAACCAGAGAACGTGGAAGAAGATATTTCACATGTTCACATGATCAGGATATTATAAAGGAGTGGTTCAAATCCCACCCCTACCTCCATTCCCTCTCTCCGCCTGCATTTGAGAAATCTGATGAGGTCTGTTTTGTGGTGCTGGATGGGGGACCCAGTTCCAGCATCTCCCCACTCTACCTCTTCAGCCCTCCTGGGAACACCCTCATGCTAAGCCAGTCATTCTCAACCCTGGCTTATGGTCATGTCACATATCAGATACCCTGCATAACAGATATTTATTTACATTACAATTCATAACAGTAGCAAAATTGCAGTTATGAAGTAGCAATGAGGTAATCTTATGGTTGGGGGTCACCACGACACAAGGAACTGATTTAAAGGGTTGCAACCTTAGGGAGGTTGAGAGCCACTAGTCTAAGCCCATTTGGCAGCTTTTAGAAGCTTCTGCCCACCTATTTGTCACACACATGTGCTATGGCATAAGAGCAAACACATCTAACATGCACTTACAGTGACAAGCATTAAGATACTGGACTGGACCCCCTTAAAAAGTTTCTAATTCTCCATAAAGAGAAGGAGCAAAATGGGCAGCAGATCAGCCCCCATTGTAGACAACCTTCTTCTGCTTGCCCACTCTACGGTCTCCCTGCATGGCCGACCCCACCCTCGCTGTGGACGAGTTATCACTGAAAAGCTGAAATGTAACTTGAGATACATTGCAAGAGCAACACACACACTAGATTTTAAAGATTTGTATAAAAAATAGTGCATTTCTCAGTTTATTATAGGCCATGTAGTATTTTTGCATAATTAAGTAGTAAATGGCTAAAATTAACTGCACTCTCTGTTTTCTGATGTTTTGAAACACAGGCTGCTCACATCTGTGACTGGCTTTTTATTTCTATTAGACAGCAGCTTATCACAGGGGTCAACAAGTCAAATGACCACAGGGGTTAGCTGGTAACAGCAGATTCCTGGGCACACCCATGGACAGCAGTGGGGACTGGGAGAACCTAAAGCTCACGCCCATCTGAGACTGGCATCCTCTACACAAGCCCGTCCTAGCAGTCTGTTATTTGGACCTCCTGAGCTTATGCAGAAATTTCCAAATCTGGGTCGCTTATTCGTGTGTGTGTGTGTGTGTGTGTTTGTGTGTGTGTGTGTGTGTGTGTGTGTGTGTGATGTGTACGAGCGCGTGTGTGTGTATGAAGTTTTTAATTTTAAGTATTGGCAAGCACGCTATAGTTTTGAAACCTAAGGTAGCACTGCACTGATTAAGCCACAGACAACATGAATGTGGGCCACAACACTCTACTCTCTGTCTCTGGCAAGCCCAGACCTCAGTGATGCTCCTCACCAGCCTCTTGGGCAGGGTGTCTCATACCTCTGACAGTCTGTAAGTAAACAAATGGATGCCTGGGTTCTAGAAATTTCTTGTTTTAAGATGCTTTCCTCTCTTCTCTGAGTGTGGGCAGTGGCTCTGGCCTGGAGGGAAGGTGAGGAACCAGATCCTTTGCCCCCAGAGACCCTTCTTGTTTAAGCTAGATGTCTACAAAACGTCCACATCTTGTTTGAAAAAACTTAGTTACTTAAGCTCCCTTCATGCTGGTTGTAAAAGCTGATGCAGAAATGAAGAACTTAATTCTAGACTGAGGCCTGGATGTTTTAAGCTAGAGCCTGAAGGGTCACTGAGATCCTTCCTTGCCACCCAAGGAAAGGGACATCAAGCTTGGGGCCAGTCTTACTGGGGAAGAGACCCATCAGTGTCACCCTCTCTAAGAGGCCAGGCTGAGACGTAAGTGAGTCAAACACTGGCCTCCAGACACCAGACAGAACTGGTCATTCCGCCTAAATCTAACACCCTGAGTCATTGGGTAAGATGACTTGAGAATAGATTAAATTATAAAACCATAATCTCAGTACACCACTTTTTAATGGGTTCAACATATTAGAAATACTTGAGGTTCAAATTCTTCAAGCAACTTTTTAAAAACTCCGTTAGTTTCAAACACGATGGTTTGTGTTTTAGCCTTGGGGGTCAGACAGCCTTTTCTGAACTTTGCAGCTCTCTTGAAATCCTCCCAAGTCCATAGTGGGCCACCCACTACCAAGAGAAGGAGCCAAGAGTGCGCATTAACCATGGGTACCTTGCTATTGCACAGAACGCTTTCTTCCCAGTTACATGTGACTTTATACCCTACGGCCAACTTCTCTGTATCCTCTGCTCCAGCCTGCCCTTCTCCACCTATGGTAAACATTATCCTCCTGTGAGATCAGCTTTTTAAACTTCCATATATGAGTGATACCATGTGATAACCCAATGTATCTTACTTATTTAATTTGACATAAGAGCTTCTAGAACAATCCATATTTCTGTAAAGGACAAGATTTCTTTATTATGACTGGTAAGTACTCCATTCCACATATAAGTCACATGTATATGAATATGCATAGTCACCTATCAATGGACACTTAGGTTGATTCTGTATAGTTGATTTTAAATACAGTGTTTATTAACCATTACTAGTATGTCATTATTAATAGATCAAATGTGGATAATTAAGAAGTCAATACTTCTTTGAGAATATCATACATGCATACAATGTATTGTGATACCAGTCACTCTCTGTTCCTCGTCCTCATTCCTCCTGAGTCTAGTTGGTGTTGCCCATATGTGCATGGGCCTGGGGCTATCCACTGGGGCATGGCTGACCTACCAGAGGCCACAACCTTAAAGAAAACTTATCCTTTTGTCCTCCCTCAACCATCAGCTGTCAGAAGCTCATCAGCCAGGGGTTAGGGCTCATGAGCCATCCCCCATTCGTGCTGGAATGCCGACTGGCTTGATTGTATGCATGTCTTCTGCAGGCAGCAACGGATAGTGTATGTTCATATGTGCAGCTGTCCAGTCAGGTACAGAAGACCCTGTTTGGCTCAGGTCTTCCCCAACCTCTGCCCTGTATGATCTTTCTGCCCCCTCTTCCAACATGTTCCTAAGCCCCAGATGTAGATGTCCTGCACTTGGCTGAACATTTTGAGTGGTTAGTAAGGAAATTCACTAACCACCACCTAGTGCACAAAAAACTTCTCCAATGAGGTTTGAGAACTAACTAATCTGTGCTGATCTATAGGTGTAGAGATATGAATTTAGAGGGCCGTTTGATACTATGTATGTCTAGTAAAACAATAATAGTAGGTTCATTTCTGAAACCTATAAACTCCCAGTCCTGGGTTCTTGACCAGATTTACAGCGTTGCCCATGAATTGCCTCTTGTGGTGAGGACCATAAATCCAATCAGGAAGCAATTGGTTAGGTCCATAACATTTGTGCAGTTACTGCACACATGGGTATATTTCACCACATTGGTCATTATTATAGCTGACAGGGTTCGCCACTGGATAAGGCTGCCGACTTTTCTCTCCCGTTAGGCTGCATAGTATTCTGGTATTACAAAAAATAGCCAGCATCAACTTGGTTTCTCCATGTCCTGTGGCCAAAGTCTTTGGTGCCTACTTAGCAGATTTTTAAATAATATAAATAGTGTATTTCCTGAATCTAAATTAATATTTGCATGCTTGAGTCTAATTTAAAATTGTAAGATACTCTTTTCCTTAAAGTGAACCATGCCAAAAGAAAAAAGCCAGGTTTCTTCTTGCCCTTGAAAAAAGAAAATGACATTTGAGGAAAATGTGAAACATGTACTTTCCTACAAGTAATAGAGGGAAAAATAAGGTAATAAAATCCTAACAATATAATAAGCCAATTCAGGAAACTCTAAAAATAACTAAATTTATCACTTAAATACAGAGAAGAGCTCAGGCTTCAGATCTGCATCTTATTCCTCAGCTTATTCCTCAGTTTCTTCCAGTGTCGGGAGCATCCCTAGGTGCCAGCTGAACCACAGGAAAGAAATAGGCTTCCAGAAAATGCCAGTGATGGCCCTTTCAGGGCCAGCCCCATCTTGATGCAGAGTTCAGGCTTGATCTTGGGCCTTTGGGCAAAGGATGGACTTCATGTTCACCTACTATCCCAGGAGATAACTTGTCTCCTATAGAGGACACCATCCTTCTTTGAGAGATGAACCTGGAAGCCTTCAAGTTTGTTCCTTTTTCCTTCATGGCAGATAAATGTGTTTGAGCCACTATGTCTTTTGGTTGCTGACTATGTGGTGACTGTTTATGTTAGATAAAACCTTTCAAGATATGGCCCTGTCAGTAATGTCCCTGAGCTATCCATTAGTCGGGTACTGATTTATTCATGAATGCAAGGAGAAACTAAGACAGGATTACTGATAAACCCAAAGCTTTCCCGCTACCTCACCAACCTCCACCCCATATTGTTTGTCCATGTTCAAGCCTGTCTCTTACCTCAATGGTTCTGTACCTCACCTCCAACATCAACTGCTAGTCTTCTTTCCTTTCTGACGAATTCTCTAACTCCACTTCCTGTTCTCCTGAGATGAGTTTGCCTTCAAACCCCTTTACCACCTAAAGTCAAGATCCAGAAACTCTGCATAGTCCCAACTCCTCACAGGCTCTCCTGAGCTCCATTCCCCATGTCCCCTTCCATCTCTTCGCCCCTGTTCTTTCCCATGGGGAAGACTGACTGCACATCATGTAGTCTCTCGATGAAAATTTATCTCTGTCAGTGATTTCTGTCAAATTACTTCTCATTCTTCCTATTCAGTTTGGTTTTGATGTGCATTCTTGGCTTCATGGCCTATAGCCCCATCTTTCCTCCGCCTAGGACCAGCTCCCTGATCCAGGCCAAGGTCAGCTCTTTGGAGACCCACTGCTAAGAAAAGGCCACTGGACAGGTTCAGTTCAGTCCATCTACATGTGTGCTGCCTCACGTGAGCTCAGCCACATTCCAGCCCTCACTCTGTAGAACCTCCAAGGCTCACCTTCCCAACACATGAACACATTCTTCAGAACAAGAATTTCTAGGTATATGAATCCTTACCTGGAAGGAGAACAATCCTGGTATGGACCAATTTCCACAACTAAAGCAACATCTCAGTCTGAAACACTCCAAGGTGGGTCATTCTCTCACAACAATGAGTGAGCAGTCCCTCTGGGACCAAAGAATCAGTAGAAGACATTCTAATGGCTATCCCATAAAACAAGAAAGATCTTTTGAGGCTTCAAAATGTCTGACTTTCCAACTTCCACATACTGAAAGCCAGGTCAGCCTCCATATGCAGAAGCTTCAAAGGAGAGCTGGGTTTTAGACACCCTGAGTTTATAGAGATAGAATATTAGTATTGTCAAAATACTTAAGGTATCCTTATGTCTTCCAAACTCTAGGTGGTGTGTTTGTCTACTGCCTTGGGAATGTATCAATGGTTGTACACATGCCTGACTGGGTAGCCAGGTTGCCAAGGGACCAACTATCGTTGTCACCATACCGTGAAGGCAGAACCAATGGTAAGAGCATGGCACGTGTGTTTCCTGTGAGTGTTCTTCAATGAGATGCCAAACTCCTCCACATGGAGCCACTCTCAAGCAAAGAAGAAATCTCACACGATAAGCCAAGCCACATGGAGCCACTCTCAAGCAAAGAAGAAATCTCACACAATAAACCAAGGGTTTGGGGCTGCCAGGTCCAAGCCTATTTCTATTTCCCATCCTCCAGAACTGAAGAGTCCTCTAATGGTCACCTTGCTCAGGGACAGACTAGGAAGTCGAGGGGGCAGAAGGATTCTTTCTTGCAGTTTACATGGTAGAAAAGCCATTGTTGTCCTCTTGGGGGGGGGGGTCTGCAGTGAAATTCTCACTAAGTGCTGAGTCGAAAATAAATGCTCTAGCTTCAAGTTGGTCTGTGAAAGGGAAAGGATGCCCACTGAAGGCACGTCCAAGAGCACATTTCTACACTTCAAAGAACTCTTTTTTTAAAAAGGCAGTGGAGACATGGAACCCCAGACTCTCCATTCTCTTTCAGTTCCAAATTGTCAAGTTGCTGATGGTGCAGTCTCTCCTAGAGTTTGTTTGGAGAAAGCAGCAGATGGAAGAAAAGGAGAAACTGTATTTTACTTAAATAAGCTCTCTGTGTTCATGCAGTATGTGATTAAGCGGCTGTGTTGGGACCAGAATCATTTTACATTCCTGAAGAGTGACACTCTGGGACTTGGTCTCAGGCCTGGCAATAGCCTGGACCAAAGACTGGGAAAAAGAATTCCAAAATAAGAGAAAGTCGGTGGAGAGTGGGAAGACAGGCAAGCCAGTGCTTTGGGGACACTTGGCTGGCTTTGCTTAGCCACAGAACTCCAGAAGGGTAAGGATGAGGCTACTCCATGCAGCAGCCTTTCTTCAGGACTCTACTGGACACCCGCCAGGTGTCCTATGCAAAGAACATCAGGAACTGTCCCAGGCATCTTTTACCCAGCCTTTAACTTCCTCGATTCATATTAACCCAGAACTTTCTGTCACATGGCCATGTGACTCTTCTTTCTTCCACAAGAACAAAACAAGTACCTTATAGCTGCTGACTGGAGAGTCCTTGGGGACACTGTGAGGAAAACAGATGTGTACAATCCACCTTAGAGAGGAGGATCCATTGATGTCACCAGCTGCTAGGAAGAGGGAAGGAGAACCTCACAGCAGAATTAGCATCTAACATGGAAGCTGAAGGGTGGTTCAAGTTTGCTGGTGGGCAAGGTCAGAACACATTTCAAGCAGAATGGGAATCAGCCACTATTCATGGATTCATTCCTATGTGGACTTTATTTTATCCCTAGGTTGCAAGCCTGAACCTGTCCTTGGGTACTTCCAGTCTGGTGAGGACTATCCTTGAAAGCATGCCACATGAGCAGTGAGTGGATAGCCTGGGGAAGATCATTGACCAGTGGGTACCCCAGAGCTTCCTTGAGAGCAAGAGGCTAGGCTGAAATGTTGCCTAAAGACAAGGAGGGCACAAGTCAAGAGTCACTGTAGAAAATGTTCCCTGTGGATGATAGGGATGGGGTCTAGCAGGAAGGAGAGGGGAGTAAGACAGAAGAAGTTACATCTTGGGGTGTCAGGAAGCAGAGAGAAGACTCAAGCAGGCACTAGACTCAGCTATAACCCATGGAGTCTGCCCTCAGAAACTCTCTCCTCCCCAGTGAGGCCCCACCTCCTAAAAATGCTACAACTTTTTCAAACAGGGCCACCAGCTAGAAACAAGTGTTGAAACCCATGAACCTTGGAGACCATGTCCCATTCCAACTGTAACAAGGACTAGTAAAGATTTTGATCTAAAGACTAAGAACATTGGTTTTCATCATAACTAGTATGTCTGGCTGGAGTGATGTCTCAGTGCCTAAGAGCAATGGTTACTCTTTCCAAGGACCTGGGCTCCATTTCCAGCACCCACATGGCAACTCACAGCTCTCTGTAACTCTAGTTCCAGGGGATCTGATGCCCTCCTCTGGCCTCCAAGGGTACCAGGCGTGCATGCAGGGCATATACACACGAGCAGACAAAGTACTCATATGAATCAAATAAGGATGAACAAATCCTTAAAAATAGAATTGGAATGTTTTATTCTTCAACTATATAAATATACCTGTACACTAAATAAAACTCAGAGAATGTGGAAAACACGATTTACTAAGATTTAAGAAATATTAGATGTAAAGTTTCAGTTTCATTTGCTACCTTGAAGGAATCCTAAACACGGTGTGAGCCTACGGCATCTTTTTCTGTGGTAGACTCTGTGGTTGAGAAGGGCTGAGAGGGAAAGCAAGGTGAGGTCTCCCTGAGCATCCACGTGAGATGGGAAGTCCCACCTGGAAAGAAAGAGAGATGGAACCAAGTGGATCTTAAGCAGAGGCTTCTCCACAAGGTCACCCAGCAGTCATGATTTGATTGGCGGTCTGCTATGAAGAGAATGTCTTTGCTGAGCAGTGTTATCTAAGAAATTAAAAAACATAGTGAAAACAGTCTTCACTGCCAGCAGCTGTTACTCTTCTTTTCATCAATTTTCTCTCAGGATGCCTGATGTGTTAGCTTCCAGGAGGCGGGGCAGAGAAGCCAGAGTAAAAACCCCATGGGTGACAGGAAACTTGGTGTGTGCTGCTACTGTCTTGTTCTAGGAGATGGGGAAAGACTAGTCTCTCAGCCTTTATCTTATCTCCATGGAGTTGTGACTTCAAACATATAGCACACTGTGACTTCCAGAATCTTCTACATCTCTGAAGGAAGGAGTCTTGAAGAAACCGAAACCCTATCTAGTGAGAGAATAGAGCAAGGGTCACAGTTGGCTGGAAGAGAGACCTGGGCTGGTCTCTCACTAATGCATCTCCCCTTGGACACCTCATGCATGCGTTTCTGAAGTTGGGAACCAGCTCCTTGTGTGATTTAACTGTCATAGAACTTAGAGGCAGATTAGCACTGTGAGTCAGTTCAACACGCCATGCTCAGCTGCAGGAAAGCCCAGCATGTAGAAGCGGTTACGGATAATATTTGTAAAACCCAATTTGGTGAAACAAATCAGTCGTTTTTGTTTTGGGTCATTTTGTCTCATTTTAAGGCACAGAGTAAGAGAGAGGATCCACTGCCAGAGAGGGGTTCTTTATTTCCGTTTTCACCTACTTCTTATCGGAGAAATTCAAAGCATACTCCACGTTAGGGAGAATAGTTTCACCAGCCCCTGTTCATTGCACTTCAACAATTGTCAACATTTTGTCAAGCCTGATGTCGGAGAGCTTGAAAATATAAATTTAATCCAGAGACTGCATTTATATTCGGCTCTCCAGAAACAAATGGGCTATCCTAAGAGAGACAGGTTTCTAATCATCTCTGTTGGTTCGTCTCAGCTGGTTCATTGATGGTTCCTCCGTGTCTGGCACTGTTTGAGCATGGGCTTGCAGAGAGAGCAGGACACCTGGCTTACCTGGCTCTTCTTGCTCACTGTCTGGAGCATGGTGTGTTCATTCATGGAAAGCAACTGCCCTGCAGCCAGATTCCAGATCTAACCTTGGCAGTGAGGTTGAGCCAGCCCACGAGGTAGACCTGAGAGTCGGACTCTCGGCAACAATGTTACTTCTGTTCTATACAGAATGTTGAGCAAAGGCCCAGGGGACACTGTGCTGGCTACACCAATTATAATGGTTCCTACCTGGCACTCTCACCTGTTCGGTGTTTCCCAGATGCCAAGACAGCTTATGGTGTTAGCGTGCTTTTCAGGTACTCCCTACATTGCTTCGTCTGTTTCCTTTGTGTATCTCCCCAGCCAGATGTAAGTTTCCAGGTCCCTGGAACTGTGTCCCCTCATAACTTAATGTCTGTGGAAGATAGTTCCCAGCCTCATCAGCATACCACTTGCTAGATCAGATGAGACTCTACTTCTAAAAGCATCAAGTGCAGTAAAGTTTTTTTTTTTAATGACATGGCCTTAGCCAGCTCTTCTGAGCCCCGGGCCCTCCAGATGTTTGCCTCAGACGCAGGCCAGAGAGAGGTGCTTAGCTGTTAGCTTTCTTCTTTCCAGATGGCAAGTTCTTTGGACTTCAACTGAACTGTTGGACTTTTGAAGCTGGTATGTCCAACCGGAGACCTGGTGTTGCCACATGTCCGTGAACTGTGATTTCTGTGTACTAAGAAAGCATCTTTGTTGTTTAGAGTGATCTGTCACTTCATGGAGAAGCCTATGTGCGATAGAGCAGCCGAGGAGGAAGCCATTTCTCCAACATGGTTGAACCCATCCGCTTTCCGTACCACACACATACAATGTAAGTCAGCTCATCTCCAAAGGCAGTGTGTGTGTGTGAGGGCTGGGTGGAGGGGTGCTGCTGTGGGGAAAGTTGTCTATACTACCTGTCTGTGAGACAGGGAAACCCTTTCTAACTGTTCTGACCAAGCCACCATGGTTGGGCCATGAAAGGTGTACTCTGGTTCTTGTATGCGACAGGCGCTATAGTTGATGAAACCCACGGTACAGAGTTCCCACACAACGCTCTAACTCCTGGCTCCTGTTGATGCTCCAGACAGCAGACACACATGACAGGAAACATTGGGGAGATGGCAAAACTGCCTTCAACTCTTGTTTCTGAGGCCCCAGAAGTCACAAGCAGACACAAACCATCATCCCACGCCATGCCAGACCTGCAGAAGTTTCTGAGAAACAGTGAAGGATGATTGCTGTTTAAGCAACTACATTTGGCATTCAATGACAGGGATCAAAGACAGACTTCTTTTATTTTTAAGATTTATTTATTTTATATATTTATTTATTTTATGTACACTGTAGCTGTCTTCAGACACACTGAAAGAGTGCATCAGATCTCATTACGGATAGTGGTGAGCCACCATATGCATGCTGGGAATTGAACTCAGGACCTTTGGAAGAGCAGTCAGTGCTCTTAACCACTGAGCCATCTCTCCAGCCCCAACAGACTTCTTAGAACCATTGTTTTCATCAAGAAGAGAAGCATGGGTGGGAGTTTTACCAGGCAACAAGAATCTAGATTTTCACTGAAGGTTACGTTAGCTCATCAACTGCTCTAACTTTGGTTGGGATTGCCAGAGATGGATAACAGACAGCTGCTGTGTCTTACATCACTACACCTCGGCACGTATTTCCGAAATTTCTGTTGATCCTACAAATGTACTTAGTAGGCCTTCCATAAGGTCTTTCAAAGCTCTCTGACTCACCAGGTGCATAATGCTATTTAAATAAGCTACTACATTAAGAACATGGCATGCTTTGCACCTACAATATTATCAGGGCCCCAGTGTGTGGGGGGAAGGTGAGATGAAGCAGGGCTGATTTACTTATACTCACGGAAGGCTCCCATATTGTATAAATTCTGAAAATAATCCCCGCTTCTTCTCTGGAAGTTAAACTCTGGCTAGAAAAGGGCAAGTAATAATGTTTTTTGGAGCCCAAAATTATCACAATTGCCAATATTTTGTGTTAATGTTAGACATCTGGAATAAGACAAAGGGGTCATGCATGACATCAGACTAGCAGTCAAGAGTCCCAGAGAAGAAATGGCTTCCAAAAAAGTGTTCAGTGGACCCCAATGATACGAGAGGAGCTGTGGGATCCAGGGTACAACGCAGAGCCAGCTATGCATCCTAACAGCGATGTAAACAAATGACCTGCCTCCTTGGCAAGGTACCTGCTGTGGGCTCTGAAGATTTCTTCCCGGGAGACTGCCTCAGAAAGTAGCAAGACTTCTCAGGAGGGGTCAAACTTATAAGAAGTGGGAGGGATAGGAAAAATAAAGGAAGGAGATTTTATTTACTGCTCAGGGATGAGACTTGAACCTGCCCTGGGATCCCCTCCTTCTCCAGAGCCCAGGAGTTGTGTGATCTCTGGTTCAGCATTAAATGAGCTGAGATAAACAGCTCATTTAGCTGTGGAGCTGAGGGTCTCACAGGGACCTACTGCGGCAAGGGTAGAAAGTGGATGAAGAATGTGGGGCTACACCCTTTCTCAGGAACATCAGGAAAATTTGCTATGATCCCTGAAAAAGACAATCTTGTGGGCTGTTGTGAAAATTTCATATTGAGTAGTGAAAAGCCATGAGTGAATTTAAGGCTGGGGTGAGTCTCGACCTTTCATATTTAAATGACCATAGTGACCATGCACAGCAGACATTTTTCCCCTCGGTGCTTAAAATTTATTCAAGTGTGGCAGTGTACTTTTGGTGGGTAAAGTTGTGCTCCTGATAAGTTAGGCCAGAAGACACATCTGGTGTAAGAGGACAGGTGTGGAGACATGGAGGAGAGATACAGGAAGGCATGCAGGCAGGCAGACAAGAGAGGGACCAGGAGGGGGACCTGAGAGAAAAGATGAGGAGAGACACAGGGACAGACAGGAATCTGGGGTACCTGGGGGCCCTTTTATCCACAGCACTCACCTAGCGGTGCCAGGTGATAATACAGACAGACAGGCCAGTGGGATTGCCTGTATGCTAAATAACACCTTTCATACTAGAACTTGGGAGACAAAGGCAGGAAAACCACTGTGCATTTGAGGCCGGTCTGATCTATACATTGAGTTCCAGCCAGCCAAGGCTATTCAGAGAGACCCTGCCTGGAAAAAAAAAGACAGGAAGGAAGGGGGAGGAACGGATGGTGGGAGGGGTGGTAGATATGTTTAACTTTCACTATAAGAGTCCCTGTGCTTGACCTAAAAGACAGAACAGGCCTTTATGTAAGGTGTCACATCTCATGTGAGTTTATTCTCATCACTAACTTAGAACTGGACACCTGCCACTGTGACTTCATCAAACTTGCGGTTGATGAGAGTGAGACTCACTCATGGAAGTCAAAAAACAGGAAAAGTCAAAAAGCTAAGTGCTTTCTGTATATTCCCAGAACTAGTTCTGGTGAGTTGAGATTGGAGTCCAGAAAACATGTTTTTGACCATCTCTTCTTCTATATGATCTACCTTCATCCACAGACACACACACACACACACACACACACACACACACACATATAGACACTCACACACACATATACATAGATACACACAGAGAGACACACAGACATATACAGAGACACAAACACACACATACACTCCCACAGGCACACACATATACTCACACACAGATCTACACATACACACAGACACTCATACACACAGACGGACACACAGATACACACAGACGTATACACACACTAACACAGAGATACACACACAGACACACAGACGCACACACAGATACAGAGATACACACAGAGACACCCACAGACATGCACACACACACACACACACACACACACACACACCAATTAAGATTACGGTATTAACGCAGGACCAGGTAAATTTCAAAGGAAGGGAACCTTCATTCTCCTCTTTAAACTCCAGCGCAGGGGTTCTCAGCTTCCCTAAAGCTTTCCCCCTTTACCACACCTCCTCATGGTGTGGTGACCCCAACCATAAAATTATTTTCGTTGCTACCTCATAACTGTAATTTTGCTACTGTTGTGAATTGTAATGCAAACAGCTGTGTTTTCTATGGTCTTAGGTGATCCCGGTGAAAGGGTCACTCAGCACTCAAAGGTGGAGTGACACCCACAGGCTGAGAACCACGGCTCTAGAGATTCCAGAATTATCCTAAAGGCGGAACACGAGCATTCCTTGAAGAACGCCAGTTCCCACCACAGATTTAACCCAGCCGTGGAAAAGAGACAGATGTGATTGCTTGACTCCACAACCATCATTTATTCAGTGTACAATTCGCAATGTAAGAGATCTTCAAAAGCAAATAAGAACCAGAGATGGTGGCAAAGCTTAGGGCCCCCTACGAAAGAGTAAGAAGCCTATAGGCTCTTCAGCAGATGACAGAACAAGCTTCCTGCAGCCAGCTCTTTTCTCTCACACTGTACCTACCTCGCAGCTTGCTCTTGGTCTCAGGGTTGGGGAAGAAAACTAGAGTCAGAAAGATCTGATTCCTTCAGCCCCTTAGCACCTCACTTACAGGATCTGCACATCTTGTTTTTCTTCCTGTTCTCCCATCAGGGCAGATGAGGCAGAGACACACCTGTGCTCACAGGCAAGGCATTAAAACTTGAACAGAAGAAGGAAAACCAAAGTGTGGGTGCTTCAGTCCTTCTTAGAAAGGGGAACAAAATACTCATGGGAGCAAATATGGAGACAAAGTGTAGAGCAGAGACTGAAGGAAAGGCCATCCAGGGATTGTCCCACCTGGGGATCCATCCCATATACAGTCACCAAACCCAGACACTATTGTGGATGCAAGGAAGTGCTTGCTGAAAGGAGCCTGATATAGCTGTCTCCTGAGAGGCTCTGCCAGAGCCTGACAAATACAGATGTGGATGTACGCAGCCAAACATTGGACTGAGCATGGAGTCCCCAATGGGGGAATTGGAGAAAGGAACTGAAGGGCTTTGCAACCCCATAGGAAGAACAACAATATCAACCAACCAGATCCCCCAGAGCTCCCAGGAACTAAGCCACCAACCAAGGGGTACACATGGAGGGACCCATGGCTCCAGCTGCGTGTATAGCAGAGGATGCCCTTGTCAGGCATCAATGGGAGGAGAAGTCCTTGGTCCTCTGAAGGCTGGATGGATACCCCAGTGTAGGGGAATTGAGGGCAGGGAGGCAGAAGTGGGTCGATAGGAGGAGGCACACCCTCATAGAAACAGGGGGAGGGGGTGGGATAGGGAGTTTCTGGGAGGGGAGGAAACCAGGAAAGGGGATAACATTTGAAATGTAAATAAAGAAAATATCTAATTAAAAAAAAAAAAAAAAACAACCCTTGAACAGAATATACTGGGCTGCAAATCGCCACCTATATGCCAAAGGTTACCAAAAATTCAATCCAAGGTACAGAAGATGGGCAAGGAGAGATATCAGAGCCCCATATTCCACAGCTATATCACCAACTAACTGTGTGATGTGGGAGAGAGAAGGGGAGATGTGAGGAGCAACGGGGGTGGGGGGATTGCAGGTGAGAGGGATGGGGGAAGACTTAGGAAAGCTGGGGTTTAGCCTGGTCAGACTTCCTGCCAGGCTTGAACATAACACTCTGAGGCTCTATTTTCCCTTTTGAAAAAAAAAAGTCTCTTCTGATTTCCTAGGGATTTAGAAATTGCAGGTATTAAATGATTTAAATTTTTAGAAACTGCAATCTAAATTCTATATGGAAGGATCTCTTAGTTAGGATTTCCATTGCTGTGAAGAGACACCATAACTAAAGCAACTCTTACAAGGACAACATTTAATAGGGGCTGTCTTACAGGTGCAAAGTTCAGTCCATTGTCATCAAGGTGAGAAGCATGGCAGCATCCAGGCAGATATGGTGCTGGAGAAGGAGCTAAGAGTCCTACATGTTGATCCAAGGCAGTCAGGAGAAGCTAACTCTTCCTCACTGGGTGGAGCTTCAAATCCCACCCCTCAGTGACACACTTCTTCCAACAAGGTCACACCTACTCCAACAAGGCCACACCTTCTAATAGTACCACTTCCCATGGGCCAAACATATTCAAATCAACACAAAGGATAATTGATATTTTCTATATTTAATTATAATATACAAACCTGGGACTAGCTACATAATTTGCATGACACCTACCCATAAAATTGCTCCCACATAAATCAAAGCCAGAAAAGGAGTGAGCGTTTCTGATACTTGGCAATCAAACACAGCTGATTTCATTGGAACATGGGCAAGCTGGAGAAAATCACCTAAGCCCACAAGGACAGACACGTATACTGTTTTGTCAACTATTCTTCCAGAGGTCTCCACCACCCAAGACTATGTTGAGGAGTGAGGGGACTTAAAGCCTGGGGGGTAGGGGGTGACAAAATAACTTGCTTCAGGACTTACTTCTTTCTATAACCACTTTCAAAGATGTGCAATTACATGTTATAAAAACATATGACAACATATTTAAATCTGTTGAAAGGATGAGACCTAGTTAATTATATTTAATTGTAAAAGTTGTCAGAAGCAAACCTTTACCAAAGAAAGAAAGAAAGAAAGAAAGAAAGAAAGAAAACTGGGGGATTGTGAAAGAGTAGGCCTCACCCAGGAGTATTTCGTAACAATAACTATCACAGAGGGTGAGCCTAGAACCACACATTTGCACAAAAGCCACAGTAAAAACCAATTCTTCAAGGACATCTGTTAGGATAGAGCAGCAGAGCACCTTGGCAGGTCCAGGCCAAGCAATGCTGTAAAGATCAGATCTGGCACAAGACATTTATTGGGGACAGGGGGATGAAAGACGATCTAAGAGTAGGGACATGAGAGAGAGAGAGAGAGAGAGAGAGAGAG
>JADRCH010000220.1:1779106-1822886 GCA_019843965.1 Rhynchomys soricoides
AGACAGAGAGGCCAGAAGACAGAGCAGGCTGTGATGGTTAAAGACCTTTTAAAAGGTATAAAGTCGCATAGAGAAAATTCGTGACTTGTGATGGCAGTGAAACTGTGTCCCATTCAGTGGCAGTGCCTGATGACATGGCTGCTAACACTGAGTCCCTGAGGACAGGCTAGGGGAGTGTCTAATTCCTAACAACATCTGCCTAGGAACCACCCACAAACTATACCCACCCTTGTTGTTGACACTTGTAGTCAAGGATTGTTATTTCGAAACAATTTATGTAATCCTTTATTCAGTCCTAAATGAGACATCTGTATCACACCCCTGCCCTCAAGGCCTGAGGATCATCACGGAAGAGGTAACGGAAGGAGAAATACAAGAGATATTTATAGATGGGTTGGGTTGGGTTGGGAATGGTTGGATCTAGTAGGGATGGGAAGTGGAGAGGGGATAGTGAGAAAGAAAGCTAAAATCCAAGGGACAGTTGAGCAGTAGTGTGGAAACCTAGTAGAGTAGAAATCTGTGTGTGTGTGTGTGTGTGTGTGTGTGGTGTGTGTGTGCATGTGTGTGTGTGTTCGCGCCATATATATAGGCAATCTAAATGAAATCGCCAAATAATGGAAAAGTCAAAGACCCAACTCACCACCTCTTCACCAAATGAAGTTTTCAGTACTGGGAATTGGTTACATCTAATTGAGTTGTTCACCAAAGGGGTCTCATGGAAACCCCCAAACAACCCAAGCTGTTACCAAGACAATAGATTAATCTCCATAAATTGACAACAAAGCCCTACTGCTAAAGACAACACCTGTATAACTAACTCATTGAACATGGAGATGTCAAGCAGGTGCCTAGCCTTTGCCCTTGTCTTCCAGCATCCTTGTTACAGGAAGGTACTCTGCATACTATCAGAAGAGAAACATAAACACCAAGCCAGCCACAAACCCTTTACAGTGTACTACCTATAAGATGTGCTAGTGCAATGCTGGCACAAAGCTTGCAGTAGTAACCAACCAATAATTGATCTGACTTGAAACCCCCATCAAATATCCATCCATGGATATCTATGGATGTCTATCTAGTTCATGGACCCAGGGCAAAACCAAATAATACTGGTTTTTACAAAAAATAGTGATAAGATGGCTCCTAATGACGTTCTGCTATACTCATAGATCAGTGCCTTGTTCAGCCATCATCAGAGAAGCTTCTTCCTGCAGCAAATGAGAACAAATACAGAGACCCATGGCCAGATATTACATGAAGAATGGGAGACCTTGGAACACTCAGCCCTAAATGGGATGTCCCCATCAAATCCCTCCCCGTCAGAGCTCAGGAAACCCTGCAGAAGAGGAGGTGGAAAGAGCCAGAGGGAACAGAGGACACCAAGAAAGCAAGGCCCTCTAAACCAACATTAGCAGCACTCTTACGGACTCACAAACTGAAGCAGCATGCATGGGTTCGGCACCAGGTCCTCTGTGCTTGTATTATGGCCTCCAGTTAGTGCTTTTATGGGATTCTTGACAAGAACTGTGGAGTCTGGTGTCCCTGAACCCATGTCCAGTGGACTGTTCAGTTGTGGAAGAAGAGTGTCATGGTTTGACAACAGTGATCTTAAGAACACTAAAGTCCATGGTCCGTAAATGACTGTTTCTCTAGCCTCCTCCTCCCTCAGGGAGTACACTGAGGAGAAGGATCTGGAAGTGCTGAAAATGGCTTCCAAGTGGAGAACCTGGCCACTGCTGCTGCTTCCTGTAGATCCGCCCAGGAGACACTCAGCTTGGACACCAGTTATTCTATGATTTACACAGTGGGGGCTTTTAGAGAAAATGAAAACTTGCCTGACCCACAGAACAAAAAAACCTACTGTGGCATCAATGTTTCCTGGTATACAAAGAAGAGAACACTTTTAGCATGAACGCGTTCCTGACAGATAACTGACCTTTGACCCGGCTCGGTGCCAGCTTAGATGGTAGGAAGACTGAGAAAGACCAACTTAATTGAATACTGTCTCCAGATGGAAGACATCGGTGTTTAGAGGAACAGGAAGGAAACCATGCTAATGCTCTGCTATTAAAGAAAGAAAGGAAGAAAAAATTCCCCTCTTTTCCCTTTCACTGTATTTTGATATTGTTTTCATTCCGTGTACTTTTAAAACACCTTTTTTAAATTTTTTATTCTTCTACTTACGCTTATTAATTTGCACTGACATATTTTCTCATTATAGTTAATCATACTTTTAACACCTTGATAACCTCTCTCCCTAATGTCCTCCTTTTTCCTTCCTTACTAACCTTGTTCGTATTTCCTGCTTGCCCTTTGTTTACCTCTTCCTTTCCTCCATTTCTTACCGTCATTGCTTTTCTTTCATCTGGTTTCCGGCAACATAGCTAAGCTTACCTGACGCTCACGTTTTTCTTTCTATGGTTGGTGGTGATGTTTGAATAATTTTAAATGCATTTCTGGACCTGGGTTTGTTCTGTCCTGTAGCTGTCACAACTGTGTGTTTTCTCTTGTCTGAGTGGTACTGAGGATTGAAATTTCTGGGTAACTGGGAGAGACTTTCATCCCAAAAGACATACAAGTTGTGACACATGAAGAAACACAAGAGTCACGAATAAGCAAAACAACACACCTCTTCCAAAACATCAGCAAAACATCATTGAACCCCAGTAAATGAACCTAATGACACTGAAGTGGGCGAGATGTCAGAAAAAGACTTCAAAAGTCTACTTTTAAAAATAATAGTGGCTGGGCTGGAGAGATGGCTCAGCCGTTAAGAGCACTGACTGCTCTTCCAGAGGTCCTGAGTTCAATTCCCAGCAACCACATGGTGGCTCACAACCATCTGTAATGGGGTCCAATGCCCTCTTCTGGTGTGTCTGAAGAGTGCAATAGTGTACTCGTATGCATAAAATAAATAAGTAAATCTTGAAAAAAAAATGGCCACAAAAAAAGGCTCAAATAAACAGTCGAATGAAATTAAGAAGTCAATTTAGAAGGTGCCTGAGAAAGTCCACAGAGTGAAGGAGAAATTCATCAAGGAAATTGGAATTTTTTAAAAACTACTGGGGGAGACCTCTGCCTGGGTCACCAGGGCTCCATAGCCAAATAGTGCCAGGAGAAATCTAGACTCCCAGGAGTGTGGGAAAGTCCGTGAGTGGGGGTAAGACGAGTACCAACTGCTCAGCGGGACCCACCAGGAATCCTCGGGACACAGGGACTGAGGAACAGCCAGGGACAGAGCCTTCTGGTTTCCATCTGTGGCTGGAGACCCCTGCCTGGGCCACCAGGGCTCCATAACCAAATAGTGCCGGGAGAAAGCTAGACACCCAGGAGTGTGGACAAGCCTGTCTGCTCAGAGGGACCTACCTGTAATCCCCAGGACACAGGGACTGAGGAGTGGTCTTCTGGTTTCTTTCGGCAACTGGGGAGCTGATCCTGTGACACAGGGCTCCATACTCAAATAGTGCCAGGAGAGAGCTGGTATCCCAGGAGTGCCAACACACCTTTGAGCACAGGCGAGACCACCACCTCTGTTCAAATTCATTGGATCAAAAGGGACCCTTACAGAGTCATCAGGACACAGGAACCAAGGGACAGCTGGGGACAAGATCCATCTGGTTTCTGTCTGTACCCCAGAGCTGACCCTGTACCACAGCTCTGCAAACACAAATTCCTCTCAGAGAGAGCTGGTTTTCAAGGAGTATTGACACAGAGGCTTACAGGAGGGACAAGCGACAGTCAGAGAGAGTAAGACCAGCTAACACCAGAGATAACCAGATGGCAAAAGGCAAGGGCAAGAATATAAGGAACAGAAACAAAGGCTACTTGGCATCATCAGAACCCAGCTCTCCCACCACAGCAAGCCCTGGATACCCCAACACACCAGAAAAGCAAGACTCAGATTTAAAAATCACATCTCATGATGATGATAGAAGACATTAAGAAGGAAATAAATAACTCCCTTAAAGAAATACAGGAGAACACAGGTAAACAGCTAGAAGCCCTTAAAGAGGAAACACAAAAATTCCTTAAAGAAATACAGGAAAACACAACCAAACAGATGAAGGAAATGAACAAAACCATCCAGGAACTAAAAATAGAAATAGAAACAATAAAGAAATCACAAAGGGAGACAACGTTGGAGTTAGAAAACCTAGGAAAGAGATCAGGAGTTATAGATGCAAAGCATCACCAACAGAATACAAGAGATAGAAGAGAGAATCTCAGGTGGGGAAGATACCATAGAAAACATTGACACAACAGCCAAAGAAAATGCAAAATGCAAAAAGCTCCCAACCCAAAACATCCAGGAAATCCAGGACACAATGAGAAGACAGAACCTAAGGATAATAGGTATAGAAGAGAGTGAAGATTCCCAACTTAAAGGACCTGTAAATATCTTCAACAAAATTATAGAAGAAAACTTCCTGAACCTAAAGAGATGAACATAAACATATAAGAAGCCTACTGAACTCCAAATACATTGGACCAGAAAAGAAATTCCTCATGTCACATTATAGTCAAAACACCAAATATACAAAACAAGGAAAGAATATTAAAAGCAGTAGGAGAAAAAGGTCATGTAACATATAAAGGCAGACCTATCGGAATTACACCAGACTTCTCACCAGAGACTATGAAAGCTAGAAAATCCTGGGCAGATCTCATATAGACCCTAAGAGAACACAAATGCTAGCCCAGGCTGCTATACCGAGCAAAATTCTCAATTACCATAGATGGTAAAGCCAAAATATTCTATGACAAAACCAAATTTACACAATGTCTTTCCACAAACCCAGCCCTACAAAGGATAATAGATGGAAAAGCCAACACAAGGAGGGAAACTACACTCTAGAAAAAGCAAGAAAGTAATCTTTCAACAAGCCCAAAAGAAGATAGCCACACAAACATAAAAACAATATCAAAAATAACAGGAAGTAACAATCACTATTCCTTAATATCTCTTAACATCAATGGACTCAATTCCCCAATAATAAGACATAAGACTGACAGACTGGATACATAAACAGGACCCAGCATTTTGCTGCATTCAGGAAATGCACCTCCATGTAAAAGACAAACACTACCTCAGAGTAAAGGGCTGGAAAACAATTTTCCAGGCAAATGGCCCCAAGAAACAGGCAGAAGTAGCCATCTTAATATCAGATAAAATTGACTTTCAACCAAAAGTCATCAAAAAGGGTAAGGAAGGACACTTCATACTCATCAAAGGAAAAATCTACCAAGAAAAACTCTCAATTCTGAACATCTATGCCCCGAATGCAAGAGCTCCCACTTTCATAAAAGAAACTCTACTAAAGCTCAAAAGCACACATTGCACCTCACACAATAAGAGTGGGAGACTTCAACACCTCACTATCAACAATGAATGGACAGATCTTGGAAACAAACTAAACAGAGACACAGTGAAACTAACAGATGCTATGAACCAAATGGGTTTAACAGATATCTATAGAACATTTCGTCCTGCATCAAAAGAATATAACTTCTTCTCAGCACCTCATGGTACCTTCTCCAAAATTGATCATATAATTGCTCACAAAACAAACCTCAACAGATATAAGAAGATTGAAATAATCCCATGCTTCCTATCAGATCACTACGGATTAAGGCTGGTCTTCAATGGCAACAACAACAACAACAGAAAGCCCACATACACATGGAAGCTGAACAATGCTCTACTCCATGGTAACTTTGTCAAGGAAGAAATAAAGACAGAAATTAAAGACTTCCTAGAATTTAACGAAAATGAAAGTACAACATACACAAACTTATGGGACACAATGAAAGCAGTGTTAAGAGGAAAACTTATAGTTCTGAATGCCTCCAAAAAGAAACTGGAGAGAGCATATATTAGCAACTTAACAGCACACCTGAAAGCTCCAGAACAAAAAGAAGCTAATACACCCAAGAGGAGTAGAAGGTGGGAAATAATCAAATTAAGGGTTGAAATCAACCAAGTAGAAACAAAAAGAACTATACAAAAAATCAACAAAACCAGGGGCTGGTTCTTTGAGAAAATCAACAAGATAGATAAATCCTTAGCCAGACTAACCAGAGGGCACAGAGACAGTATGCAAATTAACAAAATTAGAAATGAAAAGGGAGATATAACAACAGATTCTGAGGAAATTAAAAAAATCATCAGATCCTACTATAAAAGCCTACACTCAACAAAATTAGAAAATCAGGACGAAATGGACAATTTTCTAGACAGATACCAAATATCAAAGTTAAGTCAGGATCAGATAAACCATCTAAATAGTCCCATAATGCCTAAAGAAATAGAAGCAGTCATTTAAAGTCTCCCAAGCAAAAAAAGCCCAGGACCAGATGGGTTCAGTGCAGAATTCCTTCAGACACTCAAAGAAGACCTAATACCAATACTCCTCAATCGATTCCACAAAATAGAAACAGAAGGAACACTACTCAATTCATTCTATGAGACTACAGTTACACTGATACCAAAACCCAACAAAGACCCAATAATAAAAGAAAACTTCAGCCGAATTTCCCTTATGAATATTGATGCAAAAATACTCAATAAAATTCTCGCAAACTGAATCCAAGAACACATCAAAACAATCATTCACCACGATCAAGTAGGCTTCATCCCAGGGATGCAGGGATGGTTCAATACCCGGAAATCCATCAATGTAATCCACTACATAAACAAACTCAAAGAAAAAACCACACGGTCATTTCATTAGAGTTGAAAAAGCATTTGACAAAATTCAACATTCCTTCATGATAAAAGTCTTGGAAAGATCAGGAATTCAAGGACCATACCTAAACATAGTAAAAGCAATATACAGCAAACCAGAAGCCAACATCAAACTAAATGGAAAGAAACTTGAAACAATCCCACTAAAATCGGGGACTAGACAAGGCTGCCCTCTCTCTCTCTATCTATTCAATATAGTACTTGAAGTTCTAGCTAGAGCAATTAGACAACAAAAGGAGGTCAAAGGAATACAAATTGGAAAGGAAGAAATCAAAATTTCACTATTTGCAGATGATATGATCATATACTTAAGTGACCTGAAAAACTTCACCAGAGAACTGCTACAGCTGATAAACAACGTCAGCAAAGTGGCCAGATATAAAATTAACTCAAACAAATCAGTAGCCTTCCTATACTTGAAGGATAAACAGGCTGAGAAAGAAATTAGGGAAATGACACCCTTCACAATTGTCACAAACAATGTAAGTATCTTGGTGTGACTCTAACCAAACAAGTGAAAGATCTGTATGACAAGAACTTCAAGTCTCTGAAGAAAGAAATCAAAGAAGACCTCAGAAGATGGAAAGATCTCCTATGCTCATGGATTGGCAGGATTAATATAGTAAAAATGGCCATCCTGCCAAAAGCAATCTACAGATTCAATGCAATCCCCATCAAAATTCCAACTCAATTCTTCATAGACTTAGAAAGAGCAATTCTCAAATTCATATGGAATAACCAAAATCCCAGGATAGCAAAAACTATTCTCAATAACAAAAGAACTTCTGGGGGAATCAGCATCCCTGACCTCAAGCTGTACTACAGAGCAGTAGTGATAAAAACTGCATGGTATTGGTACAGTGACAGGCAGGTAGATCAGTGGAATAGAATTGAAGAGCCAGAAATGAACCCACACATTTACAGTCACTTGATCTTTGACAAAGAAGCTAAAACCATACAGTGGAAAAAGGACAGCATTTTCAACAAATGGTGCTGGTTCAACTGGTGGTCTACATGTAGAAGAATGAGAATTGATCCATTCCTATCTCCCTGGACAAAGCTTAAGTCCAAGTGGATCAAGGACCTCCACATAAAACCAGATACACTGAATCTAATAGAAGAGAAAGTGGGGAAAAGTCTCGAACACATGGGCACAGGGGAAAAGTTCCTGAAGAGAACATCAATGGCTTACGCTCTAAGATCAAGAATCAACAAATGGGTCCTCATGAAATTGCAAAGCTTCTGTAAGGCAAAGGACACTGTCAATAGGACAAAATGGAAACCAACAGATTGAGAAAAGATAGGACCAATCCTATGTCCAGTGTAGGGCTAATATCCAATATATACAAAGAACTCAGGAAGTTAGACTCCAGAGAACCAAATAACCCTATCAAAAAATGGGGAACAGAGCTAAACAGAGAATTCTCAGCTGAGGAAACTCGTAGGGCTGAGAAGCACCTAAAGAAATGTTCAACATCCTTAGTCATCAGGGAAATGCAAATCAAAACAACCCTGAGATTCTACCTCATACCAGTCAGAATGGCTAAGATCAAAAACTCAGTTGACAGCAAATGCTGGCAAGGATGTAGAGAAAGAGGAACATTTCTCTATTGTTGGTGGGATTGCAAGCTGGTACAACCACTCTGGAAATCAGTTTGGCGGACCCTCAGAAAATTGGACATAATACTACCTGAGGACCCAGCTATTCCACTCTTGGGCAAATACCCAGAAGATGCTCCAACATGTAATAAAAACACATGCTCCACTATGTTCATAGCAGCCATATTTATAATAGCCAGAAAGTGGAAACAACCCAGATGTCCCTCCACAGAGGAATGGATACAGAAAATGTAGTACATTTACACAATGGAATATTACTCAGCTGACAATGACTTCATGAAATTTGCAGACAAATGGATGGAACTTGAAAATATCATCCTGAGCGAGGTAACTCAGTCACAAAAGAATGAACACAGTACATACTCACTGATAAGTGGATATTAGCCCAAAATTTTGGAATACGCAAGATTCACTTCACAGCAACTGTTGGACTGAGCATGAAGTCCCAGATGGAGGAGTTGGAGGAGGGACTGAAGGAGCTGAGGGAATTTGCAGCCTTATGGAGGGAGCAACAGTGTCAACTGGCCTGACCCCCCACCCCCCACCCCTTGCTCCTGGAGACTGGACCACCAACCAAAGAATACACATGGAAAGTAGGGTCTTGTTATTCATCAAGGGGGAGGAGAGGCCCTTGGGCCTGAGGGTGTTAAATGCCCCAGTGTAGAGGAATGCTAGGGAGGGAAGATGGTTGTGGGTGGGTGGGTGGGGGAGCACCATCATAGAGGCAGCGGAGGGGGAGGGGATAGGGGGTTTCCAATGGGGAGACCTGGAAAGGGGAAAACTTCTGAAATGTAAATAAAGTATCAATAAAAAAACAAAACAAAACTGCCGGAACTGATCTGGAGAGTTCCAAGCAGTGATATCCTAGAGCCTGCAGACACTTTTGGGGCCCCACAGAAGTGGCAAGTAGGAGGCCCTTCCCAGTTAGTTGCTGCTTGCTGCAATCATCTCCTCTGCTTAGTATAGTCAATGTAGGAACAGCAGAGCTTTCATCTAGTCAGTTTTCACTGGGAAACTTTCTGCTTTGAAATACTCACCAGATAGATAAATCTGCAGATAGCAAACCTCCTGGGGAAACAGCTCTGGAGTCTTTTCCATGCCGGGGCCAGGGAAAGAATCAAATCTCACATAGGAGTCAGCACAAGCCATCTGCAGAAGTTTGCATTCTGTGGGGACATCGGGAAAGCTGGGGCCGTTATCCATTTCCCTCTGGCAAAAGCACAGCTGGTGGCAGAAACATCTGTGAAATTTGGAGTGAACTAATTTTTCCCCATAGTAAAAGAAATTTAACTTATAATGTATTTTATCAAAGAAACACATAGCTTTTTTTTCCTGCACACCGGATGTTGTTTTAAGTGCCTTTTGTAAGTTTTAACACACTAAATCCTTTAATCAACCATGAAGTAAGTATTAGCATTTACCTCATTTTACATAAGAAGGAACCACAGCAGGGAGAGGAGAGGCTACATAGCTTTCCCAAGATTCCACAGGTAGGGATGGCTAAAGCAGGAACCGTACAACAATCTTGTAGATACTTTGCCAGAATTCTGGGAGGGTTTGTACCAGTACCTCCTCTTTCCTGTATGACGCTAAGAAGTATAAGAAGATGAAGATGTAGTCTGAGGCTCAGCGCTCTGTACTAGCCCTGCAGAAGGCAAAAATACAGACCGTGAGGTTGACCCATGGCAGACACTGGCAGTCATGAACATTGCCCTTATACTCTTAGCACTTACTGGGGTGGCGCTCAGCTTGGACTGCCAGGGGCAAGTGGAAGAGACAGTCTCCGTCACCTCTGCCACAAAAATGAACAGCTACGAATGCCACCTTCCCCTCACACAGGACAGGGGTGTTACAGTCAGAGAGGTGTCTTAGCTGTGCTGAAGCAGTGAGCCCAGAGACCACCAGGCACCATGCCCAGCCCTTCCCTTCCCCAGGCTTCATGGCCTGTGTTTGTCTGCATCTCTTAGAGGCATGCCTGGTGGCTACACAACAGTGGCTAAAGCAGCTAGAACAAACCACACTGAGGAACCCTGGGGTCTCATAGAGAACATTGTTATTGAATGTTACAGCATCTTTCAAAACTCTGATACAACAGATTCATATAATCGGGCATGGTAAGATCTTGGGTATGGGAATTTGGACCTTTTGTTGATATTTATGAAAAATTCTGGCTCCTTACTCAGTCGGGGATTTACATTGTCCCTGTCTCTTTCATGCCAAGTGTGTAGAATCCTGTTGGTTTGGTTGTTCATGGGGCTGTTATTTAAGCTAGCACAATCTCTATTGGGTATATTCTTTATGTATGAGAATCCTCTTTACCCCCTTTGCTCTGTTTTATACTGAAAACTCTGAATGTTCAGGGAAATTATTCCAGATGATAAAGTGGGAGGTGATCTGAAACTCAGATGCTTTTCTAACTAAATGTTTATCATCATAAAACCATCTTTTAAAAAAGCTTTTCTGTAGACCGGGCAGTGGTGGCGCACGCCTTTAATCCCAGCACTCAGGAGGCAGAGGCAGGCGGATTTCTGAGTTCGAGGCCAGCCTGTTCTACAGAGTGAGTTCCAGGACAGCCAGGGCTACACAGAGAAACCCTGTCTCGAAAAACCAAAAAAAAAAAAGCTTTTCTGTGTGTGTCCGGGAGGGGGGGCGGGGGGGTCCTATGTGTCCATATGAGTGTGGACATGCACATGTGGTGCACATGTGGAGGTCGTAGGTCAGCTTTCTTAGCTCTTACATCCTACCTTGTTTGAGACAGTCTTTTGTAGCAGGGTGTCTCGTTTCTGCCGTTATACTGTACACTGTAAGCAAGCTGGCCTGTGACCTTGCAGACAATTCTGTCTCCACCTCCCATCTCTCAGTAGGAGTTCTGGGAATGACAGGGGAAAGGCTAGCAGTAAACCTTGTAGATATTTATCAAGGTTCTTCCTCAGGCAAACCTGACCACCCCTTCATTCAAGGAGTTCTGGGTTTGTAAACTGGCTCAAGTCTGGAAATCAGTCACAGGTCAAGCTTGCCTTTTGCCGAGATCCAGTGTAGCCTTTCTTTCATTTATTTGAGAACTTTTCTGCCTGTATAGATCAAACAAAACTGTAGTAGGCTTCTTATCTATTTCATGCCTGGGAAGATTATTATTGATTAGCCAGTCATATAGGTCATGCTATTGTAAAAATCACTTTGCCTGTGCTGCTTATTACAGGGTCAGGACACCATGGACATTGCTTTGCCTATGCTGCCCATTACAATAGTGGCTGTACCTTGCCTTTGGCAATTCAGTGCCGCCCTGACCCATGCTACTTCACCCACTAACTAAGCTATCCCCCCTCCCTTGTGGGCACTTTCTGTTATTGCATCTGTGGATGTGATAATTTCATGTTCTTTTGTCCTTAATGTTTGTGTGGATTGTGAGCAGGCCTGCGTACTGAGCCTTTCACCAAGCTGTCTTCCTTTTAGGGCTGTATATTTGTTCACCTCCCCCTTCCTGACTGGCCTGAAACCTTTGGTGTAACTTCTAAGGGAAAGCAGATTCAGGAATGCATAGGGTAAGGGTGCTGGGAGAAGCACTCTTTGATTACCTGCATCCCTGAGCACACCCATATGTCAGACTCCACTCATTGCTTGGATTGTTCAGTTGCTTTCAATAACACCGCGGGGATCAATCACTCCACAGTCAGATCCGATTTGGCCTCCTTCACGGGTAGTTCTAAGGCCAGTGTTTGAGGTTTATCATGGCCCCATCTCACTGTCTCTTTCTGTACTTCTCTCAAAAAAAGACTGGTCTTGGTTTTTCTTCTGAATTCTCCTCCTAAGAGCTTGCTTCTGAGACTTTCATCACTAGGGGGTTGGGGCGCATGAAGTGTGATCTTCCTCCACATCTAGTTCCAAGCAAGATCTGAAGAAGGCCTGCTTTTCCCTCCAGGGAAGATTTCCGGGCCTCAGCTCCAGATCTGCAGCAGGGACAGTGTAAGTCTCTCCAAGTGTGGTGTCTGCCTTGGGAGCAGGACACTGGATGGGATGGAAGCCTCGGATTTCTAAGCTTTTCCCTCTTGATGTACATCTATTGCCCCCCCAAAACAAGCTTGCATTAAAAATGGCTTCAGAAAGATGAGGCTCCACACTTAACAGTTAACTTACAAGCAGAAGTGCGTGGGGACTTGCTCTACCATCTTCAATCTGAGGTTCTTCGGGCTGTCCAGTTTTTCCAAATGTCTGTAAGACACTCCATTTGGCTGAATCTCACCAAATGTTTATTGCTTTTGGACATCATGCAAATTCTTCCTCAGATTTTCTGAAAAGAAGCTGCAAGCACTAGCCTGTCTCTCAAGTTTTCTTTGAAGGGAAGAAAGGGTTATCTCCAGCCATAGCATCCAAGCCATCTCTGTGCTCAGGTGAACATCCCTGGCACTGATGCTGACACAGGCAGAGATATGGTGTTGACGTCTTCCTTAGGGGGCCTTTGTACCACAAAAGCTCAGTGGTTACATACATTCACTCCTGTTTCTAACTTGACCTTCCCTGGAAGTCTACCCTGACATGTCTTTATTGTGCTTATTAAGTGGTTAGCCTATTTCACATTTCCTTTGCCTATGTGCAGCCACTCATTCTTCTAGTGTTTTAAAATACCAGAGCAAAGTCCTCCAGTGGCACAGGGTTCTGTCTTTACCAGGTCATCACCAAGGCCTTTCATCCTATGTAGCAATTCCTATGACATTCGATGGGCACAGTAACACAGCATACTGGCATGTGACTTAAGACTTCATAGGATGCTGCCCTAAAATCTTTTATTTAATTTTATCATTTGTTCCTTTTACTGTAGAGCATGGACTAAGAAGCCCAAAGAGGTTTGTTTTTCTAGGATGGCATCTTAGTTAGGGTTTCCTTTGCTGTGAAGGGATACCGTGACCAAGGTAACTCTTATCAAAGAAAACATTTCATTGGGGCTGGCTTACAGTTTCAGAGGTTCAGTCCATTATCATCATGGTGGGAAGCCTGGCAGTGTCCAGGCAGACATGGTGCTGGGAAGAGTCGAGATTTCTACATCTTGATCCAAGGGTAGCAGCCAGAGACTGGCTTCTGTAGGCAGCCAGGAGGAGGCTCTCTCTTCTGCACAGGGAAGAGCTTAGGCATAGGACCTCAAAGCTCACTCCCATGGTGAAGAACTTCCTTCAACAAGGCCACAGCTCCTAACAGTGCCACTTCCCATGGGCCAAACAAATCCAAACCACCACAGCTTGCCAGGTGTGCATCTGGCTCTCTTTTGATGATGTCTGGGCCAAGGCTGAAGACAGTGGGAAGCCTGGGAAAGAAGCTGCAGCATGCCTTGTGTGCTTATATACAACACAACACAGTCTTCCTCATTTTTCCATGTGGGAGAGCCAGGTCTGCTACTAGTCTCAGGAGGATGAACCAGGTCATGGAGAAGGGTGTTTCTGGGGAAAGCTTGCACGCAGAACCAACATGAAGTCCAGGCTCTCCCAGGGAAGTACCAAACACTGATGAAAGGAAAAGGAGTGTAGTGGTGATTAGTTAACTACTCTGGCTCCGCAACTGAGAGCAGAGCTCATGCACTCTATACCTTCCCAAGAGCTCTGGATTCACGAATAAAACACACACACACACACACACACACACACACACATACACACCAGCTAATTTTGATATGCCTTGACTAGCTCAATGTCTTGTTATTTCTAAATCTCCTTGTGACTAGAAAATACTCCCCTCTGGTATTGCTGAATGAATATCTTTTAAAATCTCTATTTTATCTTTGCTGCCTGTTACCTTCTGTGCACCCCCTCCCTCCCAAATAGGGCCACATTCCCTTTCCACCTACATTGTTGGATGCTTTCTCTCCTGCAGCTCTTAGATCTGATCTCTCTCCCTCTGAGTCACGGTGATTCTCCTCTTCTTCCCCCCTCTCTCAGACCCTTGCCTGTGCAATCTAAAAGTCCTGCCTCTGTCTCCCTGTCCAGCCATTGGCTGTATGGCAGTTCTTTAGTACCAATTAAAGCCATCTGGGGGCAGGGACCCTCAGGTCTGAAAGTGGCTTTGGGGAGCTGAATTAAGCAAAACATTAGAACCAATCCCCAACATGGAAGAGAAGAGGAAAAGGAAGGGGAAGGGGAAGAAGGGAGGGAAGGAGGAAATGGAAGGAAAGAGGAAAAGGAAGGAGACAGGGAAAAAGGAAGATGTGGCTGTTAGCGTTAATTGCTCACATCTGGAATCACCTGGAGCCACTGGCATGTTTTTGAGTAATTACCTCAGGTTCACAGATGTGAGAAGACTATCTTAACTGTGGGCAGGACTATTTTTCTTTCATCAACTTGACACAGGCTAGGGTTCTTGGAGATGCGGGATTCTCAGTTAAGAGAATTCCTCCATCAGATTGCCCTATAGACGAGTCTTTCAGACATCTCCTTGACTAATAATTGATGTGGGAGGCCCAGTCCAGTGTGGTTTGGCATTCTACTGGGCAAACAGTCCTGGGTGTATAAAGGAGCAGGCTGAGTAAGCCATGGGCAACAAGCTAGTAGGCAGCATCCCTCCATGGTCTCTGCTTCAGTTTCTGCTGCCAGGTTCCTTCCCTGTTTGAGCTACTGCCCTGGCTTCCCTCACAGATGATCTATACTGGGAATGTGTGAGCCAATAAACCCTATCCCACCAAGTTACTTTTGGTCATAGTCTTTACTACAGCAATGGAAAGAAAACCTAGGACTCCATTTGACCCAGCCCTAGGAAAATGTGTCTCTCCAGTACGGAGTTTCTCCTGCCCTTTAAGGCTATATTGTACTTTGTATGCTGGTGTGGTTTAGTTGACACCTGTGGACAAACCTTATTTCATCATTTATTCACTATAAACAGTTAAACTTCTCTAGTCACAATCAGCCACTTGAAAGACATGTATGAGCTCTTGCCTTACAGGGCTAGCCTGAGATTTAATAAGATAACGTATGTAAATAACCTTGGGGAGTGTTTGGTACCTAAGGATCACTCAATAAATTCCATTTTAAAGTAGGAATGCTGTGCACAAACCACACTTCCATTCTGCAAAGCCTGTCAATATTGTGTGTCCAGTTACTGAGTTGGGTTTGCAAAGCATCTTGGTTCATCAGCACCACGCTCAGGCATTTGTTAAGTCTCTGTTCACTTGACACATGCATATGGGCGCAAGTGGTGTGCATTTGGATTGGTGGCATGAAGCGTACAGTATAAAGCAGATTTTAAGTAAGTAAGATGCCTGGGCTTAGAGTTCTGTTGAAGAGATAAAAATCTAAATCTAAAAAACTAACAACCTAGTCCAATGTTTGTTTTTTTAAATAAATGATGGAAGGAAAAAGCCTCGGGAGCTGAGGGGAGGGAAGTCAGCCCTGGCTGAACTGGGAAGGAGGAGGAGGATTCTACAGGTGCAGAGGGAAATGAGTCACCTGGAAGTGGTGGACTGAAGAGTAAGGACTGTCACTTGCCTTTTCAATAGAGACAAAAGAAACGCAGGAGTCACCTCTCTCCCTAAATTTTGCCATAGATAATCCAGAAGTCAAAAACTAACGATTGTCTGGATAAGAGAGCTCTGGGACCCTTGTTAGCTCTGTGGGAAGGCTGAAGCTCACATGGAGGGGATATAGTGAGGAGCTACATTCAAGGGACAAGGCTGGCCCTCCACAGGCACAAGAAGAGATGTGCTGAAGCTCTGAGCCTGGTCCCTCTGTTCTGCTGTCTAGCAGGCATTTGACAAAACCTGGTTTCCCTGGAAACCCTAAGTAGCCCCCATCCATCCAGAAGATCCTGTCCTGTCTTCCCTTCACCCAGGAATTCCCAGAGCTTCTCCCAACATGGTGCAAGTGGGTCTTAATGAGCAACGGGTGGCAGGTCTTCACAGCTTTGTCATCCACCTGCAGCAGAATTTTAAAGAATGTCAGTAATTCATCCCTATATAATCCTTACCATATCCTATGGATATCCTAGAAACTGGAAATTTTATTAAAATTTAATCATAGGCAAATGCATTTATCTCACCTCCAGAAAGTGGCATAAAGAACTTTGTCCTACCAGGTACAGGCTTGGCTCTTTTGGGAATGATCCCTAATATCCTGTTTAGTTTAAAAGTCTTCTCCAAGTTGGGTCCCCATGCCTATCGATAGTGTTGAGCACTGGGTAGTGGAGATTCTTGTTGCTTCTTACAGTGTGTCTTAGTTATTTTTCTGTTGTTGTGACAAATCACCATGACCTAGGTGGGTTATAGGACAAAGTATATTCGGACTTACATTTCCAGAGGGTTAAAATTCAAGATGGTGGAGCAAAGGCATGGTGGCAGGAGCTGAATTGGGGCTCATCTCTAGAACTGCAAGCACAAAGCAGAGAACACACTGGAAAGGGGGTGTGACTTAGAAACTGAACAGCCTTCCCCACAGTGACATTCTTCCTCAGGCAAGGCCATGCCTCCTAAACTTACCCAAAAGTCACCAATTAGGCACCACATGTTAAAAAATCCGAGGCACTGGGACACATCTTCATTCAAACCACAACGTGGTGCTCAGCAGGAAAGTCTGTCCCCTCCCTCAGTAGCAAAAGGGTGTGGTTACTGGCCACCTCTCTTTGCCAACTGCACTCTCAAGTGACTCTAATATTCCAAATTTATGAGCCAACCCTCTGTCACTTTCTCCTTGCCAGAGTGATTAATTAAAATTGTTATCTTCATAATTCAAACTAGTGACTCCTCATTCGTTTCTGTAAGGTTATCCAAAAGATACCACTGTTCATTAGGGCCTTTCAGATGGGCATAATCAGACATTTCTCTCCTATTTGAACTGTCTTCATTCTTGTAATATTTGTGGGTGCGGTGGTGTTGGACTCCTTTGAGCTTTGCGGAGCTTTGCAGCTGTGGAAAAATCTCCACTAAAGCTTCTCCAGCTTAGTTTAACTCAGATGTCTGGACCTGGTGTGGTTAGCAGAAAATTTCAATAGAGCAGTAATTACTTTTTTATTATTGTAATATACGGGAAGAAAATCCTGGCTTCCAAGTTGGGAAGTCCTGCTGTGAGTCAATAAAGCTCCCTCTTCTGACCTCTCAGAGGCAGGGGCAGGAGTCTTGTGACTCCCAGGATAGAGCTGAGGAGCTCTGAGATCCCCCAACCAGTTTGAGAGAGATGAGTGTGGGGCTGAGGTCACTCCTGGCCTCTGTGTCCTGGCTCCTGCCTGGCGGCTGGGTCTGGCAGGCTAGTGGCTGGGAAGAAGGCCCTGCTTTGTCCTTTGTTTCTCTGGCCCCAACAAACACATCTGAGCTGTCTGAGTGTGTACTCACTTGAAGATCTCTGGCATCCCAGGGAGATTTGGAGCTCGTTCTGTGGCCTACTCCGGCTTGTATCTCAGCTGACTGTGAGTCGCCTCTATCAAAACTATTCTTCAGAGGTTTACATCCCTCCCCCTGTTGTCAGATTCTGCTTCTTCTAGTACCTTTCAGCCCCATGGGAGGGGACTGATCCTTGTCAGCCTATTGCCAATCAAGTGCTAATGATGGCACTTGATGTAGGTGTTGTCTCCCTCAAGGCAAAGCTTAGCTAGAACTCCAGGTGAGTAGAATAGAGTATGAAAGGGAATTTGAAATTTCCTCTATTCTGGTTTCTGAAACCTTCTACAAAGAGTCTAATATTATATGTTGGGCATTCTAAGGCATGTTAGACCTTGGGTGTGAAATGGTACTGGATATGGTGAGCCCAAGCAAAGTGAGCAGGATACAATCAATCCAAGCCTCTTTGGGTGAACATTTGGTGACTGTCAAGTGTAAGGAAACTCAAAGATCCACAAGATATCATGACATAGTGTGTCCCCAGACTGAAGGGAGCAAGGGTACAAGAGGGACAATCTCAACCTGTACAAGCAACAAGGTCCCTGGGGGATAAGGTGACAGAGAACACTTGACACTCAACCTAGCTGTTACAGTCATCTCACCAAGATGAACTATGGAGTTGGTTTTTCATAGAACATCTAAGTTGGGATTCTAAACTTCCTGAAGCCTCTAGGAAAAAGAGACCTGATTCTTCAGGCCAGGACAGCCAGTGTGTACTTACATTCAGTGGTTCCCCGGCTTCTCTGAGCTTGTCTCATGGAGCACCGAGAGGTTCACTGGGTGCTCAGAGATGTCTTACTCTTTCCATACCCACTGGGATTTCTGGATCTGTGGTGATTTAAATAAGAATGTCTCTCATAGGATCAGGCATTTTAACACTTCAGTTAGGCTAAGTGTATCCCATCACTTTGTATATCTGACTGGATATGTGGGGTGATTTGAAAAATCCTCAAAGTCCCCACTGCTACCCATTTATCCTCTGAAAGTTCTGCACTGCTTGAAGGATATCCGTCATGAGTTGGTGTGTGTCCATCTAAGAGCTCACCCCACCTAACCTGCAAGTGCACCTTTACAACACAGACTCATCTTGGGAAGGGCAGGAAGCTCTTTACTCCACTGAAATGTCGTTTATCACAGATTAGCTGTTGGGTATGGATGGAAATGACTGGAGTGGGCCAAGGAACAGGCAGTTTGCGAAGAGGAGAGAGGAGACATTGTTCAGAGTATGAGAGAAGGAAGTGCAGTAGCTCTATGCTAGGTCAAGAAGACCCCAAACTGCAGGGTTCCCCTGTGGGGGTAATTATCAGCTGCCTAAAGTGTGGGGGATAAAGAAGGAGGAGGAAGAGTCCTAGGAGGATGGAAGACAAGCAGAGAAAGAAGCCAGGACACAATGTTCACAGTAGAGTCATTTCACGCTGATCCACAAGGAAAACTGACAACAGATAAAAATAACAGTGAACAATGACACCCCCAGATGACTTCTAATGACTTGTAGTTACCACTGATAACCCTCCCTATTCTTCATGGACCCGCAAAGCCAGCCAACGCACACAACTAATTATATCATTGTATGTGAATTAAGTTAATTAAATGAACAGATGCCTGAGCAATGGAGACTAATATCCAGTATACATGGACTTTAGGTTTACTCATGAAAACAAATAAAGCCAGTTTTGCTCTGAGTCAGACATTCCATAAGTCACCCTCTGAATATATTTCACAGGCACAAACAGCTGGGATTTTTTTTCCTTATGGTGACTTGAATGAGAATGTCCCCCGTAGGCTCAGATATCTGAACACTTGGTCCTCAGTTGTTGGCTTTGTTTGTGTATATTTAAAGCTCTTGCTGGAAGAAGTACTTGCTTAAGGAAGTATGTCGCTGACAGGACTTTGAGGTTTCAAAGCTATGTACCATTCCATGGTACACACACACACACACACACACACACACACACACACCCTACTTCATGTTTGCAGTTCAAAATGTGAGCCCTCAGCTTCCAGTTCCTGCCACCAAGCCCATGCCCACCAGCTGCTTCTTGCCATGGGTCCCCACCATGATGTACTCTTGTCTTTCTGGAGCTGTAGCCCAAGTTAACTCTTATATAAGCTGCCTGGATTGTGGGGTTTTATCACAGCAACAGAGAAGTAATGGATACAGTCCTCATGGACACAACTGTCTTCCTGGGGCTCCTCGTGGAAACTGCTTCAGTTCTCTATCCTCACGAAGGCTTGACCACCGCAAATTCCAGAACAACTCAAGTACCTCTGTAATGACAGATCCTGACGAGTCTCTGGATGGATGTGAGCTGTCCAAGTGCAGCAAGAAAGAGTTATCTTCTGGAGGCATCTGCAGGGTGGGGTAGGACTCAGAGATCATTTCTTCACCCCTTACCCAGACTGACCGATGTCTAAACCGTGCAGAAATCACAACACATCGGTATTGTGTTATTCCAAGTGTTCTGACTTTGAGAGAGGCTCCAGAGCACATATTCTCATAACTGTGAGAGCCTTGTATGAATTCTGAGATGCCAATGGTCAATATTTGTGAAGAGAAATCTGCTCTCCAAGGAACCAGGTTAGTTTATGCAAAGAGTTACTACAGTAACTCTAATCTGATCCCAAGGTCTGAGCCCAAATCACAACCCCACACCATCGTTGTTGAGACCTTTGACAGTTTAATGCTCTCCTACCTCAGCCTTGACCTCAGGCCACCCTTAGGAGTCTCCACAGCCCCAGGGAGAGTTCTGTTTTTCCCTGTTTCCAAATGTCCCTCTGGATCCAATGCTCTGTATCTTGCCTGGACCAGAAGTCTTTGCATTTTAATAGGAAAAAGTATTTCAAATTGGATGCTGAATGAATTCCTTGCAAATGGCTTAACCATAGAGTGCTGACATTCCTTTTACTTATGCTAATGATGTCGAGCTTCTTGGCAGCATACACATATCTCTCATATGGGATTTTTTTATATGTTCTTTGAACATGAACTCTTCTAAAACTTCATTGTGCTTATTAGGTTTCAGCTTGAAATGTGGCTGGACCATTAGTTTGTCCTTGGAGGGCCAAGGTTTGACCAAGGAAGTAAAAAGAATATTTAAGTGGGGAGCGTTCCTAAATGCTGTGTGTGTCTTTCAGGAGTAGGATGATGGTTGTATAGTATTCTGGGATGTGAAGCAGTAAATAGACCCACACAGCTCAAGAACCTAAAATAATTAGATCTTTCCTTTACTTTAGCATCTGAAATGTTAATGACAACTTCATGCTAGGTCTGTGCCTTTAGCACTCAAGCCATTGAAATCACCTCTCTTAGTCATTAGTTTTTATGATAGTCCAAGCTTCTCAGGTCAGGCCAACCTATGACCTTGCATCAGGACTAAAGGGAACACTGCACCCTTGGAAACATCTGAGCAGGAACCAAGGCCTTTCTGCTAACACTAAAATCTCCACGAGCTGCTAGGCACACGTGCATTTTTCTCTTCCTTAGACCCAAAGGTAAAGCCCGTAATTGTCTCATCTTACAGGTCAACTTTCAAGTCACAAAATTTACATGTTATCTACAAAAACATGTAGTGTTTTCCACTTGGATTTGGTTAAAATCAGTGGGTCAATCTCAAGGTTATTCTTGATTTTTCCCTTTATAATTGCATTTCAAACATACACACAGAGAGACTTCCACATTGGGATAAATCAAAGCATGCAGTGCTAAAAATCATCTCTCCACCATAGTTATAAGACCAGAAAATGTCTGCCGACAGAAGCTCGTTTCCAGTGCTGAATTAATCCTCAGGCCTAAGAGGAAGGCAGTAAATGGGGTAAGCCCTATGTGCACTTTGTCTTGGGTACAAGTTAGGGACACACTCTTGGCATTAGCTTCAGGAGGAAAAAGTGAAAAAAGAGTAGGCAATACTAATGAGCTAAGAAAATAGACTTTGGTGATCAGGGCTGAAGATCTCAGAGATGAGAAAAAAGAAGGAAGAATGAGAAAGCAGAGCAATAGAGCACTCCGTCCTAAGGTGCTTTTCTATGGGTCGTGGGCCAAGGAGTGGCTGGCTATACATTGCTCCAGGAGGTGATGAAGACAAGGCTCCTGCCCTTTCTAGGATGATGAGTTACAGAGATACTAGAGTTGTTTACTTCTGAAAGGCAAAGGCACTCCAGCCACTTGTGGGGCAGTAATCTGGCAGGCAGTCTGGCACACCGGTTGAGCATAGGCAAACTCTGGGAAACCCCTCAAAGTAATTCGCAAGGGACAGGAAATGTTATGCCAAGGCTCCCAGGAGGGCTTTTGGCTCCAGCCACGGTCACATATCACGCTCCTGTAGAGGCATGGCCACACAGCCCCAAGCCGTCCCCAAGTTAGTGAGACACCTAGAAGCTTACCCACGTCCCTTCCCAGATACTGTATCTGCCCTGCCACTCTGGGAGAGGCGGGAGGTACAGTTCCATCCATGCCACTTTCTACATGATGAATAAAGGTCATAGAATTATGGACTGTCTCTTCATCTGGATCCGCCGTGGGAAGCAGGGGATCCAGCCCTTGATTAATGAGCCACGGCTAATCTCTCACCAAGGGAACCCCAGCACTCCTAGACGGTACCCATTCACCCAAGCCTAATCAGTTAGCCTGGCGCCCAAAGCAGTCAAGACCTAGTCCCAGCCAGAACCCCAGCTGAGCTCCGGCTAACCCATCTGCAGCACCCTGCGGAGAGTGCAGTGTCCTGGGCTAGAGAACCCATGAAGATGGCTTCTGGGCATTCCCCGGGAATGGTTCCCTCCCGCACCCATAGGCAGGGCCTGAAGAGGCTTTGCACAGCCCCCCAACCTGCCCGTTGGACCGTGTGGGAAGATGCTCGGCCACTTCCCACAGTCCTGTCTCACCTAGACCCACAGCGCCCCAGGACAGACACATGGGGCTTCGTTCCACTGTGCCAGGGCTTGTTCGCAACAGCCACTCAGGATGGAAAGGCTTCCTTAGTGCTCCAGGTATTCAGAGGGAGCCAAATGACTCAGTCAGTAAAGTGCTTGTCAAGCCTGGGACCTGGATCGGATCCCTAGAATGCACATAAAAATGCTGAGTCTTATGGTGTACATTTGTAATCCCAGCCCTGTGAAAATGGAGACCAGAGGATCCCTGAGGCTCACTGGCAAACCAGTCTTGCCTAATTAGTGCGCTCCCTGTGACAAAAAAAAAAAAAAAAGGTGGGCATCATTCCTGAGGATGACATTTAAGATTGCCTTCTGAAGATGACACTAGAGGTTGTCTTCTGAGGATGACATTTGAGGTGTGTTCTGGCCTCTTTATGTGTGTATACACATAACTCACATACAAAGAAGAGAAAGAAATATCTCTTGTATTTATCTGGGGCATCAGAGAGGAGCCTCCTGAAGAGGGAGAACCATTCCTGTGTTAAGGACTCCTCAAGCAATACCCCCCCCCCCAACATCAGCACAGTAACAAAAACTTTTAAGAGGATGGTGAAGGAGGCAGTTTTGACCTACAGTCAAGAAAAACAACAGTAAATAGAAACAGGCTGTGAGATGAGACAAATGTTACAGCTAGCATGCATGGGCTTTTAAAATGGTTGTTAAAATATGCTCGAAGACATAAAGGAAAAACACAACCTTAATGAGCAGTGACTCAGGGAAAGATAAATCGAAATAAAATAACCAAGCAGAAATTTAAGAAAGGGCAACTAGAAAACCTACAATGGAAGAATTACTTGAGCAATCAGATTACAGTCAAATGAGGAAATGGTCAGTGAACTCAATGAGATAGCCACATTATCCGATGTTAAGAGCAGAGAGGAGATAAACTCAAATGCACAGACTCTTGGGGACCCATGGGACACCAGTGTTCTGATGCATATGCATTTATGACACAGGGAAAGAAGACAGTAAGAGTGGGAGAAGAAAATAATCTAAATAGAAAAAAATCAAAATTACCCCAAATTTAGACTTTAAAGACCAACTTATAATGCTAAGAAGTATAACAAATCATTCATTATAAATAAAAGCACCTCAAAAAAGACTGAAGTCTAAGTTCAGATAAACAAAGACAGTAAAAGCAATTTAGAAATGGAAAATCAAAGTTACTCATTATATTCTGAGGAATGAGTCTAATGATGTCCCATTTCTCTGGCAGAACAAAAGGATAAGTGCGTATATGAGAGAGATTCTCAGATTAATGAAATAAAAGAATCTGATGAGAAATAAAAGTGAAATAGTAAAAACATTTTATTAACACCAAAAGAAAAAAAGAAATTACTAGACAGTAGGATAAATTATAATGAACAGCAATGTGGATGAATTAAAACCAACCACATTAAACACTAGAAAACTAAACCATGCTAATTAAAAGACAGATTATTTGGACTGGATACAGTAGTGGACTAAAGAAGCTGAAGCAGAATTAGGAGTTTGAGGTTAGCCTGGAGAGCATAGCAAAATGAGGGGGTGGAGCTAGTCTGTAATCAAATCTTGTTGTCTGTAAAAGACACATTTTGAATAGGAATGGAGAAGTTGAAAGACAGTTAAGACACACCAAGCAGGGAAGAATGGGCTGGAGCGATTGCACAGTTGGTAGGACACTTGCTTAGCATGGAGAAAGCCCTGGGTTTGGTACTCAGCACTGCACAAACCACTGTGGCAGAGGCAGGAGGATCAGAAGTTTGAAGTCATCCTCAGCTGTGTAGCAAGTTGAGGGCCAGCCTGGGATACGTAGAACCCTGTTTCAAGAATATATATACCACCAAGCTAATGGTAAGCACATTAAAACTAGTGAATCTATATTAATATCAAAGAAGGTAGACTTTAAACGGGAGAGTGTTAATAATGATAAAGATGGAACACTTCACAAAAGTGGAGGAATCAATTCAAAAGAAAGTCATGCAAATATTCGTGAGCTATTTATTTTGCATTTAGAATATACTGCTTATTATTCTGATATATATATGTACACATTCAATGTATATGAGTACACTGTAGCTGTCTTCAGATACACCAGAAGAGGGCATTGGATCCCATTACAGATGGTTATGAGCCACCATGTGGTTGCTGGAACTTGAACTCAGGACCTCTGGAAGAGCAGCCAGTGCTCTTAACCACTGAGCCATATCTCCAGCCCTTTATTATTTGATTTTTAAAAGGATAATTCCAGAAGCATTATCTCAAAACACTACAGAACATTTTCATGTATTTACATCATGTCACATACCCTGTTGGATCACAATTTTACAGTAACTGTCTTCCTACAGAAATCATTTTTATGTCTACTGGTGGTTTTCACTTGGGAAAATGATTCTTATATTTACTTATCAAAGCCGATAATTATTCATGGCTTTATTCTGTCTTACAAATGCTTACTTTGTAAATTTTAAATTATTTTAAACAAAGACATAAACCTCCTATATATGGCTATGTATGTATGTATATGGAGTGTTTTAATATACAGCTCCATCGTGTGATATTCAGACTGTTAAACATCTCGGCTCTTCTCTTGCCTCTCAGTTCCTTCACAGCAGCACCTTACTTCAAAGTATTTCTCTGTGCTCAGGACCATGGAGAACAATGGCTCATGCCTCCTCTGGCTCTCCAGCATCCATGTTTTGGATGACATAGAACCAGGACCAGAGGCGTGGCTTTTGAATCTGCTGCTCCCCCAGGAAGCTCAGTGGATGCTGTGCTTGGGTTTAGATCTCACTTCATTAGTGTGAGCAGGCCTAGAAATTATCTTGGGTATCAACAGAGAAGACACAAAGACACCTGTCCCTGAGCATATGAAAGCAAGGCTGGACAGGTAGAGAATCAGGATTCCCTATTGTGGCTCCTTCTTCATTATGTGGTATTTATTTTTATTTCATTTACTTGGTGTGTGGGCTATGACTGTGTGCATGTGTGTATACAGGTGTGTGAGCTTGCCCACTCAAGTGAGTGCAGAAACCAAAAATTGATGTCAAGCAATCTCTTCTTCTCCATTTTATTTTTTGAGGCAGGGTCTCTCACTGAACCTAAAGCTCCTCGTGCTTGCCCCTAGGTCTCTGGCCAGTGAGTCCCAAAGGACCCCCTGTTTTTGCCGTAGCACTAGAGTTATGGGTGCCATATGTTGCCACACCTAGATTTTTAAGTGGGTACTGGGGATCAAAACCCTTCAGTTCCTCATGCTTACATGGGCACTTGGTTTGTTTAACAATCTTTCCTCTCACCCACAGTGACTTTTAGGAGTTCCTAGTCATTCCACCCCTAGCTGTCAGTCCCCACAATACATTAGGACAAGTTCTTTCAAACACAATACATTTTTTTTTTCCTTTTTCAAAAGGGGTTACAGTCTTAGAAACCTAACCCTGACTGATACACGTATAATCTCCTATCCATGTGTGATGACTGTTCTTGGTTGTCAAGCTGACTACATCAGAAATTAATTAAAACCCAAATGGCTGGGCACACCTATAAGATATTATTTTTCTTAAGCTGAAATGGGAAGACCACTTCAAGTCTGGATATTTGAGGTGGGAAGATACATCTTTAATCTAGATCTTTTGAGGTGGGAAGATCCACCTTTTATCTGAACCAACCATTCTGCTAGCAACCTGTATAAAGGACATGGAAGAAGGAAGCTTGTGATTGCCTGTTACTCTTGAGCTTGCTAACAAGTCCATTCCTTCACTGTCATTAGAGCCTATTTCTTTGGGATTCTGGCACCTACTGAAGACCAGCTGAGAGACCCAGCCCAATGGACCGGGAAACTACTCAGTATTTATAGTAGGTAGGCTGCACCTGGAACACCTGCCTGCTTTCTTCTTTAAGTGAATCTCTATAGTCCACTAAGAGCCAGTCCTCTCCCTCATGGTTGCTTCCTTGACATCTTTTCAGTGTCACTCACACCCCCTCTGGGTGCTGCCACCATGTTTCCACAGAGCCTCCTTCATTTCACATCACACCACATTATTGATTATCTGTGACGAGTCATTGTGGTTTTCCTGTACGCACCCCAAATCCTTGAGATCAAAGAACAGGACTCTGAGATTTGTTCACTTGCATCTAGGCAAAGATATAAATACATCTAAATATACTCTAAATATATTGGAAAATGTTTGTATTTGATAGATGAAAACCTGCAGGAGGAACGAGGCAGCATATCTTGACTGGCAGGCCATAGTGGCCCACGCATGTGCAACAGCTACTTCCACATTCGGCAGTCTTGAAATCTGCCTGATACCCAGAGAAAAATGACAACAGAGTGTGTAACCAGAACAACTGCCAGCTACAGGGAGCGAGATGTGATGAATCACTGGGACATTGGTGGAGGGTATAGAGGTTCACCCCATTCCTACAATAAACAAGTCTGCTACTTCTTCTCACCTGACTCCCGGAGTCTGTCATTGATTCCACGCCTTCTTACCCCCTGCCCTCAAGGACCATCTCTTGGGGCCAAGGGCTAAGGCAATAGATAACTAAGTAAAATTCTTGGAAAGAATTATGTATGGATGTACACGTGCTTACATGCATACATATGTGTGTTGTCTAACCCTCTTAAATAATAACTTTTACCGAAATACTGTGATATTGAAGATAATTATTGATAGAGAGATAGAAAACGTGGCTCTTACATTTAGATGAAACTGAGGCATACACACTGGTATGGCTCTAAACTAGTCCTTATATTTAGATACCAACGTTTGTAATTGCACAAACTACGTATGTTGAAGTTTTACTCTAAGTCGAGCGTTTACGCCCGGAGACTCGGCATCGAAAACTTCTCTTTGATCCAGCAAAACACCTACAGGGCATTTGTCTTCACAATTAAGAGAACTGGGGTTAATAGAAACTAAGTAGCTACCCAGGGCTACACAGCTAGTCAGTAGCTATGTGGACGATTACAGCTCACTAAACGTGTGTACATACGGGTTCCAGTCTTTCACATATGTGCATGGATGGATGGATATTTGTGTGTATGCAAGTAAAGTATGCAAGATAAGGACTCACTATGTAACTCAGCCTGGCCTCAAACTCTCAGCCCTTCTTCCTCACCTGCTTGCATAGCAGGTGTTACTACACCTGGCTCCCAACCTCCTTTATGATAAGGTTGGGGCCGTATGACCAGTCCTAGGTGATGGGCTCTGTGCAGTGACCTGCTGGGTGGAGACAGTGAAGACTTACTATGCTCTTTAACCTCTCTTATTCTTGATGTGGAAAGACACATGTGGCAGAGAGTGTGGGCTCTGCAATGAAGGGGGGGTCTCCCAGCTTGCATCTCGTGAGTGAAAGATAAACATTGACTGTGTTCATCCACTATGACGCCAGAAACTTGCCTGTTACTCTGGCTTATCCTGGGGAATACAATGACTAAGCTGGCCTTCTAACCAATCGCAGTTTAGCTCCACAGGTGGCTCTTATCCACTCACTACTGGTCATGGTTGTCTTGGAAAAATGAGATGCGTCCAGACACAGGAGGTAGAAAGCGATTCAAAATGGGATTAAAGGACCCAGCTGAGTAGTCTCCAGAGCGAGGCTGTGGAAGTGTCTCGATGCTTGGGTGGGTATGAAGACAGCTCCTGTGCAGATTGGGACTGAGGCTCCAGGGAGCAGACAACAGCTGGGACTCAGATGGAGCCAGCCATCATTCCTTATCAAGCCCAAGTTCCTAATTCCCTCCCTGGCTCTTTGGCCACAGAATAGTGATAGACAGCAGCTGGATTCTACCGGTAAATAGTTGGAACAGAAGTGTGTGGCACGCTGTGCTTGGAAGCCTGAGCTGTTTATAGTGAGCTTCGGTGGGTTAGTCCTGTGACTGCGCACAGATGTGGTGCAAAACCACTTCAAAGTCTAGATTGATGCTCTGAGTCCTGTGATGCACTGCTTCATCCCCACGTCTGCTTGCTTTAGCCTGTTGCTGTGCAAAGCCATGGCTGAGATAGAGAGAGGAAATGTCTGCTTAGCTCTCCAGGCATGAGATTTGAAGAGGAGAGAACATGTGGAGAATATGCTCCCACAGAGTAGTCTCTGACAGTGTGGGGAACCACTGTTTTGTTGGATTTCATCATCAGTTTGTGCCATTGGAGTGCTCCGTGGGGTTGGAAGAGCATCACGATTTGTCACAAATTACAATCAAGACAAATCGTAGTATGAGATACAGATGTCTGGCCTCAGGTGTGCTTGTTACTGCTTCCTTACTATTGATGTTGAACAAGTCACTGCCAAAGATCCTATTTCCTCAACAAAGCCACAGAAATTAATCTCTGACCACCAAACCAAGCTACCCACACATTGTGAGACCCAGAAAATATGAGAACTCAAGGTGAAAAGGCTCAAAGCACCCATCCATTCATTTCTAGTTTTTAACTGCCTTCTGTTAAGTGGCTACAGCCCCTGCTCAAAGCTCAGACAACCACTTCAGTGACAAACAGCCCAAGTGGCAAGACAGAACACTGGTCCTGCTCCTGACAAATCCATCAAGATGAGTTGGGTCATCTGCTTGAGTGACAGCCTACTGCTGCATATTTGAAGCAAGCCCTGTGGGATCTGAAAATCAAAGAAATAAAGCCCGCCACAGTAACAGTCAAACTTGCTCTGTCTGCTTGAATGGGAGAGAAAACCCACACACTAAAGAGAGCGGTGCTGAGCTCAGCTCTTGTAGATGTGAAGGGGAGGCTTAATCTTGCTGAGCTGTTCAGAGTCCCTACCTACCTCATAGGGATCCTGTAAGGATGTGCAGAAAGTCATGGTGAACACTCAGGAAGCTGTTAGTAACTGTTCAGTGAATCCTAGTCATCAGGCTGAGGATATGGCTCAGTGGGTGGGATTCTTAGTGTGCACACTCAGAAATCTGCATTCAGATGCCCAGAACTCACACCAAAAGTAGGAGTGGTGATACATCACAGCATTTATGAGGGGGACAGAGGCAGATCTTGAGGCTTCATGATCGGTCAGTCTACCCAAAATGGGAAGGGAGCTCCAGGTTTGGTGAGAGACCTTAACTCAAAATAATGATAGTAACAATAATAATAATAATAATAATAATAATAATAATCGTTATCATAGTATAGGGAGTGTTTGGAAAAGACCTCTGGCCTGCATATACACTCAAGCTAGCACACGCACACACACATGCATATTCTCTCTCTCTCTCTCTCTCTCTCTCTCTCTCTCACACACACACACACACACACCACCATCGTCATAAGCCTGCATGTAGTTATCCATATTACAAAGCACATATCCATCTTCAAGACTGTCCACTTTCTATCAACAATTCCCCACGGGAAATGATGTTTGCCTATCCTGTGACCCTTAAATAAATCATTCTCTGGCACGTCACACGATATGGAGGGGACCCCGCCCGAACATTCTGGAAGCTCTTCTGGCTGCTCTCCTCAATGTTTCCTTACCAGCTGTGCTCATCATTCCATGGCCACCTTGTCTGAGTTACAACTAAACTGCATTTCCTGTGGAGATCTGCTATCCTCACCAGACACTCAAGGGAGATTTCAGAAGCACCTGGAGATCTCCACAGCCCCAACACCTTGGATCCAAGACAACAAAATGAGAAAGCCATCTAGGCTGGCTAGAGACATGGTTGGGAGCTCATAAGACTTACTGAGAGGCTACCTCCCTCCCCCAGCCAAAACTACAGGCATGATTACATTGGGCAGAAATGAATCTGGGAAGTAAGAGGCCCCAAGGACACCGACACACCAGACTTGTCTCTATTGAGTGTCAATACTTCCTGTAGTAACTTAGCTTTTCCCTCCCTGCCTGCCTCCTCCCTTCCTCTCCCCCTCCCCTAAGCACTAACTAGAATGTTTTGTCTGCAGGCCATCCCTTGCTCAAACGTATACATGCACCCAAATAACATGGGTATCTCCAATGTTCCACACACATCAGCTACCTCCATCCACTTCTGTGGCCTGTTCTTACCATGTGCAACCATGAAACAGTGTGGGCCTTTGCAGGTGGCTCATGCACACAGACAAATATTCTGACTGCAGAACTGGGAACACGAACACAAACTTGAGCTTAAGGGGTAACACCAGAGACAAACAAACAAACAAACAAGAAACCTAGCTTTGTTGGATTGAGAGAAGTTGTACAGTCTAAGCATTTTCCCCATCTAAAGGAACAAGGAGTGTGGAGCAGACATATTCATAAAAGAGTTCAGAACATCAGGGACCCCAGTGGGTTTGTCTGGTGACGGTGTTTCTCTTCCACAGCCAGGAAAGGCAGAGGGAAGATTTCAAGGAAACATGGTGCTAGAAAACCACCTGCAAAACAACTTTCAGTAATTGATGCAGAAAAATGTGGGTAGACAGACCTGTCACATCGCCTTTAACTGTTTTAAGGGAGCTCAGCAAACTCCAAGAAAATACAGATAGATAAATGGGAAGCTCCAGGAAGGTAATATGGGAGTTAATGAGAGAGTGAACAGATGGAGAATAAGGCTCTCAGCAGAAACCAGGAGCGGATCCAGCCCACAATCAAAAGATGCATCAGAGAACTCAACGCAGCCAGCATGAGCAAGCAGGAGAAACACTGTGTGAACTCAGACAGGTCACTTGAAAGTAGCCAATCAAAAGGAAAAGAAAGAGATTAAATAGGAAAGAAAACTACAGAATGCATAGTGGTCCAGGACTGAGCCCATGCCATCCTAAGAAAGACAAGGCAGAGATAATGGGAAGAAAATGCTCTGGGTGGAAGATGAGTATATCCCCTGGAGGTTCATGTGCCAAGAGCTGGTCCTCAGAATGATAAGGTTGAAGGGTGATGGACTCTTTAGCAGGTGATCCCTACAGTTAAGTAAGCAAGTGACTGGGACAGTGCTTTTAGAAGGAATTAATATACTGTCCATCTGTCCATAACCCATATTCCTAGCTGTATCACCAAGTGCCTATTTAGTGGTGCACAAAACACAAGGACAGGCAGATATGGAGTTGGACACGGCCAAGAGGAGCTTGAATGGTCAGGCAAAACTGCATCCCTAAGGGAGCTCTCCTACCAAGGTGCCACTGGCTGCTTCACACCATTTTCTCGTCTTGCCTACCTTCAAGCATGGGTCTTTTGAAAGGCCCCCATGCACCAGCCATATCATCAGCACTAAAATGTCATAAATTTAACCTTCCTGGTTTGAGGTTTTCAACAGTTCCTTAGATGGAGGGAGCATTATTCTTCAAATCATGTTTATAACTAGTTGGTCCCGTGAACTTAGTCATGAGCTTCAGCACTTGCCAATTGCTGAGTTACTCACACTTGAAACCTGGCCCGAGAACATGCACAACATCTTTTAAAGGCGTCCTGGACCCATTCACCTCATCTGCAAAGTGCCCACACCAGCATTGGTTTCCACCCCAGCCATCGGCTTTGTTAAGTGACTGGGAGGAAACACAGTAGCCTCAGCTCTTTAGACAGCAGGTGCCAAACTGACCTAAACCTGGAGTGGACATGGGGTGGGCAAGAACTCACCACAAAATCGTCAACAGTCTATTCCCATGAGCCTCTGTGGACATTATTGGTTCATATTCCCAGCAATATTTATTGAGTGTGAATCCCAATGGCTCCATGGAGTCTGCTAATAGGACCATGACTCGTTTAAGGAAGGAAAAATGGAAGTAGAGAGCTATGTTAGTGAGTCCACAAAGCTCACAAGAGTACAGCCTTAGGAACATGCATGTTCTCATGCGTGGTCTGGGTATTGGATGTGGAAAAGCCTTGTAAAGACTGTCTTGTACAAGAGGGTTAGAGGATGCATTCCAAGCCATAAACCTTGTGACAGCCATCAGCCTTCCAAGAAGAGAAGCATGATGCTAGGGGTGAGGGTGGCATGACCTTTTCTTACCAAAGTCACTGCTTTGAGGTCTTCTCTCCACCATATGCTTGCTCATCATCATGGCGCCTGCTTGGCCATCTACCTGCTGCCTAGAAGTGGTTTTCTGGTTGCTATTCCCCTATGAATCAGTCTGTCATGCTTTGAGCAGCCAAGGGCAGACTCTGTTACTTACTATATGGGTTACTTATATCGTTGCTGTGACAAAATACTTTGAGAAAAGCAAGCGGAGGAAGAAAAGGCTGGCAGCTCGAGAGTACAGCCCATCATGACAGAGACCATGACAGCAGGAGTGAGAGGCAGCGGGTCACACCTCAGCTGCACTCGGGAAGCAAAGGGTGATGAACGGTATGCTCAGCTCATTTACACTTCACATTCAGTTCAGGCTCCCAGTCTACGAATAATATCAATTAAGAGGGTGTCTTAGGGTTTCCATTGTTGTGAAGAGACATCATGACCAAGGCAACTCTTATAAAGGAGAACATTTAACTGAGGCTGTCTTACAGGTTCAGAGGTTCAGTCAGTTATTATCACAGCAGGAAGCATGGCATCATGCAGGCAGAAATGGTGCTAAAAAAGGAACTGAGAGTTCCACCTCTCAATCACAAGACAACCAGGAGAGACTTGTCTTCTGCAGGCAGCCGGGAGGAGCATCTCTTCTGCAAGGAGCAGAGCCTGAGCGTGGGACCTTAAAGGCTGCCTACATGATGATGCACTTTCTTCAACAAAACCACACCTGCTCCAACAGGCCACCCCTCCTAATATGTCACTTTCCATTTGTCCAAGCATATTTAAACCACCAAAGGGGGTTTCCTCATCTCTGTTAACCCAATCAAGATAATCCTATACAGGTACACATCTAGAGAAGCTTTCACTGACACACCTATCATACCTTCACATGAAAATACCTGCCAAGGCCTCTAACTTAGTTTTTCTCTGTTAGTGTGCTAGTTATTCTGGAAATTTGTCTCCCATTCAAATTGTAGAAAAATATGGTCATATTCTTTGAAAACCTATCAGAAAATTGAAGCAACTAACTTCTTTATTGAATAATCTTTTAAACTCAGACATGTTATCTATTTATATATCATTGATTTTTTTAACAGTGTTTTAAATGGTTCTTCAAATTATGTCTCTACCAACAGTTCATGAATACAGCCAGATCCCTCTTGATTTACTAACTTTCAAAACAACCAAAACAAAACAAAACAAACCACCAAAACAAATGAGCAGTCAGGGTGCTTTTCAGATTGAAGCCATATTCACTACATCCTGGGGGGTGTTACTGTAGATAGCTTATTTCTTATTAAATTTTATAAGCTGCTATTGCCTGCTATATAAATGTAGTTGTTTATATATTGATCTTAAATCCAGCAATCTTGCAAAACTAAACCAAAATCTTGACAAAACTTCTGCAAAGTCTTTGAAGATTTTAATGTAGGCTTAACAAGATTACCAGATACTGGTTTTTTTTTTTTTAAATTTTTATGATCAAGACTTGTAATCTTCTTCTCTTACTATATAGCTAAACATCCTCCCATCGTGAAAGTGATGACCGTGGCGCTGTTTTAATCTTATATTTAAAATTGATGTCACTATCTGTGCTGAGAATGGGATTCTATCACCCTGTACACAGCATTTACTCTCCATGGAAGACATTCTTTCCACTCTCAGTTGACTATAATTTGATTATTCTTATCAACAGATTAATTTCTGAGGCAAAAAGTGTTATGTTGTTTCTGAGATTTCCAGTTTTTTTTCTCTTTTCTTTTTTTTGGGGATCAAGGTTTCATGATGTAGCAAAGGTTGGGCTCAAATTCATGATCCTTCTGCCTCAGCACTCCAAGACAGTGGGCAGTATGTGCTCTGAACTGCTGAACCATCTCTCCAGCTCTCAGAGTTACATTGCTAGCTTCTTAGTCGAGACTCAGCCCCTTAAGTCTCTGCTATATTCTGAGTTTTGAAATAGATTTCATTTTCATTCTGTTCCTTGTAGTTTTTAATACTTAGCAAGTTAAATGGAGTTTCTTGTTTTAAACACTGAGAGATTTATTTCTTAGGTTTTCAAATGTGAGGGTTTAAACTTGTATTTTTTGTGCTGATTTCAACTTAATTGCAGAGAGATCAAGGAACACAAAAGAATGCTTTGAATTCACTGAGATCTGCTTCATGACTCAGTATGGGGCCAACTGTTTGCATGAGTTCCCTGTGTGGGATGTTAGCATGGATATTTACTCTCTAATTCCTGATTCCTACATCTCTGTTAAACCTTACTAGTTGCTGCATTCAATTTCTGCATATCACTGTGCTAATTTTACATGGCTGGTCCACAAATAACTGAAAGAAACATATTGAATTCTGCATGGCAGAATTTTCTATTTCTTTCTGTGAACTGATCACACTTTTCGGCTTTTTAATCAAATGCATGCAGTTTAGAATGTGTGTCTGATGAGCTTAGCTGTTTGATTTGATATGTTTTGGTATGTGAATATGTGTGTGTAATGTATGTGTTTGTGTAGGGGGTTTTTGAGGTATGTGTGCAGTGAGAGGAGGTCATAGGTTGACATCAAGTATCTTCTATCAATCTGTATGGAGACAACATCTTTCACAGAAGCTGGAGAAAGGACTCGACTGGCTGCCAGAGGGCTGCAGGGATCCCCTTACTTTGCACTCTCTGTTCTGGAATTAAAGGTGCAAGCCACTATATCGAGCTTTTTATCTAGGTGTGGGGATCAAACCCAGATCCTCATGCTTACATGACAAGCACTTTCCCATAAGCTATCTCCCTAGCCTCTAACTGATGTTCTTCTGTTTTGATCCCTGTTCCTTGACCAGAATAGTCAGCCTATCTACATTTATTGTGATTGCTGACATATATTGAAAATCATTCTCTTTGTCCGTATGTTTTTATTTTTGTTTTTCCTGTTTTTAAAAATATTTTAAAACTTTCAAACTGACATTTTAGTCCCATGTTTTTTAATAACTAAAGTCCTTCTCCATTTTAAAGATTGAAAGTCTTATACCTTCTTATTTAATGGCTACATAGTGACAACAACATTGATATTAATAATAGAAATAGTAAAACCCGATGTAGATAAGTATGTAAATATACACAACCATACATATAATAAAGAAATGCCATGTGACCTAGTATGTTGTAAGTATTTTATATAAATTTATTTAGCATCCACTGTGATTCTGTAACATAGGGAACACTGACAAAGTCTACAGATAATATCTTAACTCCACAATAATAGGACCTGGGGCTGAAGAGATGGCTCGGCAGTTAAGAGCATTTGCTGCTCTTCCAGAGGACCAGACGATAACACTCAACACCCATGTCAGTTAGCTCACCATTGTAACTCAGAGCCATGCACTCTAGCATTCTCTTCTGGCATCCACAGACACCAGTACACACACACACACACACACACACACACACACACACACACACACACGATCTCCTTTAAAAAGCAAGAACTAAGGAGTCACTTATTCCAATCATTACAGGTTGTTTTTCCTGTATCTAAGCTCTTATAGGGCTTCCATAGGGTCCAGAACTCCATCTCTATAGCTTGAAGGGAGCCAAATCCTGAAGTATGACCATTCTTTCTAAGATATTGTTCATCAAACAGAGGCATTTGGCTGCTCTACAACTGAAGACTTGGTAGCTGAAGACTGTGGTATTCACTAATGGGCAAGCTGTTTTCTGGATAGTGGGGTAGGGAAACTGAAGCAAAAGGTCAAATGAGATTGGAGAAAGGTTTGTAAGGATTTATTTAAAGCTAAGCAAATGCATCCTGAGATGCCAGCCCAAGGTTTTGGAGACCAGGGTGGAAGGAATAAAAGAAGCCACAGTGTGGTTCTGAAGAGCCCTTCAAGGGATAGAGAAGGCCTTGGATAGCTAAAAGAATGTTCAGAGGAAAAGACAGTGCCAGGAATTTGCAGCAGCATCTCATTCATGGCCCACTGTGTGAGGAGCTGGCTGACTTCCCAGAGTTAGCTGTCCTTTCTCTTCAATTCACCTTGATACCATGCTCCCAAGAATGGGAACTAGCCAGGGCTGACACTCTTCCCTCTCCTACAAGATAGTTTACACAAAGAAGCTTGATAAATACGTTCTGATCCTGAAAGACAAGCTCTACTGTGTAGAGAATGAAGTACAGATGAAGGTTAGTGGGCCAAGTTCTAGAAACTGGGGCTTGGAAGTTGCCCAGTAACACAGCCTCGTGTTGTGTCCTAACCCTGATGTCCACAGCTTGCCTGAATTTTGCTCCTCCCAGGACCCTGCAATGATGGAGACTATTTCTGCCTATCAATTCATTTTATTTCCCACTCAACTGATTATAAAATGGAGGGAAGAAATGAGAAATATATGATGCATTTTGTTCTATGAATCCTTATGACTTAGCATATTCTTCTGTAGAGGAATTTTAATCCAACAACATGGCTACTCTGCCTGAAATACAGACAGGCCCTTAGTACACATCTTTAATCCCAAACAATGAAGGTAATGTTAGTTTGTAGAAGGAAGCACCCATGTCTAATTGAGTGTTAGATAAAGTGATGAATCAAAGAAAGACTTGACAGAATAGGATATGCCCAACTCTCACAAGCACAGAGGGAAAAAAGAGGCTACTTAAGAGAAAATATTACCAAGAGAGAAAAGGAGTATGGACAGTTACTTGTGCAGAGACAGGTTGGAGAGAGATAACAAGTTAGACACAAGTGAAGACAGAACAAGCCAGAGAATCAGAAGGATCCAGAAGATTAGAACAGATTGCCAAAGTTAATGTAAGGTCGAGCAGAGCAATTTGATCAGAAGCCAAAAGAAGCCAGTTTGAATCAGTCAGCTTGAAGAGGAATTTTGAGCCATAACAGCTGAGTTGAAGCAGCCAGCCAGAGTTCAAAAAGAGCTAGAAAGTGTGAGCTTATTCAGCAGTAAGTCTTAAAGGATGAAAACATTTTAGACCTAGATAAGATTGTACAAGGGCTAGAAGCTTCCAGTACTAGACCTAGGTTAGTAGACCAAAGCTGTAAGCATTCAAGACAGCAATTAGATCAGGTAAATAAAAGATACTTTTATACTCTTCCTCATCTATAAAAGAGGAAATGGGTGAGAATGGGAGTCTCGAATGTCTGTGATAACAGACATGGTTGCACTGCAAAGAAGTCAGAAAATACAAGCAGATATTAAATAAAACCACCAGATCTCCAAGGAAAATGGCCTACATGTCACGAAAGGTATAGTTATTTTGATACGTGAGTCTGTACAGAATATATGCATTTTCTGTAGTGATTTTCTCAAAGCATAGTTTCTTAACAACTGAGATCATTTTACAAGTTGTGCCAGGAAATTTAAAACAACTAGTAAGCCTAGAAAGGCTTTTATTATTCACTTTAACTGGAGAAAAAAAAAGTTTGTAGTCATGCCTTAAAATAATCACGTAAATATTCTCAATTCTAACAGAAAGGGGAATGAATGCAAATGCTGCTGTTCACAGAGTGCATTTGGATGGCTCTGTGATGCTGAACCCAAACAAACATCTTTGTTACAGTCTGGTGTGTCAGGGTCTGCCCTGTGCATCAGAAGCAGCAGGGGGACTTCCTGGCAAGCCATTAGAATGTCCTAAAAATCAATGGTGCTCACAACAACAAAAAAGAAATAGGAAAAAAATGTGTAGCAGAGGAGAGGGGCTCTCACATGGCCCAAGTGAGTACCACCTCCATGTTTTGGTATAGTTCCCTTCCTTCAAGTGTGGGTTGTGTTAAATGACTTATTTTTAATGAATAGAAGATGTCCAATGTGATATGATATCATGTCTGTGAGTAGGTAACAAAATGACTGTGGCTTCTGTCTTGGGGTAACCCCATCCTATTGTTCTGGAAAAAGCATGTGATGTGCCACCCTGTGGAAAGATGTACATAGTGGCTAAGATGACTACAGTCTACCCACAACTGGAGGCTGACCCTCCCTGACTGAGCCTGGAAATGACCACCATTCCAGACCTGCTTTGATTTCAGCCTGAGAAGAATTTCTAAGGTAGAACTACTCAGCTCAATCACTCCAGAGCCTCTGACCCTCAGCAGCTGTGAGACCAACATGGTTGGCTTTAGTTATTAGATTTGGGATAATTTGTTATGAATCAATAGATAGTAAATATACTTGGCTTAGTATTTTGTGGTGTTTGAACTGAATAAGCTCTAATGCATTGGTACGATGGCAGTTGTGGGGGTGATAGCAAGAGAGGGACATGGCAGGGACAGTTAGGAGGATGGGCAAACGCTGGCATTAGTTGCTGGCATGTGAGGATGAGGCAGGGGAAGCAGAAGAGATGCTCCTGGTTCAAGTGCCCAGCTGGTCACATGCTGAGGTAAAGCAGCAGGGATCCTGGGAGAGACGAGGAGCTTAGACTGGGGACACATTTGGACTTCCAGATGTGGCTAAAGTAGGTGACCGGAAATGGAAGTCTGAAAAGAGACTCTGGAGCAAGGCTCCAGGTTTGGTCATTCAAGGCAGGAAGTAACTAAAGAGAGTGTGCAGACCATGGCTGGGAGAGTGACTTCATGTGCCTTAGTTTCCTGGTCTGAAAACAACAGGTTGCTGAGCATAGAGATAAAGCACTTGGAACCAGATCTTGCAAACAGTAAATATCAGTGTAATATCTTTATTTGACGTATTTGGAGAAGAGAAGACTGTCCAACAGCGATGGAGCCCAGGAGCTGAATCCCAGGTCCCAATCACTCCCCTCCTACATCTGGTCTCCTTCCCTACAGCTGTTTCCAAGGATCTTTGGAGACAAACACAGCCTCTGCTCTGTTTCAGAAAGAACAGTAAGCAATGTATGCTGCAGTTGCAGTCTCAGGATCTGGAACAGCTCAGAAAAGAAAACTTGTGCTTTTTCTACCAGAAAGAAAAGTCTGTTTTCTTAAGGAGCTGCAGATGAGCAGGTAGAGACACTCACCTTCCCAGAGGCTTTCAAATAAGAAATCTACAACTCAGTCAAGTTTGGGCTTGAAAAATCACAGGCACAAATGAGGCATCAGGATCAAGCCCATCTTAGTGGAAATCCTATGAACCAAAAGCAGCAGGCACATGCTGCCTGTCTCCAGCCATGCGTAAATATTTCAAGACTATGACAAAGAAAGTCTGGATTGTTCTGCCCATCCCATATTGATCAGAGGGTGGCCCCAGGCTATACTAATGGATAATTCAGCTGCTTGGTTACCAAACTCGAGGTCTCATCAGTGGAGTGTGCTCTGTCATTTGTAAATTGCTGCTGAGACTTGCACATATATGTGAATAAAGTAAAAGATGACTGGTTATGACCTGTCCCAGGAATAACACTGCCTGAAGCCATTCCGATCATCAAAGAAGCCAAGGCAGCAGCCATTTGAAGTCACCCTGTGTCCTTGGACTGCAGGCAGAAGTTTAGTCTTAGTTCAAACATGAGGGTGTTTATGGTGTGCCATATCAGTTAGAGCTTGTGGCAGAAACAAGAGAACAGAGCCCATGGTCACAACAGATGTCTTTTTGGGGCTCTGCTTAGCAGGTCAAATGCTCTGGCCAATGGATTACTTAAATAACAGAAAAAGAGCAAATCCAAAGCCAAACTGGTATAATAACATGTAGTAGCACTTTAAGCCCATCAGAGATAGCCCCTAGGTGTGTGAGAGCATTGTGGTAGTCTTGAAAGGGTGAGCCTCTGATTGGGAGTCAGGATCCTCAGAGGAAGAGAGCAACTGCCTGAGCAAGGAGCATCAAGCAGCCTAAGCAACAGAGCAGCTGGGTGTGTATGCAGAGACGCAGAGGCCAGGGAGACTGAGAAGAAAAAGGGAAAGGGGACAGAGACAGGGATGGCCACTTTAGGGAATTGCCCCTATAAGTGTGAATATGCAAAGCTGACCTCTGTAGGGAATGCCAGCAGACTAGAGAGTCAGATCAGTCTGTGGAAAGCAGGCTAGACACTCAGTAGGGTTTCAACCTGCAGTCAAGAAGCAGACTTGATTCCTTTACCAAAGCTTTAGTCTGTGCTCTTACAGTCTCCCACTTGGGCGAGGTCCAGTCACATTGCAGATAGGCATCTACTTTCTTTGAGGTTAGTGACTCAAGCATCAAGCACACTAAAGAAATGTTTTCAAAGCAAATGCATCCTGGTCCTTGGCCCGTTTTCTGGCACCAGGCAGATGGGGATACACCAGAAACCTCTACAGTTCAACTAAGGAAGGTTTCTTACAAGAGGTATTTCCCTGCCTTGTTATCCTTGGCTATGGAGGAGAGAGTCCCAGAAAGCACAAAGGGAGAAGCCAGCAAGGTACACATTCAAAACCAGGCTGGTTCCATAAGAAACAGGGACACGATATTGGTGGGGACCCTCTGTGGTTTCTGGGGAAATGAACTGATAAGAGGACACTTGGTCCCAAGTTTGAGCTCTGAAGACATGGTGTCTACTTTAAAGAACATTGCCTTTATACTTAAAAAACAAAAGTGACTCAATCCATAGGTTCCTTCAGCTTGTTCCCCTCCCCAGTGTAACAACTATACCCTACATGAATGGAGCTGAACAGTTGCTAGTGGACCAGATGACTCTCCCAGGACAGATGGTCCCAGAAAAACCATGCCTGGGAAGAAAGCACCCATTCAGAATGGACCAAGGAGCCAGCATCATCTGTCAGCCACTCTCAAGGAAGCCCTGAACAGGGGGATTTGAAAGTTGCTGTGTTAATGCTCAGAATGAGCCCAGAAAGAGGCCAACCCTGCTGTAGTGGGTTGGCCTGATGCTGTTTGTATAATAATGCTAATATTGGGCCCCCAAGACCTGGTTGTCCCAGAGACAAGAGAATCTGCAGGTAGAACCAAGTGACACTATATGACCTTGCCCTGATGTTATTTCTCATTGGTAAATAAAGATGTCGACAGCCAATAGCTGGGCAGAAGAGACAGGTGGGATTTAGGAGTCCCAGGCTTGAGAGTCAAAGGAGAACCATGAGAGGAAGAAGAAGGTGAAGGAAAGGGAGAAGCCACCATGGATTAGGTGAGCCATAAAAACGTGGCCCTGAAAGTTAAGAGCAGCCCAGATGTAACATTGTACATATTAATTTGGGGTCATTGATAGGAAGTAGATTCTGATAGCTTAGAGGGTAGATATCGGCCCAATCTTGCACCTCTAGTGCTGATTAAGGTTTATTGTAAATATAAAGATTGTGTGTGTGTTTTATCTGGAACTAAATGATCAACGGCAATGTAGAAACCTCAGATTGGGATTAAATAATTTCTACAACACCCTATAATCTGCCTCTCTCCTCTCATTGCCCTGGACCAAGCTCATCGTTTCTAAGACAGAGCACTCTGAGTCCCTTGACTGTCACTGACTTGAAGTATCCTGTCTCAGGAGACCTTCTACCCCAGGGACACAATGGCATTGCTGTCTTATCACCAAAGCTCTGTGGTTATGCTCATAATTTATTTTATCAAAAACAAAACCAAAAAAAAAAATGCACACAGGACACAAAAGGAGAAGTTGTTAGTGTTCTCTGGAGCCGAGGCCCTTTCTGTCCCCAGTAAATGACTCATGTGGCTGGTCAGAGAGTAAGCAGACATTCCTATGGAGACCTTCCCATGGCCTCCGTGTGAATTCTTGCCCCTGTCAGCTGATGCAGCCATGTCCTTACCAACACTCATTCCCACCACTCTGCTGACCCATCAAGGCTTCTCTGGGCAATACCTGCTCCAATCCCCCCTCTCAGATTCCACACGCTGGGCTCCAGCTCCCGTGTGTGGTTCAAGCTGCTTCCCAGGCCCCAGCCTGCTGAAGTGAATGTGTTTGGCTAACTGCCCAGCTCTCAGTCCATTGCTTGCTTTTCTGTGATCCAGACTGTGATAAGGGTCTCATGGGAATTTTATGATAATAAAGTTAGTATTTATAGAGTACTTTGGTGCAAGAGGTGTAAGACTTACAGAGATGCTACAAGGTAGATGATTTTCTTTCCCCACTGAGAGGATGAAGAAACTATGGCAGAGAGACTAAATGGGTTTGTTGACAGCCTGTAATCCAAAACTGAGACAGAACTGAGATCAGATCTTGGATCTGTACTGATACCTGCCTCTTTTTTTCATATTTTCTCATCCTAACCTCTCCTTCATGAGGTTCGTTAAGCCAGCAGGAGGCAGGATAGGGAGCCAGCTGGAAGGGAGACCTTTGCCTGAACACTGAGAAGGGCACTGTGCATGCACTAGAGTTGTTGTGTGACAAGAGTGGAGATGCAGGAACTGTGTATCTGTCAGGATTCTGCAACAGACCATGCACAACAAATGAGCGTATTGGTCCTTATAAGAGCGTGTATATAATTTTGAGAGGGGTTATTCACCTGCCAAGCATGCCTGTTACTCAGAGGACAAAAGGACCTCCTGTGCTGTTTATAGTTCCGTGCTGTTTTTATTTTCAATGATTGCTGTAGGGGTTGGGAGATTCCATCTGGTCTGGATAGAAATTTCTAAGGAGTATACATGATCCTGGATTTAGAGTGCAATGGCGGCCAGTTCAGTGGCCAGGGTGAAGGTGTGGGCGGGACCCTGAACTCAGGTCTTCTGAAAAATGTACTTCCACACCTTCATGTTTGCACACGTACACTACTGTCCTGGAGGCGGGTCTCCTAAGCTACGGGCTTAGCAGGGGGATGACGGCGAAGTAGAGTGTGGTAGTTGACTTTGACAGCCTGTGTAAATTGAGAGACACCTGGAAAACCTAGAAGATACTTTTAAGTGTGTCGATTCCAGTGTTTCTAGAGAGAGCTGACACAGGCTAGTGAACCAGGGGTCGGGATAGGGGGACAGTTTTTCTGAGTAGTTGGGCACAGAGTGGAACACAGAGTAGAAGGGAAGGTTCTGTTCTCACATTTGACTCTTGAGTTTTTGTTGTTTGCTTTATTCTGTTCCTTCTGCATCCAGCAACTAGAGCATCTGATGCCAGATTCTTCAACATGAACTTGCACCAGTGGCTCTTCCAAGGGTTGGGGGGCAGGGGGTTACATCATTACTTCAAGCTCTCTGCCTAAGCAGGTCTTGCATCCCTGGCTCTTTGCTGTGGGACCACCCCCACTCTCCAGTCACATGAGCTGCTAATACTGTCCCCTTTTTCTATAATTTAAATGTTGTATTTAAATATTTTATTGATTCTTTGAGAATTTCATAATGAATATTTTATTTATGTTATCCCCCCAACTTCTCTTGAGCCAACCCCAACTCCCTCTCAAATTCATG
>JADRCH010000220.1:1822896-1861989 GCA_019843965.1 Rhynchomys soricoides
TATATGTATACTCATTAGATATATATGTATATATTATGTATGTGTGTATATATGTATGTGTCTATATGTATACCTGAATATATGTATATATCAAGTATGTGCATATACATGTATATATTATATGTGGTATATATGTATATATTATATGTGTGTGTGTATATTTATATATATAACCTGCTGAGTTCATTTAGTGTTGATCCTATATGTATATGTTTAGGGATTAAATAACCTATCAGGACCTCAAGTCCTTCCAATCAGAAGCTAAGAGAGATGGAGGGTTCTTTGTTAATCCCGAGTCACATATTTCAATTCCTATACTTAAGTTTTGTTAGGAAAGCCAGTCTTGCATACACAGTCTTGCATACACAGTCTTGCAATGTCTGCACAGTAACAGACATCAGAGTTATAGACAATGGAGGCCTAGGCTAGAAGATCTTCTTACTGGGAAAAGGGAGCCTACCCTTGTGCGGGGCAGGTTTTTGTTCTATGTAAGCAGGTGTACCACTGACTCTTGGGAACATCCGCAGCGGTCTATATTTCAAGCTATATGGAGAATGGATGCACCCACCTACAGGAAGCATGAATGCAGACCATTCCTCTGGGACCAGGAGACTCCTGTCTTCTATTGAAGTTGATCATACTTCATGTCTTCTCTGCATGAGTAAAGCCTTATTCCCAACTGGTCTTGTGGGAACTGTGTCTTCTTGACAGCCAAACCTTAAGTATGCTGAGAGTACAAAGTGCTTCATAACTTCATAGAAGGTACATGAGTGTGTGTGCAAAGTACTTATTAAACGGCCCACTTGTGCTGAGGAGCCAGCGGGAGGTGGGCTCCAGACACAGGGGCTGAGGAAAAGCCGGGAGGTAAGAGCCTGCCTGCTTCCACCTGTGGCCAGAGACACCCGCCTGACCCAGGAAGCCTCCATTTACAAGCAGTGCAGAGAGAAAGCTACCTGCCCACTTGTGCTGAGGAGCCAGTGGGAGGCGGGCTCCAGACACAGGATCTGAAGAACAGCTGGAAGAGAGAACTGGTCTCCCAGGATTATTGGCATCTGAGCTTGAAGGAAAGACAAGCCACAGTCAGAGAGAGAAAGACCAGCTAACACCAGAGATAACCAGATGGCGAAAGGCAAGGGCAAGAACACAAGGAACAGAAACCAAGACTACTTGGCTTCATCAGAACCCAGCTTTCCCACCACAGCCAGCCCTGGATACCCCAACACACCAGAAAAGGAAGACTCAGACTTAAAATCACTTATGAAGAGGATGATAGAAGATTTTTATGAAGGAAATAAATAACTCCCTTAAAGAAATACAAGAAAACACAGGTAAAAAACTGGAAGCCCTTAAAGAGGAAACACAAAAATCCCTTGAAGAATTACAGGAAAACACAATCAAATGGGCAGAAATACAGGAAAACACAATCAAACAAATGAACAAAACCATTCAGGAATTAAAAACAGAAATAGAAACAATAAAGAAATCACAAAGGGAGACAACCCTGGAGTTAGAGAACATAGGAAAGAAATCAGGAGTCATAGATGCAAACATCACCAACAGAATACAAGAGATGGAAGAGAGAATCTCAGGTGCGGAAGATACCATAGAAAACATGGACACAACAGTCAAAGAAAACACAAAATGCAAAAAGCTCCTAACCCAAAACATCCAAGATATCCAGGATGCAATAAGAAGACAGAACCTGAGGATAATAGGCATAGAAGAGAGTGAAGACTCCCAACTTAAAGGACCAGCAAATATCTTCAACAAAATTATAGAAGAAAACTTCTCTAACCTAAAGAAAGAGATGAACATAAGCATACAAGAAGCCTACAGAACACCAAATAGACTGGACCAGAAAAGAAATTCCTCCCGTCACATTATAGTCAAAACACCAAATACACAAAACAAGGAAAGAATATTAAAAGCAGTAAGGGAAAGGGGGCAAGTAACATATAAAGGCAGACCTATCAGAATTACATCAGACTTTTCACCAGAGACTTTGAAAGCTAGAAGATCCTGGGCAGATCTCATATAGACTCTAAAAGAACACAAATGCCAGCCTAGGCTGCTATACCCAGCAAAACTCTCAATAATCATAGATGGTGAAACCAAAATATTCTACAACAAATCCAAATTTGCACAGTATGTCTCCACAAACCCAGCCCTACAAAGAATAATACATGGGAAACGCCAACTCAAGGAGGGAAACTACACTCAAGAAAAAGGAAGAAAGTAATCTTTCAACAAACTCAAAAGAAGATAGCCACACAAACAATATAAACAACCTCAAAAATAACAGGAAATAACAATCACTATTCTTTAATATCTCTTAACATCAATGGTCTCAACTCCCCAATAAAAAGACATAGACTGACAGACTGGATCCATAAACAGGATCCAGCATTTTGTTGCATCCAGGAAATGCACCTCTGTGTTAAAGACAAATACTACCTCAGAGTAAAGGTCTGGAAAACAATTTTCCAGCAAATGGCCCCAAGAAACAGGCTGGAGTAGCCATTCTAATATCGGATAAAATTGACTTTAAACCAAAATTCATCAAAAAAGATGAGAAAGGACACTTCTTACTCATCAAAGGAAAAAATCTACCAAGAAGAACTCTCAATTCTGAACATCTATGCCCCGAATGCAAGAGCTCCCACTTTCATAAAAGAAACTCTACTAAAGCTCAAGGCACACATTGCACTTCACACAATAATAGTGGGAGACTTCAACACCCCACTATCAACAATGGACAGATCTTGGAAACAAACTAAACAGAGACACAGTGAAACTAACAGATGCTATGAACCAAATGGGTTTAACAGATATCTATAGAACATTTCATCCTGCATCAAAAGAATATACCTTCTTCTCAGCACCTCATGGTACCTTCTCCAAAACTGATCATATAATTGGTCACAAAACAAACCTCAACAGATATAAGAAGATTGAAATAATCCCAGGCCTCCTATCAGATCACCACGGATTAAGGTTGGTCTTCAATGGCAAAAACAACAACAGAAAGCCCACATACACATGGGAGCTGAACAATGCTCTGCTTAATGATAACTTAGTCAAGGAAGAAATAAAGAAAGAAATTAAAGACTTCCTAGATGATGACAGGCAGGTAGATCAATGGAATAGAATCAAAGACCCAGAAATGAACCCACACACATATGGTCACTTGATCTTCAACAAAGGAGCTAAAACCATACAGTGGGAAAAAACATCTTCAACAAATGGTGCTGGATCAACTGGCGGTCTACATGTAGAAGATTGTGAATTGATCCATTCCTATCTCCCTGTACAAAGCTCAAGTCCAAGTGGATCAAGGACCTTCACGTAAAACCAGATACACTGAATCTAATAGAAGAGAAAGTGGGGAAGAATCTCGAACACTTGGGCACAGGAGAATTGTTCCTGAACAGAACACCAATGGCTTGTGCTCTAAGATCAAGAATTGACAGATGGGACTTCATAAAACTACAAAGCTTCTGTAAGGCAAAGGACACTGTGAATAGTGCAAAACAGCAACCTACAGATTGGGAAAAGAACTTTACCAATCCTACATCTGATAGAGGGCTAATATCCAAAGTATACAAAGAACTCAAGAAGCTAGACGCCAGAGATCCAAATAACCCTATCAAAAAATGGGGAAGTGAGCAACTGAGGAAACTCGAATGGCCGAGAAGCACCTAAAGAAATGTTCAGCATCCTTAGTCACCAGGGAAATGCAAATCAAAACAATCCTGAGATTTCACCACACACCAGTCAGAATGGCTAAGATCAAAAACTCAGGTGATAGCAGATGTTGGCGAGGATGTGGAGAAAGAGGAACACTCCTCCATTGCTGGTGGGAATGCAAGATGATACAACCTCTCTGGAAATCAGTTTGGCGGACCTTCAGAAAAATGAACATAATACTACCTGTGGACCAGCTACTACCAGCTATTCCACTCCTGGGTATATACCCAGAAGATGCTCCAACATGTAATAAAGACACATGTTCCACTATGTTCATCGCAGCCATATTTATAATAGCCAGAAGCTGGAAACAACCCAGATGTCCCTCCACAGAGGAATGGATACAGAAAATGTGGTACATTTACACAATGGAATACTACTCAGCTATTAAAAACAATGACTTCATGAAATTCGTAGACAAATGGATGGATCTTGAAAATATCATCCTGAGCGAGGTAACACAGTCACAAAAGAATGAACATGGTATGTACTCATGGTTAAGAGGTTATTAGCCCAAAAGTTTGAAATACCCAAGAGTCACTTTGCAACAACAGTAGTTCTGTGTGTGACATCCCAAATGGAGGGCTTGGAGAAAGGACTGAAGGAGCTGAGGGAGTGTGCAGCCCCAGGGAGGTAGCAACAGTGGCAACTGGCCTGACCCCCCGATACTTCAGGAGACTGATCCACCAACTAAGGAATACACATGGAGAGACCCATGGTGCTGGCCACAAATGCGGCAGAGGAGGGTCTTGTTATCCGTCAGGGGGAGGAGAGGCCCTTGGGCCTGAGGGTGTTAGATCCCCCAGTATAGGAGAATGACAAGGAGGAAAGATGAGAGTGGGTGGGTGGGTGGGTGGGTTGGAGAATATCCCCATATTGGCAGGGGGAAGGCGGAGGGAATGGGAAGGTTCCAAAGGGGAGATCTGAAACATTTGAAATGTAAATAAAATATGAAAATAAAAAAAAAAGTACTTATTAAACATGTGACACATGAAAGCATTTGATTGGATGCTGTAACTAAATTAATCAAACACTGTGGCCATCTTGGAACCAGGTTTTGACCACATGTTCTAAAGGGAACTGGGAACTGGAGAGATGGCTCAGCAGTTAAGAGCACTGACTGCTCTTCCAGAGGTCCTGAGTTCAATTCCCAGCAACCACACAGTGGCTCACAGCCATCTGTAATGGGATCTGATGACCTCTTCTGGTGTATCTGAGGACAGCTACAGTGTACTCATATACATAAAACAAATAGATAAATAATTCTTTTTAAAAAAATATAGTGCCTAAAGGGAGTCCCTCAGGATGCTCATTAAAAGTAAGGTTATCGAGTCTATTCCATAAATTATGGAGAAGAGATAAGGATGGCAACCAAGAGACTGCTTATCAACTCCACTTACCCAGGTGGCAAATATGAGGCCTTCCGAACACAGCAGTAATAAAAGCTACACACACACACACACACACACACACACACACACACACACACACACACCCCTGTCCAAGATGACTGGGCAATTCTACACTTAAAGCATTGTGGCTTCTGTTATAATAATTGGTTATTTTTGTTCTGTGTCTAAACATATGTGGCAGGTGTTTCGTTTCCAGCACAGTGTTTTGACATGCATGTCACTGTCATCATTTTGAACCTGGCTTTTCAGACATACAGAAAATTATAGGGTCATAGAGCCTTTCAACCAGATTCTTAAGGAAGGCTTTGGAGGCCAGACAATGTGCAGCAAGATTAGATCTCCCATGGGGACATCCTGAGAGAGCAATGTGTGCCTGCGACCATGATGCTTAAGCCATAACAGAAATCCAGGATGTCAGAAATGCTGTAAATGTGAAACATCTAAGGAAAGTGCAGGGAATGAGTGAAGCCAACCCAAGAGAGGGCTCATGCAAGCTGTAAATCTCAAGATCATAGGGACAGAATGCCGGAGCCTACTCAGGCTTACCTCACTACATAAACCAAATGATGGGTATGAAACCTTACAATTGAAATGTTGTCCTACTAGATTATTTTGGTACAATTCTTACTTCCTGTCTTGCTCTTCTCTTTGGAATGAATACATTTATCTGTACCTTTGTATATTGGGGATATGTAACTTCTTTATTTTTACACTGTCTCATAGCTAGGAGTTTCTTTGACTCTCAAGAGACTTTGGAGTTAGACTTTTGAATAATTTTAAAACTGTTAAGACAATGGGGACTCAGAAATTGGACTGAATGTCTTTTAATTAAGAGATGGACATAAGCTTTTCAGGGGTCAAGGGTAGAGGAATGCTATGGTCTAAAATGATGTGTCTGGGTGTCAACTTGACAGGGGGTAGACTTGTTAGTAGTCATTGTCAATTTGACTGGGTGTAGAATAACTGTGAACATGTCTATGAAGTTCTTTCAGAAAAGCTTAACTGAGAGCAACTGCTTTGAATGGGGGGGGGGGGTGATACCGTCCCACAGGCCAAGAGCCTAGATGGAATAAACGGGCAGGGAAAGAAAACAAATGGAACATGTAGAGTTTCCTTTTCCTCTGCTTCTAGGTCTACCATGATGTACTGAGCTTTTCTCCCACCACGATGGACTGATTCTGCTGGAAATACAAGCAAAATAAACCTTTACTCCCTGTACTGGTTAGCCTTGATTAACAACTTGATCCATCCTGAGGTTATCCAAGAGAAGCCACACTGGAGGATTGCCTAGATCAAATAGCCTTGTGGGTACATTGATAGTTGTCTTAATTATTAATTAGGAAGGCCTGGCCCATTGTGGGTGGCACATTCCCTAGGCAGTTGGTTCTGGGCTCTATAAGAAAGTTCGCAAACCAAGAGACAGAGAGTGAACCTGCATGAAGTGTTTGTCTATGATTTCTAGTTCAAGTCCCTGCCCTAACTTCCCTCAGTGATGGACTGTGATCTGGAAGTGTAAGTCTGACAAATCCTTTCTTCCCCTAAGCTGCTTTGGTTAGAGTGTTTTACAACAGCAATGGAAGGGAACTAAAATGTTCCCTTAAGCTGCTTCTGTCAGACACTTTGGTCACAGTTGTTGTGGGAAATATTAAAATGAAGGAAGGTAGCACATGTTTCCATGCTAAGCCCTGGTTCTCTCAGCCTCGTTGGACTGGCCAGTCATGCATTAGCGAGCAATGGTCGACCTGCTTTTATCTTGGGGAGCTCCGACTCAGAGCTCCACGATCTCTCTACCCAGCTCACTAGGTTCCCATTGGCGGGTCGCTACCACGCCTGCCCCATGGCAATACCTCCATGGCCTCTGTGGTGCACATCAGGCAAACCCACTTTGCTGCTGTACCTTTCTCCCTGGAACCCAGACGAGCTGCCTCATGAAGGAAAATGCAACACATACTTAGCTCAGAAACAATAGTAACTCAATCTCTGTGTGTAACAACTAAAACCTAATCTTGTAAACCTTATCAAAGTCTGATTCCTCTGTGGTGAATCCTTGCAGATCCAACATGATACCAGGAGATTCTAGTAGCTACATCTTACCTGTATGCTGTCCCCGTTCCAAAAGGCCTTTCTCTCTCCTCCTCCTCCTCCTCGTCCTTCTCTCTTCCCCTATCTGACCTGGAAGTCCCTCCTACTCCTACCCAGTGATTGGCTTCTTTATTCATTAGGGGATTGGTCACAAGAAGTCACATGAGTATGTAACTCACTCCTTGTCTGAAGCCCCTCCCACAAGGGCAGAATTAGCATCAAAATACAAACAGCCCCAGGGCTATCCACAAAACACAGTAAACTCATACAGAGAGATGCTGGTTACAAAGACTGCTGCACCTTCTTGCTTCTGGCATCTCTGTAGGAACCATGAGAGCACACAGAGTCCAATTTACAAACACTGAGAATAAATGTAGCCATTTAGCAGTGTGAAGAATGTTGTCTTTCCCTTTCTGCTCAGCCTACCAACTGCCTCTACTTGGACCTCAGTAAAGTTTCCAACAGCTGTGTTCCTTTTGGTCCCTGGGATCAGGAAGTGAGCATTACATGTGGAATTGCTTCCTACGGTGTCTCTTGTCTCCTCTTCTGGGCATATGTCCCACGTAAAGGATCTCTACCAAACTTCATTTCCAGGCACTTGTTTTTCTTTAAGAAAGAGAGGGAGGGAGAGAGGGAGGAAAAAAGAGAGGAAAGAGAAAGGAAAAGAAGTCTACAGATTTCTCCCTGCAGACTTAATGTCTGAAACACACCCAGTTCCTGCTCTCAAATAGTTTCCTCTGTACATTTCTCTGTGTGTGTTTTATTCTAAACTGAGCCAAGCTTGCCACAAGCCTGACTGCTCCCTTTCTGAGCCCATCCTAGAGACCATGTCTCTATAGGCCACAAGATCCAGAAAAGTAAGCCCCTCCTCTCAGCCCTTGTCAAGGTTCACTAGATGACATGTTTATACAGGTTCCCCTTTCATACTTCAGGCATCTTGGAATCACTGCATCCCTGGAAGCCTTGGCACACACTGTTGTCAAAGAAAGCCCTCAACCCAGGGAGGCTTGGCCACTCCATGCCAGCCACTGTCGTGACTTCTCCTACCTTAAGTTCCTGCCCAGCAGCAAAATGAGGCATGCTCATGTCAGCAGGAAAACAGAATGGATTAAGCTTAAATTGAAAGGCTGAGGGAACAAGACCCTTATTTGCTTAAGCAACATAGCTACACCTGACATTAATAAATGAAATAAAGGCTGATCAGTATTTAAAACAACCATACAAATTGGGACATGCTCGTTTACTCAAGAGAATGTGAAGCAAAACCAGAGGTTGGCAATAAATGAACTGCCTGAGGCCAGTTGTTTCTCTTTCCTTTTTTGTGAGATATTCATGGTGATCAGATTTTTGGAGCATCTCCACAGGCTTCGACTTCTCCCAATGAACTTCTAATCCCTTTGTGTTGTAACAGAGAGTTCACAGGAGTGTCAGTCAGAAGAGGGTGGGCATCTACAAACTCAGTGGGGTCGTCTGCAAATTCTGCAAATTTTCCCCCAAAAGGCAGGTACATCAAATATCAATAACATTTTTAGCATATCCTAGATAACTAGGGTGTGTGCTCTACCGAAATTGTCTTATGTAATCTTCATTAAGCCCCAAGCTATCTTAGCATTTCCATTTTGTATAGAATTATCCTGAGATGCTCAAAAAAAAAAAATTAGACACGACCAAAAGATACATACCTAGCTGGTGAGACAAAGATTCAACTCCTGTTTGACAGCAGGCTCTGCAATCCATGTTCTTGATTCCTAAGATTATAAAGAAAGCTTAGTTAACCAGGACCTGTCATCCAGCATTACCAACTATGTGAACAGCTTATGCTAACTGTTTACATAGTTGCAATGACAGTGTTACATTCCCTATGAAAGATACAAAGGAAGCATTGTGAGAGAAATTGATATTCTGCCTGTCCAAGAGAGAATTTGATAACCCATTGGTAAAAACTACCATAACAACAAACCAAGCTACAACCCAGGTTAATACACATTCTATTGAATATGTATTATTTAATAAGTATTGTTATATGTATTGTTCATAGCTTGTATAGACAGTATCTACATGATCAAACATTCTTCAATACTAAAATAGTCCTTGCAATGAAGCCAGTGTGTCTGTTGCATGAATACTTCCATTTAAACATCTTAGGATGCTTAGAATTCTGGTGTGAAGAGCCTCTGGCTAATCCCAGTCTCCTTCTGGCCTTGCTCCCTCACCCTTGAAAAATCCCTGCCACTACTTTCCTGGTTTTTCTTTGAGAAAATACAGACAGGAAAGAAGGAAAGGAGAGGAAAAATGGGACAGGAGAAGAAAGAAAACTACAGGTTAATTTTTTAAAAAATAAAAAAGATAAGGGGACCGAGAGTGGCTAAGAGCACTTACTGCTCTTCTAGAGGACCTGATCTCAACCTCCAGCACCCAATGCCTGGCAGCTCACAACCACCTGTAACTCCAGCTGCTGAGGATCTGCTGCCCTCTGCAGGTACACACACACACACACACACACACACACACACACACACACCATGCACTCACATAGACAGACACATAAATACTAATATGTTCTTTAAAATAGCTAAAAAGGAGACTAGGAAGATGACTCGATGGTGAAGAGCGCTTGCTACCCATCTAGAAGACCCAAGTTCAATTCCCAGCACCTATGTGAGGCAGCTCACAACTATCTGTCTTCAGTTCCGGGGCTTCTGGTGCTGGTGCTCTCCTCTAGTCTCTATGGGTATAATGCATGTAGATGGTGCACAGACATACATTCAGGCAAAACACCCAACTCCATTTAAAAAAAAAAAAACAGAATTGAGAAGAATTGAGAGAAACAAACTTCCAAATATCTTTTCCTCACCCTGAAGATAAAGAAGTAAAATAGCCACCAAATGAAGCCTCCCTTCCTTCTCAGCAATGTCAATAAAAGTCTGTTGTAACACTCTCTTGTTTGAAGAAGAAACCAGGCAGAAGGAAGTAATCAGCGATTTCAAGGAAGATTGCATAAAGTCCTAATATAACAAGGGTTTTTGTGCTTTCTGATGACGTGACTATCTGTGGCATTGCCCCATTCCGCCTCTCATTCTTCCAAAGAGGGGTTCTCAGCACAGGACCTGTACATCTAACAGGCTCCATGAACATAGAAACCTTGAAAAATGTAAAATGTGATTTTTTTCTGTGGGATGACTCCTGAGTTCCTACCAGCATCTTCTGAGATTCCCCAAGCCCACTGCAGTGGTTTGAATATGCTTGGCCTAGGGAATGGCACTATTAGGAGGTGTGGCCTTGCTGGAGGAAGTGTGTCACTGTGGGGGGGCTTTGAGACCCTCCTCCTAGCTGCCTTGAAGCTAAAGTCTTCTCACCTATTGCCTTCAGAACAAGCTCCTGGCTTCCTTTGGATGAAGAGGTAGAACTCTCAGCTCCTCCAGCACCATGCTTTCCTGGACCCTTCCATGCTTCCTGCCATGATGATAATGGACTGAACTTCAGAGCCTATAAGCCAGCCCCAACTAAACATTGTCCTTTATAAGAGTTACCTTGGTCATAATGTCTCTTCTTCACAGCAATGGAAACCCTGAGACACCCACAAGGATCAAGGACCAGAGCCCAGGCAGATGTGGTTGAGAAGTATATGCCTTCAAGTTCCCATGAAACAGCATCTTGCTAATCTTTCTCCAAGTACTTTCCTTTCCCCAAAGGACAGAGCAGTGACTTTATCAGGCTTTGCAGAGTCATTTCCAGGCAGACATTCATATCTTTTATCCTTTGATTGTTTCTCTTATGATAAGCTTTGTAGTTTCTCACCATATACCATCTGCTACTAAGTGTGATCACAGTGCTCCATCCAGGGTAAATGTGACCTAAGACTACAGAGGAAGAAGACACTCCATGTCTTATTTTGCAAATGATGCTTTTGCAGATATGACCTGACATCTCACAGGTACATCACTCTGTTTTGCACCCAGTGTTTTTGACAGGTAAGATTTCAGATTCTTCTATGTGAGTTATTGTCTCATAGATCTACAATTCCTTTAGGGAACATTAAAGGGAAAATTTTGTTATTTATCTCATTTAAACTTTATCATGCTGGATTAGTAATTGAAAAGTTTATGAAAATATGTAGAAATACTGAGTTCTCCATCAAGATAAACTGTGTCTCCCAGCTTTGTGTCACTCACAGTAGTATTTATCTTTATTAAAAGCCTGTCTACGTTTCTGGCTTCGATATTGGCCAGAGATTGGAGGTTCCTCCTGTTGGTTGTCAATATAGGTTGATCACAAATTGATGTTTGTTGTATACAAATTAATCAGCCTGATGTTGGTCTAGATGACTAGAGGAGACTCTGATCCACATTTCTCCATCTTGGCAATTTAAGCAGCATAAGATTATAATGCTGGACCCTGAAGTCATGAGAGCAGGAGAGCTGGTCCCACCCCTCACTGGCTGTAGAATTCAGGTGTAAGACAGCTGGCCCTGTACCTCTTCTGGGCAGCACAGCAGAGCTGACCCTCGTGGCAGGGGTGTAAGTGAACCAGCCTCAAAGACAGGAGATCAGGAGAGCTGGTCCTGCCCTTTGCCAGGGGGAGGCATTGGGTGAGCTAGCTTCTATCTTACTTCATTATCTTTTACAGGGGCGTGGCAAGGGTAAGGGCTGGATACAAAGGGAGGGGAGATGAGTGGGATTGGGGTGCATGATGTGATATTCACAAAGAATCAATAAAGAGTTTTTTAAAAGATTAAAATTCTGCCTTCTGGATATGACATGTCTGTGGTTACCTGTGCAAGATGGAGCTAGCCAAAATTCCAGCGTAGAAGGGGAGGTGTTCTTCAGGTCCTGCTGCTTACTGAGGAGTTATTGGCAGTTGATAGCTTCTGGGAGGTAGGGGAGTGTACTGGCTGGTTTTATGTGTCAACTTGACACAAGCTGGAGTTTTCACAGAGAAAGTTGAGTTGAGAAAATACCTCCATGAGATCCAGCTAATCTCATGCTGAAGAAAATGCTGTAAGGCATTTTCTCAATTAGTGATCAAGGAGAGAGGGCCCCTTGTGGGTGGTACCATCCCTGGGCTGGTAGTCTTGAGTTCTATAAGAAAGCAAGCTGAGCAAGCCAGGAGAAGCAAGCCAGTAAGGAACATCCCTCATGGCCTCTGCATCAACTCCTGCTTCCTGACCTGCTTGAATTCGAGTCCTGACTTCCTTTGGTGATGAACAGCAACATGGAAGTGTAAGCTGAATAAACCCTTTCCTCCCCAACTTGCATCTTGGTCATGATGTTTATGCAGGAATAGAAACCCTGACTAAGACAGGGAGGATCATTCCTTTTCAAGGGTGTGACCACCAGTAGGTTTTCCACACTGCAGTAGATGACTCCATAACTCATGCACACATGAGCAGCACTGGTAGACTTAGTGGGTATCTTCGGTGTTTTAGTTACTCTTCTATTGCTACAATATAACATCATGATCAAGACAACATATAAAAGAACACATTTAATGTGGGGTCATTGTTCCATGGGGCCCATGACCATCCTGGCAGGAATTATGGCAGCAGGCAAGCGGGCATGGAACTAGAGCAGTAGCTGAGTGCTTACATTCTGATCCACAAACAAGAGACAGAGAGGGCTAGCTGGTAATGGCATGAGCTTTTTGAAACCTCAAAGCCCACCCCCAGTGACACGCCTCTTCCCACAAGACCATATCTCCTAATCCTCCCCAGACGATTCCACCAACTGTGAATAGGTTCTTTAAATGACCACATTGAGTGTCCCAGTTAGCCTTAATGGTCATTTGACACAGCCAAGAGTCATACGAGAGGAGAAAGATCAATTGAGAAGTTACCTAGATCAGATTGGCCTGTGGACATGTTGAAATAAGTGTTTCCTTGACTGTTAATTGATATAGGAAACCCTATTGTGGGAGGCACCACTGGTTGGGTAAGAAGTCCTGGGCTGTATAAGAAAGCTAGCTAAGCAGGTGTTAGTGATGGAGAGCCAGCAGGTAGTATTCCTCTGTGGTTTCTGCTTCAAGTTCTTCCTTGACTTTCTGCCATGATTGCCCTCAATGATGGACTATGGAAGCATAAACCAAATAAACTCTTTCCTCCTCTAAGCTGTTGTTGGTTTTAATGTTCATCACCACAACAGAAAAGCTAACAAAACCATAAGTTGGTATCAGAAGTGGGGTTGTTTCTATTAAAGACCTGATCAAATGGCTTTTATGCCACAAAATCTTTTGTTGGAAGTGTGTGAGGTTGTTTGGGACTTTGAGCTAGAAAATCTGTTGGGTTCTTGGAACTTAATGAGCAGTTGTTTGTTTAGAGGCTTGGAAGATACAAAGTCTGAGAGAAATGTAGACTATGGAGGCCTGCTCATGAAGTTTCAAAGGAGAAAACAGGGTGAGGGCATGATCATAGTCCATTGTAGATGGTTATGGAATTCTCAAGAATTGAGAAAAATTCTTTTAAAATACATACAAAAAATTAAGATCTTTTCTTACTAGATTGTGCACTATGACGGGGGGGGGGGGGAGACATTTAACATATGGAAGAAACCAGTTAATGGAAGGACCTGTAAGTCCTCTGCACTGAGGATGCATGTAATGGGCAGAGCATGAGCAGAAATGCACACAATATACAAAGGAGGAAGAGGGAGAAGGCATGTGCTATGTATATGGCTCTCAACCTGGGGCTTTCTGAGCTTCAATCCTATCCCAGCTCTCTGGTGTATCTTCATTCCTGGGAGGGCCTTTTTTCTTCCTAATAAATTGTCTCAGAGCTGGGTGTGATGGCACACGCCTCTAAACCCAGCACTTAGGACTCACAGGCAAGAGGATCTCAGTGAGTTTGAGGCCAGCCTTGTCTACATAGCAAGTGCCAGGTCAGCTAGGACTACTTAGAGAGATCCTGTCTCAAACCTCCCCCACCTCCTAAAAAACCTGTCTCGATTCCTATCACTCTCCATGTGTCTCTGATCCAATTCTTTGGGCATGAGACATCCCAATGGGTGTGCTCTGTACTCAAACTCATGCCTATAATAAGCAGGGTACAAATGGAACCCTCAAGCCATCCACAGGGTACCAATGTCACTAATTCTCCCTGTTATTCTAAATTCCCACTTCCTCCATCTCTCCCCAGACAGCTGAGCTGTCTCCATGGTAACCATCTAGCATCACTTTTCCTTCTTACCACCAGCAAGCCAGTGGGAGGACCACAGAGACTGTAAATGGAGAAAGGCTCAGCCCCCAGGTCCCCTTCCTTCCACCCCACCTACTAGAGGCTCTTACCATTTAATGCAGGCCAGTCATTGTTACTTCCCAAATGGAAGTAACTCTGTGACATTGGCAATATGACTCTCCCATTTTACAGGGGACAAAAATGAGGCTTGGTGAGGTTAAATAATTTTCCCCAAGGCAACCAGCTGGGAAATGTCAGAAATGGGCATCAACCTCAGAAATTGATTTCATATGACCTGCCTTCCATTATAACAGAGCTGTTCTAAGAAGTGAGTGGAACATAGGTGTTTAACTGAATTATAAGGGCTACCTTTGCTTCTCAGGAAGGTGGGCAGAGGTTAGAATTCACAATTTGTGACTTCAGATCGATGTCAAAAATGAGACAGCATGCAAAAAAGTGGAACATTGGATCATCTGTGCTTTAACCTGTGCCAGGAAATTAGACAGTGAGCTTCTTCATCCATCCATCCATCCATCCATCCATCCATCTGTCCGTCCATCAGCGCACCTGTGCGTCTATCAGCAAACAAGTTTTGAGGGGTTGTTTGTTTGTTTGTTTTTTAGTACCATTCTACAGTCCTAGGAAAAGGGATCACCCAAGTAGCTCAAAGGATCTACTGTGGACAGACAAGACAATGTAACAAGATAGAACTGGGAGAGGGTCCTTGGGCTCTTAGCTAATGAACTGGAGTCTCTCCAGCCTCTCTCTGGCTTTTTCATTCCTTGATTTAATTAATCACCCCAACCAATTAAACTTTTAGAATTATACAGGGTTGGCTAACACAGAAAAGTACCCTTCATGATCAGTCTAGGCACTTCTCCTTCAGCCCCTCAATTTAGAAGAATGGGATTGAACTTATTAAAATGAAGGCTGTAAAAAGGAAGGCATTTTAGTGATGGTTTCTGTGTGGCAAGGTTGTGTCCTAAGATGGCTGGATGTTCCCAAAACTGTAAAGATAGAAAGCCTAGAGAGATCACCAAGTTCTGAGTAATTTACATAAGGAATGCAAAAAAATTAAGCTTAGGGTGTGTGTATGTGTGTGTGTGTGTGTGTGTGTATCTATGTGTGTGTGTGTGTGTGTGCCCACATGTGCACTCGCTGGTAAAATTCCTAAGGTCAAAGTTCAACCAATCCTCTACTTAAGTCAATGGAGTTCTCTTAACTTATTAATCTGCTCTTAGTAACACGTGCTAAGTACTGGCACAAAGGAATAAAATGTATGTCTAAGCAGGAGATCTTTATTTGAAAGTGTTTAGTGTTTTTTTTATCAAGCTTTATCTAAATATTACAGAGCATTTAAAAGGACCAGACAAATGTAACTTACCTTCTGAGTGTTCGGTAAACCTATTTGGAGGCCTATACCACTGTGGTCAAGAGACCACAAAGAGACAATACTTTGACCTTGGCCCTCCAAAGTCAGCAAGGTCTCAAGGGACCATGGGTCATCTCTCAATATGGCTTGTCATCCTGCCAAGTTCTTTTGTTCAGAGAAGCCATGGAAACCTCACAAGGTGACTCTGACCAATGTCCATTCTACAGAGGATCAACACGATGAAAATTTTTCAATATTCCAAGCAAAGCCGCAGTCAAGTCAGGCTTTTGGCTCATTGTCCTGTAGATAGAACAACTGGTAAACAGGAGGCTAAAGGAACCAGCCCACTTGGTCCCAAGTGTGACCAAGCCGGAGGACCAAGTCGCCAATGGGCTCTGATAATGGAGAAGGGAAAGGGGAAAGAAGAGGAGAGGAAAGAAGAGGAGGAGGAAGAGGAAGGAAGCTGTAGCTGTTTAATATGGCCCCCTGCATGTTCTTAAAACACCCAATAGGAAGCATAACCCATACCTACAATGATTGGTGTGTTTACTTAATAGTCCAAGAGATCACAGATACTTGCCTTAAAGCCCTATCAGATGCCATTTGGACAAGTATTTGAACTAATGATTTTCTTCTTAGTAAGGAAATATTGCCTAGATAGAGAACAGCATGACCTTGACTCAATTCAAGTGTGCTAGACAAGGCTCCAGGTGTGGAAGACCAGGAGCCAACTCACATAGGTGTGTAACCTAAGGTCTTCCTTGGTTCATGCCTTGTTTAATTTGAGGACAGAGTTTTGAGCTTGTATGGACCATAGAGGAAGGTCCTTTGCCAGAACATTCTCTTTGTTTGCTTGGTTTCTTTTTCCTTAACACGGGCCAGAAGTGAAATTAAAAAAACAAAATCTTGGCAAGAAATGAATGACTTTGCGACTTTGCATTGCCAATCATGTCCTTTAGAAAGACAAGTGAAAGGGGGCTCCCTGTTGAGAGGTGTCTGGGTCTCAACTTCAAAGACAGGAGGAGCTGAGGAGCCTCCATCCCTGCTTGGGGTCACAGGGACCCAGGACCTGTGGCAGGACTTGAAAGCACAGCTGACTTTAGGGACTAGGTGAAAGATTATTTCAGCCCAAGAAACATGTGCGGCGTTAGGTCCAGAAAATGGAGCAAGCAATGAGAAGTGAGGCTGAAAGTTTGCACTGACTCAAAGAGTAATGAAAGCAGCCATCTATCCAGTCCCTAGAGAGACTGTTCTCTGAGAGCCGTAAGTTCATGGCTTATTTCAACATTCCAGTGACTGTGGTGGTGTTGACTGTTAGTTACTACCTTAACTTTACAGATGAGAAATCTGCAAACAAGAGGGGAAAAGGCTTCCTCAGTCCTCAAAGGCCTTCGGCAAACAGCTGAGAAGTTTCTCTGGACCTGGAGGAGAAGAGTTTATGTAAATGAGAACCTACAATTTATTGCTCTTTGCTAACTTCCTTTAGGTACTTAGTGGATGTTAGGAAAATATTATCAAAGGATTATGATCGCTGCTTTTCCAGAGGTTGAAAAGTCTCACTTTGGAGCCAACCTATAAAGCATGCCAGTTGAGCCTGCAAAATCTGGAAAATCCCATTCTGGCAATCCATTCAGAAAAACACCCGGGAATCAGGGCTCCCTGTACATGGGTGTTGGTTTCTCTGCATTCTCAGGGGGCACCTGGGGATATGTATTCAGTGGCAGAGCTAGTGGCCCCTACTCCACTGCCTGGGGGTAGGCTCGCACTGCTTCACCACCTGGGGGTGGGATCACGCTGTTTCTAGAAGGGATGAATGAATTTCGTTTCTCACTCATGCTAGGTCATGAAAAATAAAGAAGGGTTGTTTTGATTGTTTGTTTGTTTTTGGTGACTCTAGACATCAGGGCGATGTTAATCAAATCCAATGGCAAAGAAAACATATTTTTTAAAAATTATTTCTACATTTTGTGTATGTGTATTTACGTAAGTATATAAGCATGTGCGTGCTGTGGCTGGTACCCAGGCAGAGGTCGAGAACAACCTTTGGAGTTGGTTCTGTCCTTCTACCATGTGTCCTAAGTATCAAATTCAGGTTGTTGGGCCTGGCATCAAGCCCTTTTTACCTACTGAACATTTTGCCAAACCAGAATACAGATTTTGGTAGATGAAGCTTTAACGTTGCAGGCAACATTAGCAGCTACCACCTATTGAAATACACTGTGTGTCTGGCATTTAAATAAAATTTCAGATTTAATTAGGGATGGCTAGGTAGAGAGCCCTAGAAATCTCTATACATAAGCTTTACAACAGAGGAAACTTCGGGATCTCTGAGAACTATACTCTGGAAATTGAGTTGTCTCTAAGGGAATGTGAAGGTGACCACCTTCAGGCCCCATTCCTAAGCACTGGCTAGGGCTATTTGGCCTCTCCCTTGGGCTTGAATTACCAGCTGTATGATTCAGGTTTATTGATGGCTCAGAGTTGTGGGTCCCTCTCAGCTTCAGTACATGAATGATTTGGGCTTCCAAAGCTTTCTGCTTTAATGCTACATGACCTGAGAAGTCCAGAGTTCAACTCTCTAAGTTCTTAGTCCATCATCTCCAAAGAGAACCAAACAGGCCTCCTAAAGCTACACTGTATCCCTGGAAGTCAACTGCTGGTCCCGTCAGCTATGGAAGGAGATTTTGAACAAAGGTCGTGTTATATCCATTGTCTATTGCACCATTACAAATTAAATCCAAATTAGGTGGCTGGAAATGAAAGCTAGTCTGCTTGCCTAGGATTCTAAGTTGGGTTCAGTGAAGAGGCTCAACTCTGCTCTGTTGGATGCTGCCTGAGTTCCCTCAGGGCCATGGTTTGCTCAAAGAATCTTGTTTTCAGGAATTTCTTCCTATGTTTTCTCAAGAGTGGGAGATAGCCTCTTACATGGCCTCTCTGGATTCTAAAGACTAGACTAAAGCCTGACTTGACCTCTATTGACCATGGCAAGACTCCAGGAAAGAGCAACCATGCTACCTCTGAGTAGGAGGAAGGACATACTTACAGCTCTGAAGGATATAGGAACAGGCCAAGATTTCTATGTCCATCTTTAAAAGCAACCTTATGGGGAATTTAAAAGTCACATATTTTGTACCACAGTGGGCATCTGGTGCCTCTGGTGCTACTTCCTCCAGTGACATCTGAGCCTCTTCCAAAGGAACCAGAGCTCAAGCCATTGTCAATCAAGTTCAGTGTCAATGTGGGCTGGGCCCTGGGTCAGATAAAAGAATGTCTCAGTGAGCCAGGCAGGGCTGTGCAATCCCACAGCTCATTGACCACTGAGCCAGGATTTGTGTGCACATCAGTCAAGGCATGCTTGGTCTCCTCTTGGAACTTTTTAAGGTAGAAAACATGAGGTTGCCAACTCACCTAAATCTGTTTATTTCCCTAGGCAATCTATCAACTGGGATGACTCTGAGCTCTTAGAAAATGAAATCTTCAGTTGGGTGGTTATTAAATGCATAATTCTATAAAATGTAATTTTCAAAAGAAAAACACCCTCTCTGCTCCCCAAGCTAGAAACTCAGCCAAAAACAGAGGGAGGGGAGAGCCAGTCCCACGGCTCAGTTCTCTTTATAATGGCAGACGCCAAACCCCCAACACAAGGAAACTCAAGGTGATCTACTCTGTGACCTTTCACCTTAACCCCAATCACTGAGGATGGCCACACAGCCTGGACACTCAGCCACCACAGTAAGGCAGGCCTCACTGTGGCCCTCCGTCTCTGTACATCTGGTTATCACACAACAGGGGAATGATCCTTCCCCAGCCCTCAGGTTCAAGAGTCACCCTGATGGGCTGGAGGGATGGCTCAGTGGGTAAGAGCACTGGCTGCTCTTCCAGAGGACCTGGGTTCAATTCCCAGCACCCACTTGGCAGCTCACAATGATCTGTAAGTCCAGTAACAGGGGATCTATGCTGTCTTCCAGCCTGTATGGGGAAAAAGCATGCATGTGATGCACACACATACATGCAGGCAAAACACCCATACACACAAAATAACAGATGGATAGATCGATAGATAGATAGATAGATAGATAGATAGATAGATAGATAGATAAGAGAGGCTCTGATGTCTCCAAACATAACCCTTTCATGCTGTTGACAGTGTACCCATGAACACCTTGTCACTTTTCCTGGTCTACCCACTGCCGTGTGAACCATGAGGTGCAGCTGTAGCCTGCTATTCAGTGGCATGCTTCACTGTAGTCTGCTCACATGCCAGGCACAAGCATGTTCAGAGACACATGAGCAGCTATTTCACCCAGGAAGTTCACAGTCCAGCATCGAGGACTAAAAAACGAATCTTTCTTTGGAAACTGAAGACTATCTAGACGTTTCATCAGTTTCTAGTTTCTTTTAAGATCTGAGGACTTGATTATTTTTCTCCTTTTGTTTGTGACTGTCAAAGTTTATTTTCTTATCATTATATGTGTTCAGCATGTTCTCTCTTCCACCTTGACCATCCTTTCTTACCCAACTTCTCTTATTAATTCCTTTAATCTCCTTGGACAATCTCACTTCTATTTTTATAAAAATCTATGTTCATGTGACTATATAAACTTTAAGAACCACAGCTGGGAGAAAACATACACTAGTTGTCTTTCTAAGCACAGCTTGATTCACCTAATGTGATTGCCTTCAGTGCACCCAGTTCTGGAGGGTTTTGTAGACCAAATTCCTATGAGAAGGGTCTGGAACTCTGTTACTGGTACAGTGTGTGAAGAGCTAATATGTCCGCTATAGCACGCCTGTGTGTGCGCGCGCACACACACGCACGCACGCAAGCACGCAAGCACACATGCACAAACCCCAAATAAAGCAGTAAACAAATAGAGCACACACTTCCAGATACATGGGAACCAGCAAGGTGGAAAAAAGAGACCTGGCTGCAGGGTTTGAGAACTGTATCTGGTAGCTGTAGCTTTCACCAAAAAGGCTTGATGATGTGAGGCTGGGAGGCTTACTACTAGCAGGTCGGCTTTGCCAGAGACTGACAGGTCTAGTGTCAACGTTGGGTGTGCTTTGAGGAGAGCCTTAGAATTCAACTAGCCAGGGTGAACTGTTAGAGCTCAGTGTGGGTGGCCACAAGTTCTGCCTAGAGTTGTTCCCTTCTCCCTCACAGATCTGAGCAGAACCGACTGCCTTCATTGGAGCGAGGGATGAGCCAGCTTTTCCTTGAGCTATGCATCTGAGATAGCACAGCACACATCCCCAGTATGCCTTCTGTTCCTTCTCCTCCTTCTCCTTTTTCTCCTCCTCTTCCTTCTTCTTCCTGCTTCCCTTCCCCCTCTCTCTCCGTGTGTCTGTCTGTCTGTCTTCCCACTCTTCCTCTCTGTCTTTCTTTTATATCCTTTCATTCACCCTCCATCTTTCATTCCGCCGTTTTTTTTTTTAAATCTTGGATTAGATTACGTGTGTTAGTGTGTACCTATAATCCTAGCACTCAGAAAATGGAGGCACAGGGATTGCTAGAAATTTGGTGCCAGCCTGGTCTATCTGATGAGCTCCCAGCCACTCTGGGCTAGGTAGTGAGCCAGCCTAGTCTATATGATGAATTCCCAGCCACCCTGGGCTAGGTAGTGAGATCTTGTTATTGTTATTATGAAAATCAAACACTTAAGGGGTATCATTCAGAGGGATTTCTTCCCACAGCTTCTGACCTGTGACTATTTGGTATCTTGCTCCAGGTTCTGGGTGCTAGTAAAGCCTTCATCAGTGCAGAGCGCAGCTGGGGCCCTGGACTGCTCCCCTAGCATGCTTCCCAGCACCGAAATCAACAGCCTCTCCTGAGAGACTCGAGTTGCAAGGCTGAGTCACAGGCAAAGATTCCATCCCAGTTACGGCGCTCCCACTGAGGACATTCCTGGACCCAGCCTACCTTCTAATGGGAAAAATGCTTTTCCAGTGGCGAGCGGGTTTGACCAGATGGCCAGGCAGAGCTAGTAAATCTTAAAGAACCAAAGATTATTTGCATCTAAAACAACAGAGAAAAGTGAGACTAAAACATCCTTGGCAGTTTCTTCTCTAGCTCCTTGGCCGCTGCCACTGATGCATGAATGATAAAGTTGATCTCTGAAGCATCTGAAGTAATGTGCAAAGGAAGAAATTGGTTTACCAAGCACTTTACAGACATGTGTTGTAAGCCCTATCAGAAATGGAAAATCCCCAGTCATGCAGATAAAACTGAAAGTTTCCCCCAGACCCAGATGCCTGAGTTCAGAATTTGAAGCCAGACCCCGTCTCCAGTTCTCAATCTGACGGAAGAAGAACATGCATCTTCACTGCCCACCCCACAAAGTCTGGAGGGATGTGACATCCCTTTTAGCCTTGATGGAGGGGAGACCCTCTGAGGATCTTCTTCCTGAGTCAGAAGCAGCCCTGGAAACCTCTCCTGTTGAGCCTAGGATGGAGGACTTCATCAGTGTGTACATGTCCCCAGGACCTAGAACAGCCTGTACCACTGACTGACTCTGAAGTCCTTAGGGGTGTCAAACCATGAAGCTTTTGGGATTCAGAGAAGTTGCCTTGAACTTAGCATTAATAATACCTACCCTTCTGTGGCCATGGGTCATCTTTTCTTGTTTATTATCTGTCTGTCTGTCTGTCTATATCTCTTTTTTTCTCTCTGCCCCTCCCTACCTTCCTCTTCTTCTCTTCTCCCTCTCCTTTCCCCTCTTCCTTTCCCTCCCCCTCTGACTTCCCTTCTCTTTATACATTCAACTTGGCCCTATGGTGAGCTTGAAGCAGAGGCTCCCATGTTGCCTTTCTACTGAAGGTGAAATTTTTGGCTCCCAAGGGATCTGCAGCTGCTCTGACCTGGTACAACCATGGTTGTGCCTAAAGAGTCAACCACTGAAATATGGGGAGGAGGCGAGGGGGGAATTACCATTACATCCAGACCATACCACAGCAGAACTACCAATCACACCCCACTTGGAAGTTGTTTTCGAACTCACCTAGAGTAGACCTGTGTGTAGGCCCTGCCACTGTGGCCTTGCTAACAGCAAGGCCACAGAGACCAAAGTCTCCCAAAAACTCTTCAAGAGATTATGCTAGTCACAATGGAAGCACACAGCCTATTCCAGGGTAGCCAAGATTGTGAGAACGAGGTAAATATAAGTGAAAAGGGACAGTAGGTATTGTAGACAACACATGCCACAGATAAATGTCATGTTACAAAGTATGACAGCCCACAGGGAAGTCTGGAAGAGGCTCCATCACATCCCCAGATCTACCCAGAGTTCTGTCTCCCACACCTGCCTGCTCAGAAGTGAACCCTGGGCCCCAAGGACTCAAGGAATCTAGACAGCTAATGCTCACACAGGAGTTAAGAGAGCAAATGCCAGAAGTTCCCTGGCCAACGATGACTTCACATTCTTGACAATAAACTATTGACCAGATGCACAAAAAGATCCACATGCAAAAATGATGAATCACGGGGACAAAGGGAGTCTAAACCCAAAGGTTTTCCACAATAAACCTACCTGACAGGACTTTTAAGTTCCCAAGCCACAGGTCCCTCAAAACACGGTTTTACCTGCCTAATTGGTGAAGCTCTAGGCTCAGCCCCAAAGACAGTGCACTCTCAACAGAAGACAGCCAGCAAGATAAGGCCTCTAGGCCACACTGACTTGGCATCCAATTCCCCCAACATGATCCCTGTCTGGAAAAGCAGTTCTCTGTTTTGGCAAACATATCCCTTCTATCTGTTTTAATTTAAAAGAAGCAAATGTCACAGGGCGTCAGGAAATATAATTCTGCATTGAGTGTGTGCTTCCTAGCTCCTGAGGACATTGATTCTGTATCTGGAATCTACAGAGATTGAAACAGAGGCAGTGATGAAGGGGACGTGCATGAGGAGTTGGTAACTTGCAGCTGACGATTCCTGGTGACAGAAATGAGCCATGAATTAATAATGCATTGATTATTCTTCTTATCACTTTGAGCAGAAAGAAGAGTTTGTTCTGGCTCATGGTTTGAAGGCACACAGTCCATCGTGGTGGAGAAAACATGGCAGTGGAAACATGAAGCTGTTGTTCATGGCACATCCACAATCGGGAAGTAGAGAGAGATGAACACAAGTCTCAGCTTGCTTCCTTCTCGTTTTCCTTGTTATCATTCATCCAGGACCCCAGGCCATGGAATGGAGCTGCCTGCATTTATGGTGGGTCCTCTCTCCTCAGATAAACTTCTATGAAAATGCCATCAGAGACACACACAGAGGAGGATCCCTTGGGTAATTTCAAATCCAGTCAAGTTGACAATAACGATTAATTACCACAAATGGTATTACAATACCTAACACTGGTCAGGGATTCCAATAAAGAGTTGGTAAATGAACAAATGGATGGATAGATGGATGGATGGATGGATGGATGCAACATTGAGACAACCTTGGTAGTACCTTTTCCTCTTAGAGATCTGCTTTTCCTTGTGTATCTTTACAATTAGTACTAAGACTAACTGCATGGATACTTCATCATCTAAGCCAGCTCCTCAGTCCTAAACATGACTGTTTTCTGTTGGATAACTCCACCTCTAAAAAGAACTGCCTGAGCCAGGCATGAGTATGCAGACCTGTAGCACCAGCATTGGGGCAGTCACAGGCAGACCCCGAGAGTTCGTTGTCCAGCTAGCCTAGCAGAATCGTAAGTTTCCAGTTCAGTGAGGAATAAAAATGATATAGTTAGAGGGAATCCGACTTCCTGCCTGGCCTCCTCATGCACATGTATGGGTGACACACTCATCCAATGAACAAAATGACCCATCCAAACCTCAGAGTCCCCTATCTCCCAGCAGTCATGAGCATCCTTTCCAAATGTCCCCTGCTCTGTCCCCATCCCTCTTCTGACCATCAGTACACAGAGTCACCAGTGGCTGCAGAGCTCTGTGATTGCAATACCTCCCTTCAGCCTTCAGTCCATGCCTGTTCCTTACCCCAGGGATAAAAACAAGGCCCCCCAGCATCGTAAACAGCCAGTTCTTTCCAGAGCCCCATGCCAGCTCACATTGCAGACCCACACACCTGTCCTTATCCTGTGTCCCTGCCCATTCCACTCCTCTCATCTGTAAGAGGCAGGATTTTCCTTTCCTGGAGCTCTTCAGGACAAGAATGTGCATGAAATTTAACCTGTATGAAATTTAACACCAATATCTTCCCCTCAGGGTGGGTCTCATGCTGTCACCTAGGAGTTTCAGGTCAGCTTCATCTCTGAGCCTTCGGTCCTTTGTGTTCATGGTAATGCATTGACTGGTCAATCCTCACTTGGGTCTTATCCCTCCTGAGACCTGGCACAAGGAGATCCCATACTCCTTGGGATCTTGTCATTGATTGTTTGTTGCCCCATGACTGACAGCCAATGGCCAAGTCTCACATTGTTTATTTCTTACTTTCCTCAATGAAGTAATCTGTCTTCTCCAGTGGACAAGAAGCTTCTAGGAAACAATTCCTCTGCCCTGGTCATCTTTTAATCAGCAGGATCTAGTATACTGTCTAACACCTAGAATGTACTCAGTAAATGTCTGCTGAACTAGACAAATAGTACTTATGAAAGAATAACCATAATAATAATTACACTAATTATACCCACTGTGAACATGCAGTAAACAATGTGCCCACTCACTGTCCCAGAAGCCTTGGGAATTGAGTGTCATCACCTTCGTGTTACATGAATGGAAGGAACTGGCAAGGGAATCGTCTATATATTTTGTGCACTTGTACTTACTTACATTTATTTAGTTTGCATTGAAATGCCTATGGTGTGGATGTGTCTGATGCCTGCTTGCATGTATGGAGGCACATGTGAGGGTGCACATTCATTTGTGTGCACACGTGTGGAGCCAGAGGTTGACATCAGGAGCCTTCCTAAGTTGCTCTCCACTGTATTCACTGAGGCAGGGCCTTACTCAGAGATAGCCCATTTGACCAGCCTGTCCAGCCCCTTGCTGCTCTGTTCTACCTCCCGAGGGCTAGAATTCTCTGCTGGTTGCCCCCAGAGCCTGACATTTATGTGAATGCTGGGGACCCAAAGTCCAGTCCACACACTTGGGCAGCAACCCTTTTAGCATCTAATCCACGTCTTCAGCCTAATGGCACACTTTAGGCTGGCAAAAGTTCTTACTGTGGTATTATGGTTAACTAGCACAGTGGTGGAGATTTAGATTGGTGTCTCCGTAACATTTGTGACCATCTGTAGATAATGCAAGATAAATGTCAACCCTTCAAAGTTGACCTAAAGTTGAACCTATAACCCGACAGATGTATGAGCAGATCAGTTTCTTAATTCAGACATTTGCCTCATCAGCTACCTCATTCACATATGAATCTGTAGAGTAAATGCTCAACTGGTTGCAATTCTATCTGACCTTAAAAATCTACTACCAGAGACAGCCCGAGAAAAAAAGCCATGGCATAAACATAAAGAGAATTTGATATAAAAATAAATCTGAAGAAGGGCTTTGATTTAAGTGGTCATGTCAATACACATTTACAGACAAATGCCCGTTTTAAAATAGCAGACTTGTGTCTTTAGCCAGCATCCAAAGAGAACAGGAAACTATTACTTAGTACTTCATGGTTTTTTTGTCTTCTTGAGATTCTAAAATTTACCCAAGAACAATGAGGTTTTATTGGAATAGTTTATCAGATAAGAAATTTAACAGTGTTTAGAAAGCATTTGCTTAAAATCACTCTTTTCTCCAAGTTTTAGGCATATTGCATTGCTATTACTAGAAAATTTGTAAAAGCTTCAAATGCAACCAGAAGAGACCAAACCATTGCTTTCTATGTATCCCAAGAACAAACCTTCAAGACCATGGCCACTAATAAAGAAAATACCACAAGACAGAACTGAATGGCTGCACATAAAGACCATGATGATGGAATGCTAGAATGCAAATATAATTTTTAAACTGCTTAATCCTGGGTCACTGGGATGGCACAGCAGGTAAAGGCACATGCTGGCAAGTCTGGTGTTGTGAGTTCAAGCCTCAGGACCTACATGAAGGAAGGAAAGAATTGACTCAAGTCATCCTCTGATTCCACACATGAAGCATGTCACACATGTATACACACACACATACACACACACACACACACACACACACATCAATGAATACATTGATTCATGTAATTTTTAAAAGAATCCATCCTAAGCCTCATGTGGTGGTGCACACTAGTAATCCCAGCAGAGAGATAGAGGCAGGAGGATGAAAAATTTAAAGTTGTCCTTAGTTTATAGTGAATTTTAAGTCACACTGGGCCATATCAGACCCTGTCCCCACAACAAAACACAATGGTAAAAAATTTTAAGAAATGCTCAGCCCCGTGTCTTTTGAGTGTGATTTATATTACATGACAATCCTTAAACCTACCACCTGAGGTAGCATCCTCATCAGGATCTGCTTTGAGCCCACTGATGCCTCCAGCTCATGGAACTGAACTCTTTAATTGCTTGACCCTGTGTGATGCATGGATAAACATGGGCACTGGCGGCAGTACTTAGAATAAGTATCCTACAGTTTCAACTACCTTGGACAAATTGTGGTTTATCTACGTGCCCATCCTTAACCAGTAAATGACACCATGAACTTCTTTCTGTCTTCCTATAGGTCCATAAACTCCATCTCTATGGTTCAAATCCTCCATCCTGTCTAGAATCTCACATTCTATAAAAAGATCCCTGGTTTTGCTACATACAGAAATAACATAGATGCTGCCATGAAAGCCTCTAGTCTCCATGTAGTTGGGCCTATTTCCTCCAGACTCTGAAAGCAAAGAAAGATGCCAAGAACTTAGAGGAACCAGGCAGGCAGCAGACAGGGATGAGAGTTCACAGCTGAGATGAAAGGAGATGTAAAGCAGCCATAAGGACTAAATCTAAGGGGCTGGAAAAATGACTAAGAGCATTGCAGTAGTTCCAAGGGACCTCAACCTGGTTCTCAGCACCCAGATCGATGGCTCTCAAGTGCCTACAACTCCAGCTACAAGGGGTTTGATGGTCTTTTTTTGCCTTAAAAATATGTGCTCATGCGCATGCTCACATGCGCGCACACACGCGCGCGCGCGCGCGCGCACACACACACACACACACACACACACACACAATTCTAAAGTCCTATGAATTGCAGATAGAGTCTTCTTTTAGCTCCATGAGAAGATACCAGCCAGAAAAGCCAAAGGTAAGGCAAAGACACCAGGCAAGGTCTTGGGTAGTATCCACAGGCTTACCACAGGTTGTGCCCTCACAGGCTTACCACAGGTTGTACCCTCACAGATTTAACAGGCTTACTACAGGTTATACTCTCCTGCTAAGGTCTTTGGAACAGACAATGAATCACTTCCTGGGTCAGTCTGTCTGGCCACAGCTGTCCTGGCCTCCTCCCAGCTGTGCCCAGGTCAGTCTATGAAGCCATACACTAGACCAGAAGTATGAAAGCCACTGGTCCATAGTGTTTATGGTATTTATAATCTCCATAACTCTGAGGAAAATGAATCCTAGATTAACCTTTAAAATTATATTAATCGAAAAAGCTAGAAGACATCTCTACAGTAGACAGAAGCACATCTGCCTTCTCGAGATGCCCGTAGACTAGGCATATTGGTGGCAAGTTCTCCCAACATGGTCACAGCACACTGTATCCTGTTTAGTGGAATCCATGAAATAAGCTGTTCATGGGCCTTAAGTGTGAGGTCCTGTAGTCCTAGTGGTTCTTGGTACTAACATGTTGGCACTGGTGTGCAATTAAATCAATATGGACATCTAAGAAGAGAAGTCACACTCATTACAGGCCATTTCAAGCACGGGTTAGAGGAACGGGAAATACAAGTGAGCCTTTGTTCAGTTTTAATAGCCCAGATGAAAGCTGAGCTAGAACCCAGAGGTGTCACCATGCCTTTGTCTGATCTTCACACCACCTGACATTTGTTGTAAAGATGAAGCTGGAGTTTTTCTGTTCTGAGCCTCTCTGGCTGGTTCCAACGCATAGTGAGCATTAGCAGTCAATGGATCAGAACCACGGCCATACTCTGACCTCCTAATGGTCCTCCAGAACACCTGCCACATCTTATTGGTCCTTTACTGGATTGAATGACATGGTGCCACCTGAACCTGGGAAGAAATAGTGAATTTTGGGCCTCAACCCAAAATGGTCACCCTGACCATAGAAGATATGTACTTTCTCTTTCAGGAGACCCTCGGGTGATTAAGACAAGGTGTAGTGGTATGAATGAGAGTGACGCCGTGAGAGTATGTGAATGTTTAGTCATCATTGGGAGTGGAATGTTTGAAAGGATTAGAAGGATTAGAAAGTGTGGCCTTATTGAAAGAAGTGTGTTGCTGGAAGTGGGCTTTGGGGTTTCGAAAGCCTACTCCATGTCCACCCAGTCTCTCCCTCCCTCCCTCCCTTCCTCCCTCTCTCCCTGCCTCCCTCCCTCCCTCCCTCCCTCTCTGCCTACGGATCAGGATGCAGCTCTCAACTACTGCCCCATTGCCCATCTGCATGCCACCATACTCACTTGCCATAATAGTGGACTAACTCTCTTAAACTGTAAGCAAGTCCCAACTATATTCTTTCTCTTATAAGAGTTGTCTTGCTCTTCACAGCAATAGAACAATGACTAAGACAGAAGTGTCACATGATGCCACTTTTATGTTATCTTTATTTTGGGAGAACCTTTGTTTGCAGTTATCTCAACATAAAGGCAATGTCTGAAAGGAGTTTCCTGTTTCTGTTATTTCTACTGGCCTGAAAATCCCAGGTGAAGCCTTTTGTGTTGTCTTACCACACACACATACACACCCACACACATATACACACACACATACACACACACACATACACACACTCATGTGCACACACATACACACATTCACTCACACACACATATACACCCATTTATATTCTCTTACACACTCACACATAATCATACACACAGATACACACATACTCACACACATATACACACATACATACACACATACTCACTCACACACACACTCATACACACACACACACACACACCACTCACTTACTCACTCACTCACTCACAGAAGTAGAAGGGTAAGAAAGACTGTTTTCCAAGAGTTAAACAATCATTCCTCCCCCAGAGAGGCCCTCCAGGCCCTGAGCTATGTCTCAGAAAGGAAACAAAGACACCCCACCCTACTTCCACCCCAAAGCCAAGAGGAGGAGGTCCTTGTTCACGGAATGATGAAAGCAGCACCCCACTTCCTTACATTTCTATTCTCCCTCCCCATCTACATATAGCCTGGGAGGTCATTTCCTTTGAAGATGTTTCTTCAGTCTCCAATTTAAAAATCTTGGAAAGCAGTTGACCTATATTTACTGTAACCAGATTTTCCAAATAAAACTCCAAACACATGGTCTGATTAATATGTGTGAACTCACCACTTAAATTAGAAATAAAGCAGGCCATTCTGTGCTTTTTGAAAAGGGAATCCACTTTCCTTTTAGAGACTTAAGAGAAGTCAAAGAAACAAGAACACATCTGCAGTCTCATGACCCCAAAATATACTGTAATCCATATTTCTTCTCAGTTTTTACCTACAACATGAAACTTTTGTCAGTTGGGTATCTAATTATATAGATTATTTTTATGCTAAACTTTACAATTAAATACATATCATAACACTCTCCTCTGTCACTGAAGATTCTTTGTAAGCCTTATTTTTAATGGCTGTATATATCCATTTTCTGAACACCCCATAATTATTTTTATTCACTACAAATATCATTGAACATTAAACTGCCACCAATTTTTCTTGCTTTTATTAAAAATACGGTGACAAGGGAGCTGGAGAGATGGCTCAGCTGTTAAGAGCACTGACTGCTCTTCCAGAGGACTTGAGTTCAATTCCCAGCAACCACATGGTGGCTCACAAACATCTGCAATGGGATCTGATGCCCTCTTCTGGTGTGTCTGAAGACAACTACAGTGTACTCATGTACATAAAGTAAATAAATATTTTTAAAAATACTGTGACAAACATTCTTGTACTTGTACTTCTGAAAAATCCAAAGTATGGCCAAGGTGCACAAATACTTCACAATAGAATAGAAAGTTTTAAATCTCAAGCTATAAACCTCTTTAAAAACTACATGAGAGCATTAGGCCAATTTACATTTCATACACATTTCTCAAAATACCCAGGAGAAAACATTTCAGATCAATACTGTTCCACAAAACTCTGATCTTAAAAGCATATCTGTTGAACAACTATGTTGTGGCTAGCACATAGTGTAATGTGCTGTGCTGATCTTATTAAAGTGTTGTGAGAAGGAGCCAGTTCAATGGCACAGTGGGTAAAGGTGCTTGCTGCAAAACCCGATAACCTGAGTTCAATCCCCAGAGCCCACATCAAGAAGAAAGAAAGAGAGAGAGAGAGAAAGCAGACTACACAAAGTTGTCCTCTGATCTCCACACAGGCATTGTGGCCCACATGTCACCTCTACACACAATTATAGCAACAAGAATAGAAAGTGCTTTGTGGAAGGGTGGCACACTGGCAGGAGTCCCTGATTAAAGATGGCTTGATGACTGTCTGGGGTCCATGCTGCCATTCCCAAGATGAAAGCCTTTCACATCCACAGATCCTGTTACTGCCCTGACTTGATAATAGTCAAGAAAAGGTTTTTTCCTCTAGAGCTGTTTGCTCCTCCCCCCAGAAGATTTCCCTAGGCCTCTTAGCCATTCCCCCCAAAAGAACCCCTCCCTTGATACATCCCACTCATTGCAAAGCTAAGGATTCACCCCAATGTTCAGAGTCAGCTTTGGTGTGTCTGTGGTGGTTTGAATAGGTTTGGCCCCCGTAGGCTCATGTGTTTGAATGCTTGGCTCACAGGGAGTGACACTATTAGGAGGTGTGGTCTTGTTAGAATGGGTGTGGCTTTATTGGAGGAAATGTGTCACTGTGGGAGTGGGCTTTGAGGGCCCCTAGTGATCAAACTCCACCCAGTGTGGAAGAGACAAGTTTCTGTCCTGGTTGCCTTTGAATCAAGATGTAGAACTCTCATCTCCTCCAGCATTATGTCTGCCTGCACGCTGCCAGGCTTCCAGCCATGATGATAATGGACTGAGCCTCTAAAACTGTAAGCCAGCCCAATTAAATGTCCTTCATAAGAGTTGCTTTGGTCATGGTGTCTCTTCATGGCAATAAAACCTTAAGACAGTCTCTAAACCCCAGGTATGTGCTGTGCCCTCTCCTCCCTATGCAGCTCTGTAGTGAAAGGTCCAGCTGTCCATCTGCAACTGGAATCAGTAACCCAGAGGAGAAACCCCCGCTGGCAGGCACTGCCTAAGATCTTGAAGCCAAAACTGCTGTGCTCTGGGCCTTGAAGACCTTGGACATCATCTTGTTCTCAGTAATGCCCCAGCAAGGGGTATCTCAAGGGGAAAGGAAGCTAAAACAGCCAGCAGACAGCTTGAGTTGTTTGCAAACAGGTGTCCTGACTCAGAAACATGGGTTTCCAAGGAAGGAGGGAGGGAGCTGGGGGTCAGGCACTGCTGTGAGGACAGACACTGAGATTGTTGCAATCCTGCTGAACTATGCACATAAACAAGGCCCAGAGAAAGGTGGCTTCCATGTTTCTTCCTTAGGTGAGTTGATGTAGGCCTGCTCAGAGGACTACCCGCCACCCCCTCCCCCCAACACCCAGGCGTGCACATGCACGCACACACACACATTTTGAAGGCTCAATGTGAAGAGTTGGTTCATGGCCTACAGAAGTAGATGCGGTCAAGGAGACTATCAGAGGCAGATGCTCGCAGCCAACCATTGGACGGGGGTCCCCAATGGAGGAGTTGGAGAAGGGACTGAAGAAACTGAGGGGGTTGCAGCCCCTTGGGGGAGCAATAGTGTCAAACGGCGAGACATCCCCCCCTCCCGAGCTCCCAGGGACTGGACCACCAATGAAAGAGTACACACGAAGGAACCCATGGCTCCGGCAGAGGATGGCCTTGTTGGACATCGGTGGGAGGAGAGGCCCTTGGTCCTGTGGGAGTTCAATGTCCCAGCGTAGGGGAATGTCAGGGTAGGAAAGTGGGAGTGGGTGGGTGGGTGGAAGCGCAACCTCATAGAGGCAGAGGGAGGAGGGATGGGGTAGGGGGGTTCCGGAGGGGAGACCTGGAAAGGGAATAACGTTTGAAATGTAAATAAAGAAAATATCCAATTAAAAACGGGGGAGGGGGGGAAGGAGGCTATCTGCAGAAAGAGAACCACTGCCCACTAGGCCTCTGGCTTCCGATCCTCTTTCCTTTACCATTTGCTCTGGAAACCCCTGCTTCTCTCACAAAGGCCCTGTGGAACATTGCTTAGACCCAGCCTCGGGCCCAGTACCAGGTTGTTTTCTGCCAAGAAACCCCTTTCAGCTCCCCACCAAATCCCTGCCTCGTGTCTCATTTTCAGGATCTCCTGGGACAACGCCTGTCCCCTAGCCAGTACCGCCCCCTCCCCCTCCCCTTCCTCCCACCCCCCATCCCCGGGAACAACAATTTCAGTTTAGCCATCTTTTCCTCTTGCCTAGAACTCTCCTCACGAGTAACAGCTCTGCTGAAGTGAACGAAGCCACTAAGTGGGTGAATTAGGGATTCTTTTACAGGGAGTAAACTTACGGAGAGGTAAGGTGACCTCACTCAACAATCACTCATGGGGCTTCTTTCCCTGAGGGCCCCACCATCTACCTGCTCTAGAAGTCTACGATCCTCTTTGCAGCCAATCTCAGACTGCTACAGATATGGCTAAAGCCATTGGCTAAACTCTGACGTCTTAGACATCCGGTTGGAGGGACTTGCCATCTCTTTCTCAACAGAGTCTGCTTTCTCCCTCCCTAATGAGCAATCGCAAAGCCAGCAGGGCTAAACCTCAATCCCCTTTTCTTGTGGCTCAATGGAAGGGATCCTTCCAAAGCATCGGGGGAAATTTTTTTTTTTAACTACTGCAAAGGGTGTTCAAAAAATGACAGGGTTTCATACAGGGCCCCCAACAACTGGACGGGGACTGTTCCTAAATCTATTTCCTGCCTGTGGATCCCATTCCCCTAGCTAGGCTGCCTTATCCAGCCTCAGTGGGAAAGGTATGTGCCTAGCCTTACAGTGACTTGATGTAAAACGCCCTCTCAGAGGAGAAGGGGAGTGAAGAGGGGCTGTGTAAGGGGGTACCAGGAAGTGGGGGAGCTGCGATTGGGATGTAGAGTGAGGGAGTGGATGAATGAATGAATGAATGAATGAAAGAAAAAAAAAACAAACACCAACAGCTTGTTGCAGATACCAGGGCTGTAAACACACCTCTGACGAATTCCCCTTCTTCACCATGCACTGGCCAGCACTGAACAGACAATGCACACTTACTTCTGGAGTAGATTTATTTTTCCCATGATCTCTGTTGTCCTTTAATGGCTAATTTGTTGTATATGTTAGGGTAATGTAAGATTAGATCCTGGCAAGGATTATCAAAACCGTGACCTCAAAGGTGAAAGCAACATTCATGTGTGTGTGTGTGTGTGTGTGTGTGTGTACATGTATGTGAATTGTGTGAGTGTATGTGGCTATGTGAGTATATATGTGTGTGTGAGTGTGTGTATGTGTGTGAGTGTATATATGTGTTGTACCTGTGTTTGTGAGTGGGTGTGTCTGTGTGTGTGAGTGTATTGTATGTGTAGGTGTGTGTGAATGTGTGTGAGCATGTGTGTAGGAGTGAATTGTGTATGTATGTGTGAGTGTGCATGAGAATGAGTGTTTGTGAGTGTGTATATATGTGTGTGAGCATGTGTGTATGTATGCATGCATGTATATGTGTTATGTCTGTGTCTGTGAGTGTGTGTGTGTATGTGTGTGTGTGAGCATGTGTATATGTATGTGAGTGTATGAGAATGTGTGTGAGTGTGTGTGTGTGTGTTGGGGGTGTATCTTTGCCTTCATGTATATCTTTACAGCATGTGTGTGCCTGTTGCTTGCGGCAACCAGAAAACAAACATCAAACTCCTGGAAACTGAAGTTACAGATAGTCATGAGTCACCATGTGGGTGCTGAGAACCAAACCCATGTCCTTTGAAGAAGCTGAACCATCTTTCCAGTTCCAGAAAGCAGCATCTCATAAGCAATGTTCCAGGGTATCTCTTGAGAATCAGGGAGCCTCAAGGGCCCCACGCCCAGTATTCAGTGGTCTAAGGTGGCCTTTATGCTGCACTCCTGCGGACTTACGAACCCACGCATCATTTGCTGACATACAGATCTCAAAGGAATGCTTCCTAAGAGTGTTCTCTGACCTAAGATGGGATAATGCTCTGGTAAATCCACTGTCCTGAGTTAAACTGTACTGAATAAACTTAGCCTTCCTACTACACCAGGCCAAGGGGCCCAAGGCAAGCAGATCACAGCTGATACAGAAGTTGTAGTTAAAAATGGACACTGTGGACAGAAAGAAAGCAAACGAGTCCTCAGGAAGAGACTCACGCCCCTGAAAGAGAATCCTTTTATCGCAAGAGAAGTCGACCTAGCCTTACCTCCTGGGCCCGCTGTATGGGTTTAGGACTATTTAAATAGACAAGAGGTAGGCATCTTGACGTTTTGTTAGGTAGTTGTCTTAGTTTGGGTTTTATTGCTGTGAAGAGACACCGTGAGTATGGAAACTCTTATAAGAGAGAACATTTCATGGGGCTGGCTTGCAGTTTCAGAGGTTCAGTCCATTATCATCATGGTGGGGAGCATGGCAGCATGCAGGCAAACATGGTGTTGAGAAGTAGCCAAGAGTTCTACATCTCGATCTGCAGGCAGTAAAAGGAGACAGTGTGCCACAGTGGGCTTAGCTTGAGCATATGTAAGACCTCAAAGGACACAGTTCCATCAACAAGACCACACCTACGCCTGTGGTGTTTTATAAAAAGATAAGAAGAGAGAGAATATGCTTTGTGGATGTACAGTAAGGGGGGGAAGGGGTGCCTCTGCGGGCCCATGCTGAGGAATCCCTTCCCCCTCAGGGACCAGCCACATGATGGTATAGTATAGAATAGAGTTTATTCAGGGCATGGGGAGGGGAGTTGAGAGGGTAGTAGAGGCAGAGAGAGGGAGAGAGAGGGAGAGAGTAGAGAAGTAGAGGCCGGGCCATCAGGATGTGGAGAGAGGGGGAAGGAAATGGGGAGAGAGGGGGAGCAGGAGCAGGGGACAGAGCAGGAGCAAGAGAGCAAGAGAGAGAGGAGGGGGCAAGCAGCCCCTTTTATAGTGAGTCAGGCCTACCTGGCTGTTGCCAGGTAACTGTGGGGTGGAGTCTAGACAGAATGTTAACAACTTCAGTAAGGCCACACCTCCTAATAACGTCACTTCCTACGGCCAAGCACATGAGCCTGGGGGGGTGGCCATTCCCATTCAAACCATCACAGCAGTAAACTTAATAACACCATCTGACCTTTCTGAGATTGGCCATTGTGGTGAGGTGCCCAGGATCACCATGAGTCAGAATATATAATGCTAAGGCAAAGAATTGAGCTTTTCCTGGAGGAACCCACACCCATGCTCTTGGGTGTGTCTTCTCTTTCCCAGCCACTCTTGTGCACAGAAGTATTTTAGTCATATTGGAGGTTTTCACAAGCGTGATTTGTAAATACACTGAGGGGAGATCTTAGGGTCTGAACTTTTCTTGAGAGTTATTCATTGTTTCATTAAAATATGATGACACAGCACATGACCCAGCCACTTACACACCCTCTGCTCAGTGGCCACTCCCACTGGCCACATTCAAGATGGTAGCAGAAGTCCTAGGAAGACCTTTGACACAGCTGCACCTACATACTCACGTGAGAGAAAGAAGGAAGAAAGAAAGAAAGAAAGAAAGAGAAAAAGAAAGAAAGAAGAAAGAGAAATGAACAAATGAAGGAAGAAATCCTTGTTGTTTTATTGTAAGTGATTTTCCTTTTATTTAACACCTGGGAAAATCTTGTTTTTAACAAACATGATAACAAGGCCTGGATTCCCCAGATTTTGCATGGTGGTGCAGCTGTACAGGAGTTGTTTCCGTTGATAAGGTGGCACCTAAGGCACCATTTGTTTTAAAAAGTTAATATGTGCCATTTATCATACTCAGCTGCCTGACTGTGGGTGTCATGTGACCAGCTGCCTCAAGCTCCTGTAATGCCTTCCCCCTCCTCTCTGCAAGCCAAGATAAAGCCTTCTTTCTATAAAATTAAGTAAATAAATAATAAAATCCACATGTGAAAGCAAGTATTACCTATGATTGTGACTTTATTGAAATGCCTTCTTTTAAAAGGGGGGCTTTAGCTTAGATTGAATTTAAACCAGGGACACAAGTCATGGAGACTCCTCCAGGGGAAGGGCTTCCCAATGAGATGGACTGTAGGGTTTTGTATGGAGTGTGAAGTTACTCATGCCTGTGCTGCCTAAGAAAGACGGGTGCTAGTACAAGCCTCCGGTAGGAACCCAGTGGCAGATCCACGGCAGTCTGAGGACCCCTCCCCTGGTCAATGAAGTCACAACTCTCATGTCCATTGCATGTACTTGGATCTTGAGTCCGTCCTTCCTCACCATCTTAGAAACAACCTAAACATCAGCACAGCCCCACAAAGTCTGGGGGAGACTGAGGGCCTGGAGAGATGGCTCAGCAGTTAAGAGCAGTGGCGGCTCAGAACCACCTGTAACTCCAGTTCAAGGGAATGTGATGCCTTCTTTGCACCTCTCTAGGTACCAGGCACACATGTGGTGCACATACAGACAGACAGGCAAAACACACATGCACATAAAGTAAAATAAAAACAAGTAAATCTCTTTTTAAAAGCTAATTCTAAACCAGGCATGGTGGGATATACCTGTAACCCCAGGATTCTACAGGCTGAGGCAGGAGAATCATGCTTTAGGCTGAACTACACCACACAGCAAGATCCTGTCTTCTCCACCCCTAATCCATATCAAGAATGGCAAGAGCCTCTGATTTAAAACTGCCAGTTCACTTGGAGTGGCAAACATTTACATATTTACATCTTTGAGCAAAATTCTTGATTTCAAGTAAGACACAGGCAGGTCAAGTTCTCTGTTATTAAAGTACTGTCCACACTGTGAGACCAAGGGTCAGAAGCAGTCATAGGGAAAAAACTTAGGAAAACAAAATTACCCTTGAAAGTCTGTCTCAATATTCTCGAATTATTTTCCAAGTTCTTGATATTTTTGAGGTTTTTTTTTTTTTTCCTCAAGTGGGTAGGAAGCCTTTGAGAAAACACTTTCATCATCTATTAACAGGCGATTAAAAAATCAGATACTTCAGAATCTAAGGGCACAGAAACTCCATGAAAGCCCACAAAGAGAGGATTCTGCAACACTCAGATGCTGGAGGACACAGAGGACATCTGTGGGAGCCTGGGTCCAGCCAGCTCTGTGCATGCACAGACACTGTAGCATGATTTTCCTGGCACCAGGATTCATTCCCCAGACCTGAGAACATCCTCTCCATCCTGATTGAGCCTGTGGCTGCACTCAGCTGGAAGAGGGCTGAGCTGAGGCCCCTGGTGAATTTAAATCTCATAATTGCAACTCCGGTTCTCATGGTCTTTCTTGGTTTTTTTTCTAAGTCAAACTCTTGAAGATGTGTTCTTACACAGCAAGCTCATGACATCTGGTGACCTGAGGACCATGCATTTTCTAGGTCACGTGGTCAGCTTGCTGCCAGGGAGGGATGCAGGAGTCCTCATTAATGAAAAGGTAGGGACCAGTGAGGTGGCTGTGTGGGTTAAAGACACTTGCTGGCAAGCCTAAGGGCCAGAGTTCAATCCCCAGGACACACAGACTGGAATCCTAAAACTAACTCCCTCTGACTTCCACAGGTATGAGCACATCCAGGCCCCACAAACATGCAAAATAAAGGAACAAAGGTAATTTTTACAATTTAATCATAAAAGGGAGGCCTGTTCCCTCTGCTCTCCAGCACTAACCCCAGGGACATTTGGCTGCTGCGATACACAGTTATAATGTGACTCAGTCCTTTACCAGCTAAGGATTGGCAAACTTGTCCAGAGCAAAGGTTTTGGGCTCTGTGAGCTCCCTCTGTCTAACAGTCCTCTTTGTCAGTTTGTCTGTTTGTTTCCTTTCCTGTCACTGTTGTTAAAGCCTGGAACACATTTTAAATGATACCTGGATCCAGGGATGTCCAAAAGCAGAACTGCAAGCTCTGTGGAACTGTGGGCCATGGTCCACCAACCACAGTCTTTCATAAGTAGATCCAAACGTGGGGCCCAGGACAACACCCATGCTAAGA
>JADRCH010000220.1:1866989-1932405 GCA_019843965.1 Rhynchomys soricoides
GAGGGGGAGGGGAAAGGGAGGAAAGGGCGAGGGGAAAGGGAGGAAAGGGGGAGGGGAAAGGAGAGAGGAAAGAGGAGAGGAAGCCAGAGGATAGGGAAGAGCAGAAGGAAGGAAAGAGGGTGAAGGAGGAAAAAGAGAGAGATAAGAGGAAGAAGAGGAAGGGAAGAGGGAGAGAGAAGAAGGGGGGAGGGGATGGAGGAGAAGAGGGGAAGTTGGGAAGAAGGGGGAGGGAGGGGAGAAAGTGGGAGGAGGGAAAGAGAGGGAATGGAAGCCAAGGTTAGACTTGCTTGTGTAATAAACATGCCATACGGGTTTTCTGTGTCTACTCATGTTTTCCAAACATAAAGAGAAGCCAGCCCTTTCTAGTCCTGTCCCTTTAAAGCAATGTCTGACCTGCGGAGGCATCTCCTTACCCACAGAATTGAACCACAGCAGTAAGTGTGGGGAACTTAAAGGACACAGCTTTTTAGAGCATTGCCTCATGTTCTGGTTCTGCGAGGACCCTCACAGAGGCCCACCTGCACTGTTAAGGCAGGATGCCACTGTGCAGTGGTTCAAAGGTTGACAGACTCTGCAGGCGATCACCCTAATGAGCTACTCTGCATGAGCCGCTGTGGTCTCCAGGGTTGGCAAAGCATACAACAAAGACATCAGGCCCCAGATGAGGTGTGAGTTATGAGGATGCTGGCAATGAAGGCCTGCCTCAAAGCAAGGACAGATGCTTCGGAAACACTCTGCAGGAAAAGCTCACTTGGAGAACGTGTGATCTGAAGCAGGACCATACTGGTCTTTTGTTCTTTATTAAGGTTTAGTTTACTATTTATTTCCATCTATGCATGTGTGTGTGTTTGTATGCTTGTGTGTACATGGGTGTGGGGGGAGGGTGTCCATGAAAGCCAGAGGAGAACAATAGATCCTCAGGTGTGAGAGTTACAGGCACTTTCCCAGTATGAATGCTGAGAACTAAAGTTGGGTCCTATGCAAGATCAGCAAGTACTCCTAACCACTAAGCCATCTATCTACCTACCTACCTACCTACCTATCTGTCTACCTACCTACCTATCTCTCCTAGTTATTGTCTAAGTCGTCAGGATCTATGGGAGCCTTGAAACAGCCCAGCATGGGCAGAGAAAATGGGATTCTAACAATAGGAGTAGAGCCACAAGTCCTGTGTTAAGGACTAGCACCACCTAATGGGACAGCAGGTCTCCCTGTCATTCATGACCTTGAGAACAGAAATGCTATGTGGGAGTCTCCACTCAAGATGGGTCTGTTTCCTTCAAGTCTCTAGGAAAAGAAACAAAAACAGCAAGGTGTTGTGTAGGTATATGCTTTTTTCAACCTACTTTAATAGGCGTCCAACCTCCCCTCTAGCCCACCACCCAGCAGAGGTAGTGGAAAAGAAAGGTTAGTAGAACACAGGGGAAGTGGACTTGTTTAGAAATCATTTTGGGGGAAGAAATCAGATTGTCTTCCAATCTTTGTTGTTCAGTCCAGTCCACTAGCAAACACCAAATATGAACCAGCAGCTGCAGTCCAGTCCACTTGGCAGACACCACACACAAATCATCAAGGGCAGTTCAATCCAGAAAAACAAACGTGAGGCTCATCAACTGGCCTGAGTCCATAGAAGGGGCAAGAAGCCACAGGAACCTCAAGAGAAGCTCTTTGGCAGGTTTCTTTCTATGACATCACCATAAGTGGAGATCAGCAACGCATTGTAAAGCGAACCAATACATGTGTATCGTCAGTGAAGACTACGAAGATGGAGCAAGGCAAACCAATGCTCGAGCTCCCACTGTCTGTGGGGTCATATTTGTATTCCCCCATCCTTCCACATGTCTGCCACAATTGTGTTATCACATCCCAGGTATGCAGAGGGATCTCTCAGACACACGGTTTTCTAAATACCAGCACACAGCACAGTGCCGGGCAGCAGCATGACAATTCTCTAGGGAGCTTAAAAGTGTTTTTAAATTAAAAGTTGGAGGCTCTGAATCTGGCATGGAATTTGGGAGTGCACATTTTTAACACTTTTCTGCAATGTGTGCATGCAATCATGATGTTGGTATGTATCATGTACTATTTGGAGAGTCAATAAGATTCTCTGTCTGTTCATTTGTTTGTTTGTTTGTCCCATTTGTTGCTACTCTGGATACTCATGTAAACCTGAGCACTGTAATCCCAACCTCTCCAAACACTGACTTAGTCACCTACTTAATAATAGGGATATGCAGGGGCTAGAGAGATGTCTCAGCAGTTAAGAGCACTGACTGCTCTTCCAAAGGTCCTGAGTTCAATTCCCAGCAACCACATGGTGGCTTACAACCATCTGTAATGGGATCTGATGCCCTCTTCTGGTTTGCCTGAGGACAGCTACAGTGTACTCATATAAGTAAAATAAATGAATCTTTTAAAAAATAATAGGGATATGCTTTAGGAATCAGATAATAAAGAGAAAAGTGCTTTCCTCATGACTACCACATTATTAGGAAAGGAAGTTGTTGAGTCCTGAACTACAGTGTGGCCCCCAAATTCCCACATGCTGAAAAGTATGGTCTCCAGCAGTGTAGAGACCTTCCGAAAGTGAGGCTCGGTGGAAGGAGATTAGATAATTGTGTCACTGAAGGGGACAGTGGAACTCCAGCTGCTTCCTCTTTCTTTGCTTCCTGGCCAACTTCTCTGCCACACATTGTAACCATGATGCACAGTACCTATCAGTCCATGAAAGTCCAAAACAGCATGTCCCAGAGACAACAGACAGAGACGTGAAACTGTAGAAATAACTAGAAATTTACCTTCCTTTCTCATATACCACTTGGTATATGAGGGTTTGTGACACCCCAACAATGCTAACGAATGCTGAAGTGTGAATTCTTAAGCAAATGAAAATGGGGAGGGAGGGAAGGAAAGAGGGAGGGGAGGAAGGAGAAAGGGAGTGAGACAGAAGTAAAGGAGGGAGAAGAGAGAGGGAGGAGGGCCAAAGTAAAAGAGGATGGGAGGGGAGGTGTGTAAAATGTGACAAGGAGGAAGAAATTAGGTAAAAGTTGACATAAAATGGTTTTTGTTTATGGTCATCTATGCCTTTGATCTCTGAATCTCACAAGTCATAAGCCACTGGTATGGTGGCTTCTGTGCTATCCACCCACTCTTGAGTAAATGGAACACCCAACCACTACAACATCCTTCCCCCACAGTTCCCCAGGCAGGATTCCATCACTCCCCTTCTCCCCACAGGTAGGCACTTCCCCTCACCATGAGTCCACCTTGCCCTCCCTGGTAGAACAGCTCAGGTGACTTCCAGTCCTTCCAGGAGCTCTTCCCATCCCTCTCAGGAGCTGTGCTCTCCCAATGTTAGCAGCTGACATGGAGCAGCATCGACCAAGGAGAGGACGGTATAGGAAACACTTCAGTAAGAAAGGAAACTCGGGATTAAGGAAATCAGATGAGCATCAGTTCTTCAGGATTTTCCAGTACTTTAACCTTGCTAAAGACCTGAACATTCCTAAAAAGAAAACACATTATTGGCACTTGCCCCAAGTCCATTTGGCAACAAGCCCTTTTTTGTGGTGCATCTGGACTAGCAATGTGCACACTGCACTTGTGGGTTCATTTGAGGAGAGGGTAGGCGCTGCACTGAGCACTGAACACAGCTCCTGCCACATAGAGCTTACTTAGCAAACATGTCTCCTTTTGCCCTTCCCCCATCCCCACACCTCTTCTCCACACCTCCCCGGTCCGATTCTTTATCTTATCCTCTACCCATCTTTAAATATCTTCTCTCAGTCAAGGCATCTAAATATCCTTTGGGGAGCATTTCTTGACGGGGCCCTGGCCTGGTTCCCACTCTTAGAACTTTGGGGAGACCTTGGCCATTGTTCAGCTGGCTGTATTAGGTAGCGCTGCCTGGACTGTGCCATAGAGCAGCTAAATCAAACCTCTGCTCGTCATTCTGCCACGTACACCTTCCTAAGCTGAGCTGCCTCTTCCCATGGGCTCACTGCATCCTCTCAATTCTCACGCTCTTCACTGCTATCTAGCTTCAGAGCTTGCCCTGGAGTCCCTCTGAGGAGCTGGTTCCAGACTTCATCCACTTAGTCTGAAGTCAATCCTGCTAAAACACTCTTACGGATGCCTCTACCTGATTCCATAGGATTTCCTCACTTCTCAGTTACCACATCCCTTCTTAGGGATTTCTAGTTAGCTCAAGTTCAACCCATTGTGACACAAGTCACATTTCTGGGTAAGGAAGTTGCACCATGATCAGCTACAAAGAGAAAAGGAAGCAGAAATCAACACCTGTGCACATGTTGCTTCTTTACATGTAAAGCCTGTGTCCTACCACTGTGAGGACTTCGATTCTGCTGAAGAGGAGTCCATGACATTGCAAGGTACAGCCCTCCTCCTTGGGCCATGGCCATACACTTTCCTGTGTAAGCTTCAGGGTTTCTGCATTTTACACAGAAGGCCCACTTGATCAAGACTGATACTTCAACAAAAGTATCTCTCACAGGCTGGGCCCATGGACAGCCACCACTGCTGAGGTGGCTTGGTCCATCTTCAAGACCACATGTTGTCATTATGAGGAAGAAAAGAAATTAAGTCACATGAGGGACAAACTCGAAGTTTGCTTCAGAGAGTAAGGAAGGGGACAGAGTGATTAGGACAGGGGAGGAACAGAGATTAAAAAGTGTCAACAGGGGGAGGGATGGGCCTGATAGTGTGGATCAATGATAAAGAGGCAGGTCCTGATGGCTAAATTTTCTTTTTGTAACAGTGACTGTTAGGAGGTAACATCCCTCTGTCTCCATGATGAAGAAGCAGGGAAAGTCTACCTCAGCCACAGATGTGGGATTCCAAAACCATGAGGGTGGCAGGGGAGGGGGACATCAATAAATCTTACCAAGACCTCTTGGAAGGGCAAGGCTATAAGTGACATTCATACTTGCATATGCATGTTCATTTAGTTAACTGAATCTTCAGCAAGAAGGTGTGATCATTCCTGGTTAAGGCAGGATTGGTTGCCAGGATTCACACAGAGTTTCATGGGAGAAAAGAGACAACACTCCACAGACACTAGACATATTTCAGGATAATAGATAATAGTCCATGTCTGCAGAGACTGGGACCGTCAGATAGTGTGGAGAATGCTGCTATTGTTTGAATACATCCTCCATAAACTAAGTGTTGAAAACATAATCCCAAAACAACAGTGTTGGGAGATGGGCCCTCATGGCTGAGTTAATGTTATTACAGAAGTAGTTTTACGGTAACAAGAAGAGTTGGGGGACTCTGGTTTTTACTCCCCTCCCTTATCTCCCTTTTCTCTCCCTCCCTTCCTCTCTCTCTTCTGCCTTCTTCCTTCTCCATCTTTAGTCTCCATTCCATTCCTGCCCTCCCATCTTCCACCATGGAGGACGCACTAAAAACACTCCTACCTTGTTGCTGTCTTCACCTTGTTTCTCCCAGCCTCTAGAATTACAAGAAATTGATTTCTATTTTTTTTATAAATTATGTAGTTTGTGACATTCTATTACAGCAACACAAAATGGACTGTGGTAGATAGTGACTAACCTGAGGCATGTATGGAAAACAGTCAATGTATAAAGATTCTTTCTGCTGCTCTAGACAGTGAGCAGACATGTATTTATGTTTCTCTGAGAAGTATTTCCTATACTCTAGCTTGCTCCATCTACATGATTCCCAAAAAAGGGAGGATTTTTCCCATGGCTTGACCCTATAAAGGGACTGCAAATGTTAGATGTTGCATTCAGTTGTCAAATAGTTGGTGTTATGGTTTGAATCTCAAAGTCCCCCACAAGTTGATATTTTGAGTACTTGGTTCCAAGCTGTGGCATGGTTTTAGAAGGTTGTGGGACATTTATGGGATAGTGTGGAAGAAGCAGGTCATTGGACCCAGCCCTTTGAAGGTTATAGTCCAACCTGGCTCCTGTTTTGCTTTTTCCACATGCTCCCACCACCTTGTCTTCTCCACCTGGATAGAATGAACTCCCTGAAACTGTGAGCCAAGACAAACCCTTTTCCCTTAAGTTGCTTCTGTCAGGTGTCATGGACACAGTGGTGTGAGGATAACTCATTCAGTGTGGTTCCTGTAAAAGGCTCAAGTGCCTATAGGAGAGCATTGGACAATGAGCAAGAGGGAGAAAGAGAAGATTTTTGGTGGTTCTAAGACTACAGCTCAGGTTATTCCAGAGTTCTGTCTCTCTTCTTGTCCTTGGACTTTAGATAGTCCAACTTCCTAGGAGTTGGTCATAGCATGCCATCACAGTTCTGACCAGCATGGTCTACATGAACCCCCAGAGAAAGAAGTCCAAGAGCTCAGTGGAGGCAGCAAATACATCCAAAGCTTCATGAGCCTTACCTTTAACCATAGTATGATCATAAGAACCAGCAGATCCAATTGGTGTTGAAAGAAACCAGGCTTTAAGATATTCCCCAACACTGGAAGTCCTCCTCAGCATAACATTTCCTCATAGCACCCCATTAGCAATAGCAGTGATGGGGAGAGCTGCCATAGCACTGACCCAAGAGTTCTTTGGACAGAAATTGACCATGAAACACATCAGAAGGTAAAGGGCATTCATTGCACCCTGGGGTGATCTATAATTTTACCCAATGAAGAGAATTTACCCAGTATTTTTTTAAATAAATAAATTGGACAATTCAACCAGCAAGTCCCAGTCTCACTGCTATAACCCAGTACAGGGAGCACTGAGCACTCCTCCCTGTGGCCCTGGGCTTGAGCTGGAGCATCTGGCATCCAGGGAAAGCTGATCATTGGGAATTAAGCCCTGGAGAGGCGCCATTGGCAACAGAAGCCAAGAATGTGTCCAAATCCGGAGACAGATCACAGCTCATTAGCCAACAGCCTGTATTTCCTAACCACCTATGCAAATATTTGTGCCTCCTTCTTTCCCCTATGATTGAGAATGATGATAAACTTGTAAGAAATGTATAGTTATCTAGAAAAAATTTTTCCTTGTACCAATCTTTCCTTGAACTAATATTCTTGACAGCTAACTGCTAAAATAAATGAAGAGTCTCTGAGAACAATGGTTCCCCCCTTCAGAGTCTTTTAGATTAAGAAAAAAGCTTATGTATGGTTTCATCATTCCATAACATACAGACTCATCACCAATTAGTGAATCCAGTGCTTTCAAAGGAAATATCTGTGCCTAACAGAAGTCAAGAGAAGCAAATAAGTTAGTTCATTGGCCTCCCAACTTTAAGTCGCTGTACCTTGAGAGTTAGACAGGGAAGGCTGTTACATAGCAGTAACAAAGGCTTCCCAAACCTTGGTGGCTGTGGTGATTTGAATACAAATGCCTGCAGAGGTTCAAATACTTGACTGTTTGGTCATAGGGAATGGTGCTACTTGAGGAAGATTAGTAGGGATGGCCTTGCTGAAGTTGATGTACCACGTACTCAGAGTGACTGTAAACTAGAAACACTTGGCGATGGGGTTTGGAAAGACTATTCAAGGGTTAAAAACATATACTGCTCTTGAAGAGGATCTGAGTTCACCCACTTTGGGCAGCTTACAATTACCTGTAACTCAAGCTCTAGGGGATTCAACACCTTTTTCTGGATTGTACAAGCATCTGCACTCATGTACATACACCTGCACTCATGAGTATATACCTGCACTCATGAGTATATATACACCTGCACTCATGAGTATACACCTGCACTCATGAGTATATATACACCTGCACTCATGAGTATATATACACCTGCACTCATGAGTATACACCTGAACTTATGTATATACATCTACACTCATAAGTTTATACCTGCACTCCTGAATCTATACCTGGACTCATGTGTATGCATCTATACTCATGAGTATAGACCAACACTCATGAATATGCACCTGCACTCATGAGTATACACCTGAACTCATGAGTATACAACTGGATTCATGTATATACACCTGCACTCATGAATATACATATTTATTCATGTGTATACACCTGCACTCATGAGTATACACCTGCACTCAAGTGTATACAACTGGACTCATATATATATACACCTGCATTCGTGTGTATACACCTGGACTCATGTGTATATATCTACTCTCGTGTGTATACACCTGCACTCATGAGTATACATCTGATCTCATGAGTATACACCTCCACACAAGCATACACATAGATTAAAAATAAAACTGTTTTTAATTATTTTCAAAAATACTAGGTACATTACCCATCTTTGGAAACAATAAGATACTATCAAAGGAAGTTTAGAAAATGCCCAAGCCAACTGAGAGTTGCTGGGCAGATGTGGCCCTCAGGAAGGGAAGGAGTGGATGGACTATGAGGGGTACAAGGGACAACATGGAGCTGGCATGGGGACATTAGGCAGTGGCTCTGAACATGGCATCTGCAGAAGACACATGGAGAAACTGCCCAGTGTGCTCACGCTTCCAGGACTCTCAGCCCTCAAGATCTGGGGAGAGGCTTGGCAGCTCTCCATCACATGATAGTGTAAAAACATGCTTTAATCTGATTCATGGGGAACTGGAAAGAAATATTGTATTTCACAGCATAATAGAAGTGTGGATTTTACCATGTGCAAAAATCTGAACACAATTTAACCTCCCAATTCTGTTCCACCACAAAAGCATAAGTTGTCGGGTCCCGTGACAATCAGGACATTTATCAAGAGAGGGTGACATTTGTCCTCAAGCACTCCGTTCATTTAACAGGGTTAGGGGAAGAGCCCTGCTTGCAGCTTCCAGGCTGGCAGCCAGGTGAGCACTTCAATACATGTCAAGAGTGAGAAGAACAACAAACCTGTGTCCATGATGATGCCCAGCAGATTCCCATTAAGCACGGTTACTCCTAGCATCAAAAAGAACGATGGCTCAGGAGTCCATCCTTAATCAGCTCATTTATCACAAAAGGAACCTACAAATACGAAGTGCTAGAAACCACTGAGTGTGCACACACACACACACACACACACACACTCGCAAGCATGCCCCAAACATCCTACATACACACTCACACAAGGAAGTGCTGATTGCTGAAGGAGCCCTTGAAAAACACTGAGGCTTTAACTTAACTTGGGGAAAATCCCGGAGCAGGCAGGCAAAGCAAGACAAGAACAGAGGCAGTATGTTTTTGCCTCTTTAGCTAAGTGCATAGGGTCACTAATACAAAGGCTGCACAACTGTCTAGTTGGCCCTTCCATTACAACACAAAAATACAAGCTTGGTTCTCGGCACCCATGTCTGTGGCTAACCACTCGTAACTCCTAGGGGAATGGGTACCCTCCCTCTTCAGGTCTCTGCAGGTCCCACACTCACATGAACTCATCCACATACAGACATACACACAGATACATAATTAAAAAGAAAATACAATAAGCCTAGGTGTTCAGCATCACATGAGTGGATAAGGAAAATGTGGTACTTACACCTGACGGACATGTACAGCTGTAAAAGGAAAGCACGCCATCTGCAGGAAAATGGATGAAACTAAAGATCTCAAGTAAAGTCAGAGGGTAGAAAGACACATAGTTCATGTTTCCTCTTACATATGGAATTAAGATTTAACTCTGTGTGTGTGTGTGTGTGTGTGTGTGTGTGTGTGTGTGTGTGTGTGTGAAAAAGGACTATGAGAAGAAAGGGAGAGATCTTACATGTGAGGGAAGCTTCACAGGGAATTGCATTCATGTGACATGAAAGCAGGAGAGATTTGTGTGCTCTCAGGAAAAACATGAATGAGGCTGGAGAGTAGGAAGTGCAGGGTGGGATAGGATGCCTGAGAAGAAGTCTCATGACATTACATGTCATAAAACACATCAATTTATATGCTAAACTTAAATTTATTTTAAAGATGAGAAAAAGAAAAAATGAACTAAGGGCCCAGGATCTGACTTGATTGATATAAGTGTTTGCCTTTTGACCCCTGGGCACACATTTAAAGCCTAGCACTGAACTAGAAGCTCTTGGTTCAGTGAGAGACTCTATCTCAAAACAAAACAATAGAACACATATGATACTGACCTCTGGTCTCCACTGTATAAACACACATACACACACACACACACACACACACACAGACACACACAGAGAGAGAGATACACACACACAAAGAATAATAGAAATTAAGTTTATATAAATAGAATGTCAGCTTCTTATCATCCAATAAGATAGTAGAGTTTTTATGAGCAACAGTAAGGAACCAACAGAGATTTGGGGACACAATAACAAGAAAGCCCAAGTTCGAAGGCTAGCCTGGTAGACATACCTACACCCCTAAATACCAGGGAGACTATAGGAGAACAATTGTAGTTCAAAGCCTACCTGGACTGCAGAGAGCATTCAAGGCCAGTGTAAAGACTGGTGAGACTTTGACTCAGCCTTTACAAAGCAAGAGAACTCTGGAAATGTAGCTTGTCAGTAGAGTGTTTGCCCAGCATGGACAGGGCTTTATGTTCAAGCCTCAGTAGTACAAAAAACCAAGAACAAAAGAAATCCAAAGAGCAAGATGCTTTGGGGAAATGAAGTTGTAACTAATCATGCAAGAGATCGAAAGAAAAATTAGGAGAAGAGTGTAGAAAAATATGTTCACTGTCATGTGATAGCTGAAGTCTGAGAGGACAAATCAGACCCCTGTGGAAAGGAATCCTAGGAAAGAACAAATTTAAAGAATGAGGACAGATGGCTGGTGGTTTAAGACCTTCCTGTCTGAAGACATTAAATTGCAGACACAGGCACAGACAGAGACTCAATTACCTGTCCTCATAAAAATCTACCTGTTGCATTAGTTACTGTTTTCATACTATGACAAAATACCTGGCATAAAGCAACTTAAAGGACAGAAATGTTTATTTTTCCCTCAGAGTCTGAGGATACTGTCTACTACAGAGTATAAGCCACATTTCTATTACTGAGACAAAACACCATGACCAAGACAACTTGTAAAATAAAGCATCTAGTTGTGCTTACAGTTTTGGAGGGTTAGACTCCATGATGGTGGGGCTTAGGCATAGTGGACAATTGAGAACTCACATCTTGATCCAAAGCAAGGAGGCAGAGAGAGCTAACTGGGAATCACACAAGTCTCTTGAAACCTCAAAGCCTGCCCCCAATAGCACACCTCCTCCAAAGAGACCACGCCTTCTAATCCTTCCCAAACAGTTCCATCAACTAAGGACCAAGTACTCAAACTTATGAACCTACAGGGGCCATTCTCATCCAAACCACCACACCAGAAAGGAAGTTATGAAGACCAGAGCCTGGGGCATCTGCATTTGGGGAGCAGAAATGAATCCTTGTGCTTGTCTAACTTTCTTCTTTTTATCAGTACCCCACCCCAGGGAATGGTACCACCCATATTTAATTTAAGGTGTGTCTTCCCATCTCAGTTAATCCTAATCTAGATAATCCCACACAGGCATACACAGAGACTTGTCTTCTATGTGAATCTAGACCTTACGGAGTTGAAACTAAGATTAACCATCACATGTGTTGAAATCCTTACCACCAATAAGATGGTATTTGGAGATGGGACCTTTAAGAGTTCCTTTTCCATTCTTCATTAAGTTTCTTCTGTGTCTTCATTATACACTATAGACTCAATTATAGTTATGTTGTTTTTATGTGTTCACTGGTCTGAAGCAGATGGGAATTCTTAGTAGGCAGACTTTATTACCCTTATATGCATGAACAGAGTAAGACGTGTAGTGTGCACACTGGATGGAAGGAAGGATGAATGGATAGATGAGTAAATAATAGTAAATAAAATTAAACACTTTGAAATCTTTAAGAAAAGCTGTCTACTGGCAGTCATATTACTAAAGCAACCAGAACCCAAGGGACTGAGATGAGAGGGTTGGGGAGGGAATGATACTAAGCCTAACATTTCACGCATTACCTTTGGATTTTTTTAGTTTATAAATAATGTTGGGGCATGGTGGTTGTGGTGGTTCCCATGTGCTTGGCCCAGGGAGTGGCACTATTTGGAGGTGTGGCCTTATTGGAGTGGGTGTGGCTTTGTTGGAGGAAGTGTGTCACTGTGGGGGTGGGCTTTGAAGCTCTGCCCAGTGAGAAAGAGTTAGTCTTCTCCTAGCAGCCTTCAAATGACCATGTAGAACTCTCAGCTACTCCTGCACCATGCCTGGCTTTCACAAAGCAATAAATCATATGAGATGTTAAAACTAAGAGCCAATATTTTTTTTATTATCCTAGATGTCTGTAATCTGAATTTTCAAAATCTGTCAGTGGACCAACAAGAGGATTCAGTGGGTTAAAGCAGTTGCTGTCTGATGCTGCAGGCCTGGTACTCCAAGTTCAATTTTCCACCCATGTAAAGGTTAAAGAAAAGAACTGAGCCCACAAAGCTGTCCTCTGACTTTCACACCTGCACAGTGGCACATGTGAGTATGTGCACGCTTGCTCACTCTTGCACTTGCAAGCACACACACACACACACTAACAATAATTTATACACATGCACATCATTAATCACTTCAGTGGCCCTCCACCACAATGTCACTATAGCTCTTCACTTTCGTTCTTTTCAGCTGATGTGCAGAAGCCTACATCTACAATCCCAGTACTTGGGGCAGAGGCACATGAATCGTTACAAGGTTGAGCCCAGGCTGGTCTACATAGTGAGTTCCAGGCCATCCAGAGCTATATTGAGACCCTGTCTCAAACTAAATAAGTGGGGGATGTTCAAGGTCACGCAGACAGGAGGATCAGTGTAGCTCCTAGAAGCCCATTGGATCCAGAGTTGTATTTCTGGGAACAGATGATGCTGAAAAGAAGCTATGTTTCCTATATCGCTGAAACGCACATTTTTCTAAGTAATGAGAATCACCGTGTAGCTGAGCTTGGAAAAGAATTTGCTAACAGGGAAGATGACGTGGTGGTTTTGAGAGTTATAGATCTTCTTCTGTTATTACTTCTTTTTGTTTTCAGCAGGCTACATTAACACCACTTACAACAGCTTAACCATCCACGCACCTTGCCTGGCCATAAAACCATATAGAGTGTTGAAGACATTTGGGTAGAGATTAAGTAATTTGTACTCTCTCTCACTCCCTCTCCCTCTCCCTCTTTCCTTCCCCACTCTCCCTTCCCTCCTTCCCTCCCCCTCTTCCCTCCATCCCCCTCTCCCTCCCTCTACCACAAAGATATACCCCCAGCCTTCACTGAAACAGCTTTAAAGGGCAGACCTCTTACTCAGTACTGTCATGCCTAAAATCAATGAGACATCTCTTCTAGACAAGGGGGCTAGAAATCTTATTCTCACTGCCAACACTCCACAGTTGGCTCGAACACAGAAGACTTCAGAGTCACAAAGGATTTGACCTCAGTACAATCTCAAATCTACCCTAGACCGAAGAAGACACAAATAAACTCAGCATCTCCACACTATTCCTAGGCTCCATGTCTCTGAAACATTTTGTCTCCTTCTCTGTGACATTTACAGAGAAATTCCAAGAATGTTTAATAAGGCGGCCTTTGAAAGCATCTCTCTTTATCTACACTTAAAAATAACCAGTGCAGAATTATAGTTCAGCACTGGCCCTAACAGCACAGAATCATTATCTATGAAGTTAACTGAGCTGAGGGATCCAGAGACAAAAAAAAGAGGACTTTATAGGGCCTCATTAACAGTGTTTAGAAGGCCTCTCCCTCCACACAGATCCTGTCTGCAAGAATGGACTTTATAGTGGCTTTTTTTATATCACTAGGCTCTAGAAAGCCAAAGAAATCCCAAAGACACAACATTGCCCTAAATAAGTATTTGAAAACAGAATAAAGAACTGTGAGCTCTAAACAAAAGTGCCATCTTGCTATTCTCCTCTACAGGAGAATCTCCAGCTTGGGTTTCCAAGGCCCACAGTCAAAAGTCAAACAAGCACACACTCATAGTTGAAGATCAAATCCACAGAAGAAAAGCTGCTGTGAGTGTGCCTTTAAAGAAATAACAAAAAGAACATGCTTAGGCTCTGTATTTGTACTCAGCCCTCAATGTGAGAAAACACTTAAAGCTGCCCGAGAGAAGGAAGGTTTTCTTTTGTTCACAGTTACAGAGGGTGACAGTCCGCCATTGGTGAGAGGAGGCTTGCATGCAGGATCTCTGTGAGTTCAAGGCTGGCCTCTACAACAAGTTCCAGACCCTGCTTCAAAATAAGTAAGTAGGTGATAGATAGATAGGTAGATAGATAGATAATAGAGATAGACAGACAAACAGATAGAATGATAAATAAACAAGCTTTAAGGTGAAACCTACTTTGGTGAACAAGTGATTTTGTTCTCCATTGACTCCAGTAAACTACCAGTCAACAACCAGTGCCCACCAGCCTGACTCAGCTTCACACAGGGCACCTTACATGAGCAAGAACAGCAAGGGTCCTCTGGGATCTTTCATGGCCAGAGGAAAGAGAAAGGCGCCACCAGCCTAGATGAACTCCCCACATGCCTAGGGAGGAAGTGCAAGAATGCCTGGTGATCAGAGAGTGGAGCTCAGAAAAGGAGGGGGTGACCCAAGAAGATGAGTCCCAGTGGTAAGCTCTCCAGAACCCATGAAGAGAAAGCTCTGTGGGACACCTGGCCTGGGAGCTGATGGCATAGAGGTTTATGGGACACCCAACATGGTATCTGGTCTTACTAGAAGTGCTTCCTCTTGCTCCTGCCTTCCTGGAAACTTCCTATGCAAACGTTGGAAGTAATATTTTTCCTTGAAAGTCATCTTTTCATTATTTTTGGGTCTTGTCCTCTCAGCCATCAATGCCGTTGTAGCTTGATCAAGCTAAAGACTCGCATCTGAGACAGTCCAGTTGCTGGGCCCACATGGAACTCTGCAATGACTAGCAACAGATTTGAAGCTTAGGCTGCATCACCAACTAAAATGTGAAAGAGAAGTATTCAAATGCAGTCTCATCCTGCCCGAGAAGACCTAGGTATTCTGTAACCCATCAGGCCACTGACCTATAATCTATCTCCAACCTCACACAGAGCCCTGTACAATACTTGAATAATCCCATCTCCCTTCCCTGTGGCAAAAACAAAAACAAAAACAAAAAACAAAACAAAACCTTGACCTGGCTTTCTTCCCCACCCCCCAATTCTTTTTAGAGAAAAAGTATAACTTTATCATCTCATCCTTCGGTTCCTTCATAAACAGCAGGGTATATTAAGTGTTGGCAGTGGCTCTCCAGACTTACACTTGACCCTACAGGGTCCTGTGAGCTGTAGTTAGGAACATCTGATGCTGGCGACAACAGAAACACTTGTATATAGCAGAGAAACTTTGATCCTACCATCCTAGCAGACTCTTCAGAAACCCTAAGAAAAATAGTCCTGTCTCTAGGATGCTGCCTTGTTCTGTGCCCACATGGTCTCTGAGGACCTGCATGCTGGGCCCTGCTCAGCCTAACCACACAGCAACTTGTGTCATGTCACATGCATTACCATGAATTACATTTAGGAGGGTTCAAAACACCATGGATGAGAATAGTGAGGGGTCCTTGTCTACCCTGATTGTATAGAGGAAAAGAACAAGGGTCAGGTCTCTCCAAAACAGTGACATCAGCCAGAGTGACAGAAAACGAAGGATCTTGTCTCAGCAGAGGGGATCAGAATACATGATGTCAGAGTGGTCAAAAACCTTGAGGAGAGGAGGGGGCTGGTTGATGTCAGAAGACAGGGGGGAGGGAGATGGGAAAGTTGAGACTGGCAGTGAAGGCTGCAGATCATGGATAGCTAGGTGCAAGTCCCTCTGGTGAGGCAGGCAGGGAGCTTTTCTTCATTCCAAGGACACCTGCTGGTTTTAAGCAGGCTAGTGCCAATCCTGCTTCTATTTGGAATAGTTAATTCTGGCTCCTCTGTGTGAATGTGCTGCATTGGTGAGGAGAGATACTCCAGGCATCCAGAGATTGCTCTGCTAAAGCTGGCCTGTGGTGGTTTGAATATGCTTGGCCTAGAGACTGGCACTATATGTAGGTGTGGTTTTGTTGGAGGAAGTGTGTCACTGTGGGGGTGGGCTTTAAGACTCACCTCCTAACCACATGGGAGCAGTCTTCTCTTAGCAGCCTTCAGATGAAGCTGTAGAACTCTCAGTTCCTCCTGCACCATGCCTACCTGGACACTGTCATGATCCTGCCTTGATGATAATGGACTGAACCTCTGAACCTGTAAGACAGCCCCAGTAAAATGTTGTCCTTATAAAAGTTGGCTTGGTCATCTTGTCTGTTCACAGCAGTAAAACCCTAACTAAGACAGAAGTTGGTACCAGGAGTGGGGTATTACTGTGATAGGCCTGACCATGCTTTTGTTTGGAAGAATGTGGATTTGGAGACTTTGGATTTGGAAAGCAGTAGAATTATTTAAGTGGGGCTTAATGGGCCATCCTAGTAGAAATATGGAAGACTTTCCTGCTGAGAGTTCTACATTTTCATCTGAAAGCTGCTAGGAGAACCTCACCCCCATCCATTGGAGAGAACTTCAATCCTCAGGAGAGAGGAATATTAACACTTCCAAACTGACATGCACTGTAAGCCCTGACTTCAAGATGATGTGTGAGACATAATTTCAGGTTTAAAGCAATAGAAGAGAGTCTAACCACACAGGGCTTTCTCTAGCTCCCACTGGGAAAGCAGCATCTGCATCATTTCCACTCCAAATACATCACTTCTGACATGGTCCATCCAGAAAGCATTAGAGTCACTGTGTTAGTACGTATGCCTGAACACACACTAGGGACCCCTAAACAACTCCTCTCCAGGACCTTAAAGTCAGTGGGATGAGATAGAATTGAGGAAGAAGGGTTCTAATAATCCCCCCATTCCTTCCCAACTCTTTCTAGATCTACCCCTACTTCCCTACCCTCCTCAACTTCAGATAGATAGATAGATAGATAGATAGATAGATAGATAGATAGATTAGATAGATAGATAGATAGATAGATAGATAGATAGATAGATAGATTCCAATGAGTTCAATTTGTGCTGTCCAAATACTCCTGGTGTAGAGCTATCCACTATGGTATGACTGACATACCAGGAGCCACACCCTTAACAAAAATTGACTCCCTCTCTTCTTCATGGTTAAACATGGTGACGGAGTTACCTTCTGTTACTAAATTTGGTCACATGGGCTCTTCTGTTATTTGAATCCTTTCGGACTGTTGGTGCCTCCTTCAGTGCCTGGGGTATGGCAAAGCTGTGCAATGCTCCAATTGAGCAGTGCAGATGTGTTCTCTGTCCCTTGGTGTGTTTGGGTGAGCATCTCTACTCAGTCAGATTTAAGAATCTTACTCAATATTTTTAGTCTTGTTGAAATGTTGTCTGCTTGTTCTATTAGTTACTGACAGACCCACTGGCCCCATAACAGTGTGTGATGACTTTTTGTTTTAAGTAATTTTTTGCCTTAAAGTCAATATACTTTTTACCAGCTTTCTTTTGGCTGCTGACCACCTAGTATAACTTTTTCCCATCTTTATATTCAAATATTTTTATCCTCATATGAGCATGGGCCTCGAGAACAAAGCATCATTTGACTTTGAGTTTCAATCAAGAATGAAAGTCTTTGATTTTTTTTTTTTAGTGGAGTCTGCAATCTATTACATTTAATTGGTGATAAATTTAGCTTTCAACCATTTTATACCATACTGTTTGCTGCACCCACTTCCTGTTCCTTCTCTTTTCTTGTCTTCCTTTGGAGTGAGATTTTTTATCATTCCATATTAATTTGAACATTTTTACATTATCGCTGTATTTTGAATAGTCACCTTGGATATCTCAGTTATCATAGTTTGATAATAAATCCAACTTTCTGATAGTGCCCACATGCATGCACACACGTATACACACATGCATACACATGTACACATGTACATTCTCACATGTGCACATACACACAGATTTATGCACACATGCACACTCATATATAAATCTGCACACATATGCATATGTATGCATACTCTCACACATGCATACACATGTCAGTCATCTTATAAACTTGGTGGTCACTTGGCTTTACTGATAACATAGCGTTTCCTTTTCTTTTCATTTCTCCTCCACCCCTTACCTAACACTTAGAATTCTTTTCTCTCTACCTGAAGAACTGTCTTCACTGTTCTCTTACTGAGGTCTTACAACAATAAACCCCAGTATGTTCATCTGCAGATGCCTGTATTTTGTCTCCCTATCTTAGATCCTTCCTGCTGAGGGTGATAATCAACGTTAGCTATTTTTCTACTGGAAGTTTCCTGTTCCTGTCTTCCACTATTGCTCCTGATAACAGCATCTCTATTGTTTTTGTTTATTTTTTATTTATTTGTTTAATGAGTGTGTGTGTGTGTGTGTGTGTGAGAGAGAGAGAGAGAGAGAGAGAGAGAGAGAGAGAGAGAGAGAGAGAGAGAAATAAAACCCATATCCTCACACATGCTAGGTAAGTGCTGTACCATTGAGCTAACCCACAGCCTGGATATTTTCAAAGCAATCTTTCTCTTCTTTATAACACCTTTAAGGGTGTAATTGTTTACAATTTCACTGAAACATTTTCCCCTTGTTTCTGCTAGAATTTTTAGAGCCTTTAAATCTGTAGATTCAGATGTCTTGGGGTGTGGGTTCTGTCATTATCTTTATCAATTGTCAGTTACATCCAAGACTCCAGAATATCCAAATGAACAAACTTGAAAGCTTCTCGGTATCTTGTATATGTCTAACATTTGTTGTTACCTCTTGTCACTGTGTATTCTTTGTATGTTTTATTCTGGACAATCCTGAAGTTCACTAATTCTCTCTTCAACTGTATCAACTGTCTGCTGTAAAAGGATCCACTGAGTTATTGTTTGCAAATTCTACAGTGTTTCTTTGTTCTTCCTTAAGTCGAATACGTCACTTTTTATGGTTTCAACTTCCTCAACATTTTAACCTTATCTTTTCTGTCCTTGAAAATATTAAGCCTGGTTTCTGTACAGCCTTTACCAGCATTCCTTTCTCTTGTGCCTTCCTGGGTGTGTCTCTGTTACTTCTTGTTTTCAGTGATTTATTTTCAGGTGAATTTGTACCTTCTGGTGTCCACTGTTCTATGGTCTTTTGTTTACTGTGTGCTTGAAGCTATGCTTTTAAGACTACTTGTACAGGGGCTAGCAATATGGCTCAACAAGTAAAGGTGCTTGCTATCAACTCTGATGAGCTAAGTTCAATTCCCGAAACCCACATGGTTTTATGTCCACAAGGTAGAAAAGGAAAGCTGATGCCCACAAGTTGTCCTCTAACCTCGACACATATGATGTGGCATGTGTCATCACACACAAACTAAGTAAGTGAATGAATGAATAAATAGATAAAAAAATATTTTTGAAACAGAATTTTAAGTAGCCTATGTAGATCTTGGACTCACAATGACCTTAAGTTCCTAATTTCTCCTGCCTCTACCTCATGAGTGCTGCAATTACAGGTATGTACTACCATGCTCAGACTATATAGCTATTTTGATGTTATTGTTTATACATGATATTATTTTCACAAACATAACTGTTATTGGCTTGAGAAAGATCTTGGAAGAACCATCAAGTTCATTATAGCTCACTCGTTGCTCATGACTCAAGACAGCCCCCAACATCCCATGGCTCAGAACTGAGCCAGAGTTTGTGAAAGAGCCATTTTATGTCCACCCCACCCTTATCACCAGAGGTCACCTCTGCTGAATCTCAGATCAAAGCATAGGAAGCTTATCCTGATGACTCTAGGTTCCAACTTCATGTCTTCCCAGTTCCACGGGGGCTGAGGGAAAACTTATTCTCTTAGCTCTTCCCCAAGATGTTCTTTGAAAGAGGGTGTCCCAAACAGAATATGCCCCAATATGTTTAAATTCCACCTATGGTGGTTTGATTAGGTTTGGCCCCCATAGATTCATTAGTTTCAGTGCTTGGCCATAGGGAGTGGCACTATTATGAGGTGTGGGCTTATTGGAGAGCATGTGGCCTTGCTGGAGAAGTACTTCACTGTGTAAGTGCATTTTGAGGTCTCCTATGCTCAGGCTCTGCCCAATATGTAGAATATAGTCTCCTCCTGGTTGCCTGAAGAAGTCTAGTCTTCTCCTGCTGCCTTTGGATAAAGATGTAGAACTCTCAGCTCCTCTAGCACCATATTTGCCTGGACATAGTCATGTTTCCCACCATGATGATAATGGACTGAACCTCTGAAACTGTAAGTCAGCCCCAATTAAATGTTTTCCTTTATAAGAGGTGCCTTGGTCATGGTGTCTCTTCATAGTAATGAAACTCTAAGACACTACTTCATCAGACCTCTACAAGCAAGAAGCTCAGTGAAAACAAAGACTTCAAAACTCCCACTCATAGAGGGTAGGCATCCACTGGCTCCTGCCCCAGGTCTCAGAAGCCTGGAATGAGAGAGAACAGAGAGGTATGAACTGGATGCCCCTGCCCCACACACTGCTGCCTGGAGAAACTGCTTTGGGATCCCACCTCATAGGCAGTGTGTGTCATTCAGAATCCTGTCTGGGGCTCCCTGGCTCTAGCTTCTACAGAAAGCAGTGAGCCAGGACTCCTATTGGAATCATCCAGGAGAGTGCCAGACTCTCTGAAGTGATGCTTTTTCCTTCAGGGAAGCAGAGTCTCTGGGAATCATAGCTGAGCCAGTGTGAGCTCTTGCTCCACCCTCAATGCCTGGCCAGGCATTGTGGTGCCCACAGCTTCTTGGCCATTACCTCATTGCCAAACACTCTAGGGTGTCCCTCCCAGCAGCACATAAAGAAGAGGAGAAGTTAAAGTCCTAGTTCAGACCATGTACATTCCCTCCTTTCTAAGGGGCTCCCAGGAGGTCTATCTGATGGTACCAGGGCTTGCTCCCTCTCATTATGAATTGATGTGGATGGCTCTGTGTTGCTTGTATTTTTATGTTAATTCCGTTCTCCCAGGAAGGGCTGTCTGGAATGAGGAATGAGTCTTGTACTCAGATGGCTTCTTGTGAACCTCCCAGAATGAATAAAAATAAATCACTGGGCGAGCAGGTGGGACTTCCAGGTTGGATGGAGGAAGAGGAGGAGGAGAGAGTTAGGGATCTTTGGAAAGGGGATAGCATAAGGGCAAGATGTAGCTGCTAGAGTTTCCTGGTGTGATGGCAGATCCGCCAGGATTCATTACTGGAGGAGTCAGATCTTATCTAGGCTAACAAGATTAGGTTTTAGTTGTTTCACCCAGAGATTGAGTTACCGTTGTTTCTGAACTAAGTTTGTGTGGTGTTTTTCTTCTCGTGGTGACTCGTCTGGGTTCTCAGGAGAAAGGTACAGAGCAAAGTGTGGGTTTGCCCGACATACACCACAAAGGCCATCAGGATATTGAAGCATGGGGCTGGCATGGTAACGACCCACCAGTGGGACCTTATCGAGCTGGGTGGAGAGATCATGGAGCTCTGAGTCAGAGTCGCCACAAGATAAAGCAGGTTGGCCATTGCCCACCAGTGCATGGCTGGCCAGGCCATTGGGGCAGAGAGTGGCGGCACTAGCGTGGGAACTTGCCAATCTTTTTTTTTTTTTTTTAATATTTCCTGCAACAATGGATGATAGCATAATGGCCGGACATGAACCAGGGTGGCCTGAGGGTACTTTCATGGTATAGTTCCCCAGCAGGAAGCTTGAGTCCTGATTCCTCACTGCTGGGATGCAGAGGGAAAGACACATATAAAGAGGTTTCTCAGAAGTAGTTTCTAGAAGCCCCTACATCTTCTTTACGCTGTCATCTGCACATTACATGGACAAAAATAAAAACAAAACCAAAAGAGCCTATATCCCTTCCCCACCCAACTCACAACCATGCTAATGTCTACTGTCCAAGCTTTCTGTCACCCATGAGACCTCTTCAGCAGGCTGTGAGAAGAAAGGAGAATGGACTCAGAATGGTTCACTCAGCTTGGACTGTGAGTGGATCAGGATGGGCAAGTCCAGAGCTTTTGGGTTATAACCTCTCTCTCCCATTTAGATGTATTTTATTACTTTATGCATATGAGTGTTTTGACTACAAGGATTTAAGAGTGCCCCATGTGTGCTTGGAGCTCATAGAGGTCAGAAGAAGGTGTCTAATGCCCTGGGACTTGAGTTATAGACAAGCTGTGAGCTACCATGTGGCAATCAAATCTGGGTCTTCTGCAAGAGCAGCTCTTACCACTGAGCCATCTCTCCAGCCCCATAATCTTTTCTTTATTATATTTATTTATTTATTGTGGTGGTGTAAGCTGTGTGTGTTTGTGCATATGTATGCACAAATGCATATTGCATGGTGTGCATATAGAAAGACAACTTGTGGGAGCCAGTTCCCTCCTTCCACCATGTTGGTCCCAGAAATAGAGTTCAGGTCATCAAGCTTGGCTGCAAGTGCCTTTACCCTCAAGTCATCTTGAAGGCTCAAAATTACAATGCTGCAGCAAAATTCTTTCTTCCCTGTTCTATTAGCTACTTTTCTCATTGCAATGGCAAAATACCTGACCAAAATCACTTAAGGAAGGCAGATTTTATTTGATCTCACAATTTGAGGGTACAGTCCATGAGGTGCAGAAGTCATAGCAGCAGGACCTTGTGGCACCTGCAGTTAGGAAGCAGAAAGTTGGGCCATTCTGCTCTGCTCACTTTTTATTATGCCTGGGATCCCAACCCAGGGAAAGATGTTGCTCACATTTAGGGTGACTATTTTCTCAGTTAAACCTCTCTGGAAATGCCCTTACAGATGTACAGGCCCAGGTATGTTTCCTGGGTGATTCTAAATCTCGCTAACTAACCCATCATAAGTCTACCTCTTGTCAACTTGACACCCAAACAAACCATTTTTAAATCATAACATTCTACTCATGGATCGAAAATCTCATATTCATTCCGTATTAGTAAAGGCATTTAATCCATCCCCAAAAGTACCAAGTCTTAATTGTTTCAAACTTGCTCAAAAATATAAGTGCATAGTCTCTTCTGAGACTCCAGGAATCTCTTAACGATGAGTCTCTATCAAATTAAGAACTGAGATACATAAAGCTAATATACAATGACACAGAATGAACATTCCCATTCCAAAAAAATAGGAAGGGTAGCAGAACAAGGAACAATAGGGGTCAGAGCAATACCAAAAGCTTGCAGAGCAAACACTAAATCCTACAGCTCTGTCTGGCATCTTGGACTCATGATAAAATCACCTGGACTCCAAGAGCCTTGGGTCACTCCACCCCTCCTCCAGCTTTGTTACCTGAGCACACACAGCTTCTCTCTTGAGCTGACTGCATTCCACATCTATAGCTTTCCTCCGGAGACTTTTTTTTTTTTTTTCAAGACAGGGTTTCTCTGTGTAGCCCTGGCTGTCCTGGAACTTGCTTTATAGACCAGGCTGGACTTGAACTCAGAAATATGCCTGCCTCTGCCTCCCAAGTGCTGGGATTAAACGCATGAGCCACCACTGCCCAGCTCCTCCGGAGACATTTGATGATCCTGATGTCTCCAGCATCCTGGAATCTCCATTGCAACTTGGGCTTCCCAGTCCCATCTTCACTCAACAGCCACTCAGGGCCTCTTTGCAGGAAATTTAACCCTGTCACACATTGTCAGGCTTCAGTGGGGGATGGGCAGTTGGACCTTAGTGCGAGCCTCTATGGCCCTGTATCTCTTGCATTTTGTGTACATGTTAAGCCAGTACCATATGAACAATACTGTCAGGTTCTGTTGCCCACAAGAGTTGAAGGTCTTGGACCTCTGTCCATACCTGCTAATACTCAACATCAAGGCAAAATGTCTTCCTGGAAGTCTGTGGATGGTCTCTAAATACAAATAAAAGAAAGACCTTTTCCCCAGGAGGTCCATGTCCTCCTTTACCATCATATTGAGTCATGCAGTTCAGCTTCACCAACCTCTTCCTCAGTGCCAAGAATGCTAGGGATCTCAGACACAGACAAATCAGAAGCTATCTGCCATGGGACAAAAGATCTAACTGGAAATGCAACCTGCCAGCCCATCATGTTGTCATTGTGGGCACAAAATGCTTAGAAAGGATGGCTCTGCCCAGAGCACCTGGGAAGTACAAGAAGAAGCTGGGAGTAGGTATATTTTTGAAGAATGAGTCCAATTCACATAGAAAAAACAAAGGGCCAGCCATCCTGATTATGAAATACCATATTCAGATAAGAAAGGGAAGATAAGCCGGGCAGTGGTGGCGCACGCCTTTAATCCCAGCACTTGGGAGGCAGAGGCAGGTGGATTTCTGAGTTCGAGGCCAGCCTGGTCTACAGAGTGAGTTCCAGGACAGCCAGGGCTGCACAGAGAAAACCTGTCTCGAAAATCCAAAAAAAAAGAAGAAGATAAATGGAACACTAAGAAACAGAGTGGTTACACATCAATAAAAGCAACGTATGGAAACAAAAGCTATGCTCATACTCCACTCTGATCAAGTAAACCACTGAAAGCAGAGAGTGAGTTTCACAGACTAAGACGATGAAGCGCTACATGCAAACACTTTGAGAATACAGGGATCCCATGGCCATACCCTGTACGCCAGTTCCTATATTACAACACTACAACCAGAGGTAGGAGAGAATTGTCAGTCAAATGCCTCAAATATACTTTAAGAAGGAAACATTGGCAAATTGGAAAGTTCTCCTGCTATGTTTTGTTAAAATGAATAGAGGCAAATTTGCTCACCAGTATGTCCTGCGACCTTCATTTTTATTTTTATTTTTTTATTATTTTATTTATTTGTTTTTCATATTTTATTTACATTTCAAATGTTTCCCCCTTTCCAGATCTCCCCTTTAGAACCTCCCCATTCCCTCTGTTCTCCCCCCTCCCCCTGCCACTATGGGGATATTCTCCAACCCACCCACCTACCCACCCACTCTGGTCTTCCCTCCTTGTCATTCTCCTATACTGGGGGATCTAACACCCTCAGGCCCAGGGGCCTCTCCTTCCCCTGATGGATAACAAGACTCTCCTCTGCTGCATTTGTGGCCAGCTCCATGGGTCCCTCCATGTGTATTCTTTGGTTGATGGATCAGTCTCCAAGAGTATCGGGGGGTCAGGTCAGTTGCCACTGTTGCTACCTTCCTGGGGCTGCACACTCCCTCAGCTCCTTCAGTCCCTTCTCCAAGTCCTCCACCTGGGATCTCACACTCAGCCCTACTGTTGCTGCGAAATGACTCTTGGGTATTTCAAACTTTTGGGCTAATAACCACTTATCAGTGAGTACATACCTTGTTCATTCTTTTGTGACTGTGTTACCTCGCTCAGGATGATATTTTCAAGATCCATCCATTTGTCTGCGAATTTTGAAGTCATTGTCTTTAATAGCTGAGTAGTATTCCATTGTGTAAATGTACCACATTTTCTGTATCCATTCCTCTGTGGAGGGACATCTGGGTTGTTTCCAGCTTCTGGCTATTATAAATATGGCTGCTATGAACATAGTGGAACATGTGTCTTTATTGCATGTTGGAGAATCTTCTGGGTATATGCCCAGGAGTGGAATAACTGGGTCCTCAGGTAGTATTATGTTCATTTTTCTGAGGGTCTGCCAAACTGATTTTCAGAAAGGTTGTATCAACTTGCAATCCCACCAGCAATGGAGGAGTGTTCCTCTTTCTCTGCATCCTCACCAGCATTTGCTGTCACCTGAGTTTTTGATCTTAGCCATTCTGGCTGGTGTGAGGTGAAATCTCAGGATTATTTTGATTTGCATTTCCCTGATGACTAAGGATGTTGAACATTTCTTTAGGTGCTTCTTGGCCATTCGAGTTTCCTCAGTTGAGAATTCTCTGTTTAGCTCTGTTCCCCATTTTTTGATAGGGTTATTTGTATCTCTGGAGTCTAGCTTCTTGAGTTCTTTGTATACCTTGGATATTAGCCCTCTATCGGATGTAGGATTGGTAAAGATCTTTTCCCAATCTGTAGGTTGCCGTTTTGCCCTATTTACAGTGTCCTTTGCCTTACAGAAGCTTTGTAATTTTATGAGGTCCCATCTGTCAATTCTTGATCTTAGAGCACAAGCCATTGGTGTTCTGTTCAAGAACATTTCCCCTGTGCCCAGGTGTTTGAGATTCTTCCCCACTTTCTCTTCTGTTAGATTCAGTGTATCTGGTTTTATGTGAAGGTCCTTGATCCACTTAGACTTGAGCTTTGTACAGGGAGATAGGAATGACCTTCATTTTTAAATTCTAGAGGCACCACATAGAGCCCTGTATCTTAGGGTTATGCTTGCTTTATATGGTTGTTATGAAAAATTGCACCTCTTTGCTACAGTTCAGGTATGTGCATTTGCTGGTAGGTGTGCCTCAAAATAGGGTCCTTTGTTCATCTGAACTACAGGACACACTCAAGCATCATGGTACCTAAGTCGCTATCCTGAAATGCACCTAAGAAATTCATCTGTATGGAAAGAGCTTGACTTCACTCTCAAGACAGAAAATGTCAAGCATTCATCTTGGCTCTTCTCCTGCAGGCTTGTTCAAAAACTGAACTGACTCATTTAGATTCATTACTTTAAAAACAATGCATGTGAGTTTTCCCAACTCACATACAGAAGTTTCTATGAGCAACTCCGAAGACATCTTCACAAGAGTCTCTGAACCTTAAAGCTTTCTTCCTGATCCAGGGCCCCTCACATCACTGTGTATTCCTACATGATGCCTGTGCAGGATATGTATCAGGACCAACCCATAGGGTGAGATGGGGAGGAGGCTTGTTTCTGGAGGTCTGAAATTGCTCATCACTGTTGACTGGGCTATAGCTGGCTTAGCCCCACTGGGTTATGTACATCATGGGGGTAGAACATGGCATGGTCAGTCCTGTGTCTTCAGCACCTAGTGTGGTGTCTGGACATAGAGAGTGTAGGTGATAGTTGGCATAGACTGTCAACTTGACAAGATCTTGGATCATCTAGTGACTCAAACGTGTAGGAATAAGGGTTCTGAATGGCAAAGTATCCAGGGGAGGGACCGGATTTGAGGGGATAAAGAAGACAGAAAGCTGGAACCAGAAGGCCTTGCATAAGCTAATAGCTTGTGCCAAGCAAATATATTAAGAAGTACAGCATCTTATATATTATTTTCAGCGGAAAATAGTCCAAGGTCAGCAGAAAGCTAAATCAAACGATGTTGGCAATAAGATCACAGAATACCTTAGCACCTCCACCTTAGAACTGATAACCACAGCCCTCTAGAGAGAAAATCCAGATTCCTAAAAACTGAAACCTTAACTCCTTCAAAGCCCTGGCCTAGCCCCAGACCAGCCCTTGCCAAGACTGTCCCAGGACAAGAACATAGAACCAGTAACCCCTTTGTCCTTCCATCATGGCCTCTGAGAAAACTTTGGATCAGCTTGGCTCCCAACAAACTAGGAGACAAACCTCTGGGCATGTCTGAGAGAGTTTCTATATTAAACTAGAAATAGGAAGACCCACTCTGAAGGTGGCAGGCACCATCCCAAAGGCTGGAATCTTGGACTTAATAGGAGGAAGCTGAGTACTAGCATGCATCTCTACTTCCTGACTGGGCACAGTGTGACCAGCTCCTCATAACCCTGCCTGTATGCCTTTCACACCAAAATGGACTGTACCCTAGAACTCTGAGCCAAAATAACTCCTTCCTGTCATCCTTGTGTTGTTTTTTTCAAGTATTTTACTGCAGCAATGGCCCAAGTAATTAGCACAGAGTACAACTGATCTCTACTGCATGAGTGAATGTAGTAAGGAAAGATGCCCCACCCTCATACCCCCCCCCCGGGAACACAGCAAGCTATAGGCTGCATCCTGGTTTCTTTCTCTCTAGTTCTCCTCCAACTCACAAAATAAAAGCCCTACCATGTTGAAGAAGGCATCATATAAGGGAATTATTACCTCACTGTTGACAAATAAAAACATACAGTCAAAAATGTCATGACTGCCACCAGTAATGGTTATCATTTTACAGGTAACTACATCTCAGAGAGGGGACACAGCTGGATCTCTTTCTTCTTTCTCACTTGTTAGACTGTGTTGTATACCAGACATTAAAAAGATATGCTGGGCCAGGCAGTAGTGGCACACACCTTTAATCCCAGCACTCGGGAGGCAGAGGCAGGCAGATTTCTGAGTTCAAGACCAGCCTGGTCTACAGAGTGAGTTCCAGGACAACCAGGGCTACACAGAAAAACCCTGTCTCAAAACACCAAAAAAATAAAAAAGAAAGAAAGAAAGAAAGATATGCTGGGACTCTTCTAGGCACCCACAAGAGCCCTGGCCTGGTGAACTTATCCTTTAGCAAGAACAAAGGTTGCTGTACAGCCTCACCCCAGGTCTCTCTGCTCACTAGTAAAGACTGGGCAGCATTCTCCATCATGAGCCAGTGCAACTGTGTAGATATGAGCTAGATCACAGAAGACTACTGTCTCAGAGTCCTTTCCCACTACACATTTGTTAAAGATAAAGGATAAAAGAGCTTTAAAATGGAAACACCAGCAAGGACCACCCTAACCAGCCCATCAAAGCCATCATCACCAGCAGTGAAACCAGCAGAGATCTCCTTACTCCACACAGAGAGGAGTGTGCATGGACATTAATGTCACATGCCTGCCCCGGGTGCATCACCTGAATCCAACAATCAGAGAAACACAGACAGACAGACAGACAGACAGACAAAGAGTGAAAATCACATACAATGCCAATGTAATGAGAATTGAATCTAAGTATCTAGGACTGGTCCAGATAAAGAAAGGCCAGCCAGACACAACAAAGAAATGTTAAACCTTGGGGCTTGCTTGCTTGCTTGCTTTTACATTGGCAGAATCTGAACCAAGTTGTTATACCAAGTAACAGGGTTGTATGAAGACCCCTGATTCGGATCATTTTACTCTTACCCATGCTGCCCTTCCCCTTCCTATGGCTCACATTGCTGTCCAGTGTCACCCTGGGGCTGCAGGAGCTGCAAGCCAAGCACTGAATAACAGGGGAGTGGTATAGCCACTGTTAGTCCAGCCAGCGATCGTCAACCATCCACCTTAACACATATATCCACAAACTTATGTGCACACACACATGCACACACAGGTGCACACACACACATACACACATTCACTCATGAATGCACATATACACAGACACACATACATTCATGAATGCACACACACACACACACACACACACACACACAAGAGTGGTAAATACTCCTTTGGGCCCTCACACTCTATCACAACTACACACGGGTCTTATCTTTTGATCTCCACAAGAATACTAGATAGTTGAGGAGGAGCTTGAGGGGTTCCTGGGAACTGTAACTGTCTTCATGGCTCCTGCAGGTCTCCTTAGTATGGCACCCCCATGTGTCCTGCCTGCCTTTGTCCTCACAATTTGGGACTCTTGCACCCCACACCTGGCAATGCTCTTTCCTTGTGGCCCTGCCTTCACCCATACCTGTTGCTGAATCAGACTCAAGGACAGATCATACATTCACACTGCCAAGCATGATTCAGAAAGACCTCTGCAAAACGTGTGATTAACGATGGAACTGGCAGGGTTTGGGAGAACAGTGCTCTGTAAAGGCAGTCTGCTGATGAAGTCTACACTTCCCCTCAAGTCTCAACATGAGGCAATGTCCACACCATGCGGTCATCCCCTTGTTCTCCACATTCTGCCTGCATCTTTTTACTGAGAGCCTACTGTGTGCCAGGCATCTGCTGAACATCTGGATGCACCAAGACAAAGCACAAGAAATCCAGGACAATGTTCAGACCACTACCCTGAACCCAGGGCCAAGCTGATCCTGAGTAGGTCAGCTCTTGCCATGTGCTCATACTAACCTGCCCCTCATCATCCCCATCCCCTTCCCCCTCCCCCTCCTTCTCCCCCTGCTCTTTCCCCTACCCCTGCAACAGAGAGAACAGACAGGTTGTGCATCTGTTTCTGATGGCTTTAAAACAGATGAGAGTTCTGTCGTGCCCTTTAGAATGCACAGAGGTCAGAGGTCACACTCTACTGACACCTGCACTTGGCAACAATCCTGGCTGGTAGCTAATGAGATAGGCACCATGGTACCCACTTGCAAACTTCAACATCACCCTTACCCTTACCCTGTTTCTTTCTTTCCCAGGTGTGGGAGGGGCAATATGGCTATAGGTGTGTCTGTGTGTACTCATAAGTACACACCAGGACTCTGTAGACCCCAACATTGCTATGTACTTGCCTACCCACCCTACAAGCAAGCCAGAGCTCTTCTACCAAGAACTTGCCTTGAACCCCAGCTCAGGCCCACAATTCACTACAAAAGACTGGAGCTTTGCCAACCCCAGAAATTCTCTAGCCATCTACAACTCAAAGACTGATATGGTTTTCAGTTCTTAGAACAGGAGGCTATTTCTGAAGGAACCTGGCCCAAACATTCCCAATTTTATAAACAGACAGAGCTGTTCTGGGAATTGATCAGCTTCCTGGTCATGGGGTGCAGAAAAGATGAATGATCTGTGCCGGCCCTGCCCAGCATGAGCTCACGGGAAGAAGCTCAGTGGAATGACACAAACTCGAGCCCCATGAGCTAATTGAGTATTTTCTTCATACTGAAAAAAAAAAAAGAAGAAGAAGAAGAAAAGAAGAATGTGGCTGGGGCTGACCTTGGGGATCAGACTCTGGCACTCTTAGCTGGTGTGTTCCATACGGTCGAGTATGTAGGCTCTAGGGTGTGTCAATCAACATCTTGTGAGCCTGATGTATGGCCAGTGATGACAAGGGAGAGAAGATACAATGGCTGAATATGAGGCAGAAAAAAACAATGTTCTGTGAGGTAGCAAGTCCATTTGGGAAAGGGGCGAGACACCTATGGGAGTTGTTTTCTCCCAGGAGCAGTTCCTAGACAAACCAGAGTAACCCCACACTCAAATCCATAGCCATGGTGAGATACTCCAGGTACCAGCCCTGACCTCAAAGGTCAAGAGGTCAAAATACTGAAAGCAGAAGGTCATGGTGGACCCTGGAAGGCTTTCTGCACCTTGGCCTGCCCATCCTTATTAACAAAACCTCTTGATGCAAGGAGGACCGTAAAAACCCACTGTGATTCACGGTGAGACATTAACTGAAACCCTCGATCATCAGCAAGAGCATACTTTGCAAAAAATGCAAGGGGAAAGCCTTGATAGAGACTGAAAGGGCAATCACAGCCATTGCAGGAGTGATCTTCTGCTGCACCCACTAAGGGCAGGAAACGCTCCATCCATGCCTGACCTTCCTTAAGGATCTCAGAGCCAGAGAGAGAGGGCCCCTCTGGGACACACGCCCAGAGTTCTGGATGAAGTCATTGCCGTGTGATGTTATTCTAGTTTTTAAAGGAAAAATTCCCCCTCGAGACCAGGGGCCGTTGCCAAATTGCTTGGTTACCATGAATGTGTTTGTAGTCGTATTTACAAACTCCATCTATCTCCTGTCTCTGTGTTCATCAGCAGAAGCCATCTTGGTTCATTTCCCAGGCCCTGGTTTTCAGATCAGACAGCCCGAGGCTGACTTAAAATCCACTCCTGTCTGGGAGCTGCACAGTAATAAGGATGTCCCCCTATGGCATCCACCATCATTTCCAGTAGCTAAACTAGCTACTGCAAACCCTGCTTCCATCTTCTCATTCCCTACGTTGTGCCAATATCCTTTTACTGAGCACCTACCATGTGTCAGGCCTCTGCTGAACGTCTGGCACAATGATTCTATGTGTTTCAATGTATGTTATCCTTAATATAAGTCTATGGAGAAGATGTTAATGTCCTCATCGGCAGGAGCAACTAGACTCACAAAGTACTTTAATGATGTGTTGAGGGCCTGGGGAAATGGCTCCATCAGTTAAAATGCTTTCTGAACCATCGTAAAAACCCGAGTTCAATCCCCAGTGCCCAAATAAAAAAGTGACACACAAGACACACACCTTAAAAGGCCAGCACTGGGGGGTGTAGAGACAGGAGGATTCCTCAGGCTCACTGGCCAGCCAGTCAACCTACATTAGCAAGCTCCAGGTTGAGTAAAGAAGCCTGTCTCAAAAACTTAAGGTGAAGAGTGATTGAGGAAGGCATCTGATATGAGCATCTGGCCACCACGTGTACACAAATACACATACAAACATATCTATACACATATACAAGAACACACACATAATATATATGTCACACACTAATATATATTATATAATATATTATGTATATATTATACATACATATGTATATATTATATATTATATAATAGTGTGACATATAAATGTATTATTATATATTATATTATATATTAGAGATGTGTGTGTGTGTGTGTGTGTGTGTGTGTGTGTGTGTAATATGGTCAATGTCATATTGCTACTAAGTGTGGGGAACCATATTTGAATTCCAAAAGTCTGATCCCAAATCTCTTGTTAACCTACTACGTACCAATCAACCATCACCCCCAGGGGTGAACCAGTTAAGTCACCAGCTCAGCAATGCATGCGGCTGACAAGATGAAGATAGACTTAGGGAGCCACAGGGCACACACAGGGGTCAACTTCCCCTGAAGTCCCCTCACTGGATAAACAATGTCACCAATTTGTCTCCTTGACCTTGAAGTCCCCTACACTATCATGGCTATGTCTCACATATGCTGAGAGCTTAAGATCTACCTTGAGCACACCACAGTGAATGAAAGGAAACCAGTTCCCATTCTGATCCACATGGATACAAGCATTCACAACTTGCATGCAGTACCATAGGTCCCTACATGCTGAGCAAAAAGGACTGACAATACCAAAAGAAACCCATCGAAGGCTGCAGTCTGGGATCCTGAAGGCCTCTAAGATTTCCTCTTTGGTCTGTCATTGAAGTCTCGCTGTAGGTCTTTCATTTGTCTCCTGCCCCTGTTCTATATGTAGCTATGACCTCACAGCACTGGCTCAGAAAGCAGCCAGGAGCATCTCCATGGACCTGTGGTGATGTTGACACTGCAGTAAGCCATGGAGAGGAAACAACTGGTCCCATGAGGAAAATGCAGAAGTGCATCTAAATAAAGGAAATAAACCCCTGAATGCTCAAATCTAAACCCCTTTCTTAGGTTCAGAGACTGATAGTGAGAAAGGCCCATATCCCAGGTGACAGTGTCAATTACACTCCACATAGATGCCAAGTGGAGAGGAATAGGGGCCATGCAGGTTGCAGTGGGGGCTGTGATCCAAAGCAGTCCAGAAATGCACCACTAAGAAGATGAAGAAAACAGGAGAGAAGGCAGAAGGAACAGCCTGAGGCAGGAGTATTGTGACATGCCAAATGCCCCAGTGTGATGTGGGTGCCATCCCTCCTGTGCATACAATGCTTTGGAATCGAGGTGGCAAACAGCTGGGGGCGTTATGCAGTCAGGCCAAGCTGCATCTGAAACCTTGTTCTTCCACATGCGTGCAAAATCCTCCATCTGTCTGAGTTTTCCCAGCCCTCTAAACAGGAAACCATAATACATACAGTCTACAGCAGAACTGAACAGAGTAAATGGCAGTTTACCTGTAGCTTTTAGAGAAAAAGAGACTCAGTTTTTCCAGTATCCTGTAACCTAAACAGAAGAGCCCCTGGCTTTCTGCAGCCATACACATGGGCACACTTTCTGCCAGGGCTAATAATATGACAGCAGCATCGCCTGACACCGGAGAAGAAACATTGCCAGTTGTCTCATTGAGACATCTATGACCTGATGAGATTGGACTCAGCTCCTGCCCTACTCACCACAGGAAGCCATGGGCAAGGCAGAGAGCTCAAGTGAGTTAGCTCATAGTAATGGGGCAGGATTTAAGAGAAAGTCCTTGCAGAGAGCAGGACTGCCTGCCCAAGCTGCTTCTGTATTCTTCCTGTCCTGGAAACCAGTGAACAAGCTGTGTAAAAAGCAGCCTCCACCAAGGCCAGAGCCCTACCTAGCACCTACATAAAAGAGCCTAAAGTTCTTCAGCTATAGGAGGTGAAATGGGGGAGTGGATGGTGTGCAAAGGGCTAACTGGCAGCTGGATGTGGGCCTGGACCAGCTTACCATGCCTGTGGTGGGGATGCTCAGGAAGACGTGGCTCTGAATGGAAAGGGTGGAGAGCAGACAAAATAAAACACAATAAAGTAAAAATAAAACGATCTCATTACCAACTCAGCTAAAGGCCAACCCATTTGTGGCCAACTAGGACTCTTCTAATTTGGTCAGCATGTCTTATTTTAAACTCACTGAACAGTTTATTTCCAGACTAGCCCAGGGCTGTGTCTACACAGAGATTCACAGAAATTCTGAGGTGGAACATTTGAGGTCACTCAGACCAACTCCCTACTTTCTGGGACATGGCACTGAGGCCTGGAGGTTGAAGGACATTTCAAGACCACTATCCTGCCAGTGTAGAGATGGAATAAAAATGCCTTTGCTGCCTTGTAATCTAAGTTTCTCCTGCTTCCCAGAGATATAAGAATCTATGACTGAATCAGGCTGGCCAGACAGCTGAGTGTGTTAAAGAGCTTGTCATTGAGCCTGATGGCCTGAGTTTGATTCCCAGGACCCGCAGGATAGAAGAATGAACCAGCCTCACAAGTTGTCCTCTGACCTCTGCACACATGTACATTCACATACACATGCATGAAATAGATAGATACATACATACATACATACATATATATATATATAGCTAGATAGATACATAGATAGATAGATAGATAGATATATTCACAGATACATAGATACATAGATATATAGATACATAGATAGACAAGATACATACACACATACATACATGATAAATAGGTAGGTAGATAGATGACAGATACATAGATGATAGATACGTAGATATATACATACATACATACATACATACATACCATTGATGATAAACAGGTAGGTAGGTAGATGATAGATAGATAAATAGATAGATGATAGATACTTAGAGAGAGAGAGAGGAGATAAAAAAGGGAAAGTGTCTATGACTAAATACCACTGGTATGTTTGTGCTAAATACAGTGTGCCATGGGGACAAATGTCTGTAAAATTTCACTCTCCTCTGCTCTCCTAATAATGGCTCTTTATCTGTTTCCACAGTCCTACTCTTGGATATTCTTCTTACTGCCTTTTATTCTGCTCACATAAAAGAATCCCATTTATTTGTAGATGCCCCCTCTGCCTCTGAAAGTGTCTACTGCCAATCATCCTCTGACCTTAGATTGCATGGTAACACCCAGGACAGCATCTGGCAAGCAAGTGGCCATGTGATGTGACGTCCTTTTTATGCTGAATACAAGAGAGAGCTGAGTTAAAAGAACAATTATGGCTACACACTCTTTGTCCGTCTCCTTCGCTCATTCTCTAAGAATGGTGTTGGGCAATGCCTTCCAAGCTAAGAAGTGGCCTGTGACTGAACTCGTGGCACCCTCCCCCCAAGCGTTCCCACATGTATTCAATTTTCAGCTCTGGTGACTAATCTTATGCGATATGGTAAAGCAAGCATAATCCATCCAAAGAGAGATCGGAGGACTCAACGTTCTACAATAGCTCCCAAGATGCACCCAATCACTGGGCCTCCATCCCTCAGAAGGAGGCTGTGAGCAGTACCACAAGGCAGGCACAGTACAAGTTCCTAAGACCATGCATCTGTGCCATTCTATTTATTCTGAAGACTCAGAGAAAGCAAAGCCAGGAACAGGGAAGGAAAGGGGGTCCACAGAGGCTTTTCAGAAGGATGCTTAAAGAGGTAGTTGCCAGCAAGAAGTAGGGAGTGGGCATGACAGAAGTAAGCCCATAGGTAGCAGTGTGAGCGGAGCCAGCATAGGGTGTGTATAAACATGTGCAGGAATTAGTAGAGATAGAACATAAAACCCTGGGATATGAAGATGAATGGTCAGAGCCAGGCTGGACTGGGAAGATCATCATCTGCCAAGCTGAGCAACTTGAGCTGGAGGACAGGTCTTAACTAACCTAACCCTGACTTCTGGAAAAGGAATTCTCTGAATCCCCTGAGTCCTCCTCAAAATATCTGTGTCTATATATTTTTCCTAAATGTTTCAAAGACATCCATGTCTCCCAAAAGTTTCAGATCAACATCCAGAGGGTTTGAGAATGCATTGGGTTTCTATTTCCTTCCCGTGAATTAAGCTTTAAGACCCATGGAATTTATGTTTTCTTCTAAAAAAAAAAAAAGAAAGAAAGAAAGAAAGAAAAAAAGAAAAAAAAGATGATAAGAAATATTTTTAAAACATGCCCAAGGCTTGTGGGGTGGGTCAAGGATATATAGAAATAGATACCTGCAAGAAACGGTGGTGTATACCTTTAATCCCGGGCCTTGGGAGGCAGGGACAGGTGGATCTCTTTAAGTTCTGAGCCTACCATAGCTAGACAGTGAGATCCTGTCTCAAAAGATGGGGGAAGGTAAAAATTACTCACCATTATTCAGATGAATATGAAGACATTAATAAGATCACCAAAGGAAAAACTGCAGCCAGAGGTCATGGACCCTCACCCCAAGACCAGCATCTAGGGATGGAGGAAGAAGGAACACATGAAGAATGTGAAGGAGAAAGTGGTCCAGGAAGTCAAAGGAATCAAAAGTCCAAATTAGATGCTGAGAAGGATGGGTCCACAGACCAAATGCTGTCAAGAAAGAAACCCAGGGAGACTTTAGAACCACTCATTGGGTTTTGTGAAGATGAGGTTGCTGGCCACCTTGCTTGTAATAGCAGTGTCTAAGGCCAGCAGGAAGAATGGCTATGGATCTATTTGCAAAGTATTGAAGAAAAGCCAATGAGTGTGAGAGGCAAGAAATAGTCATAGATGCAGCAGAAACACGTGGGATGCTTTTTGTCTTGCCTTCAGTATAGAAAAGCATTGAGCCTATTGATAGGCAGAAAGCAGACAAGCAGGTGGGGGTGCAGGTCTCAGAAAGAAGGGAGTATGGGAAAAACTATACCTGTGAGGAGACAGTGATAGACAGTTAGTGTGTGTCCCCAGCACAGAGGTTAGCTGTCCCTGGGGACTGAGGTGTTTCTGAACCACATAGGGCTCTACCATGGCACTGCCAACACCAACAGTTGATGGAGTTGGGAGGAAGAGTTGAAGCTCCAAGTGCCCCATATTCCGGAGTGAAGCATGGTGGCATGGAGAAAACTTCCCCCAGGAGAGGACCTCTATCCATGTTTTTTCCGTGGTTTTGAAAACAAGCATCTCTGTTGCTCACAGTAGGCTCTAGGGGGCTGCCGTTGGCTGATAACCACACACTTTTGCATCCAATGCTGAGTTATTCGTGGCTCTGGGCTAATAACATATCCAGCTATGTCTGCCAAAGGTCAGCCTGACAGTTAATGTTTCATTTCTTCATCATTGGTCAGGAGTAAAGAGTGGACACACCCATTGGCTTGGTACACGTAGTTGGGTGGAGCAGAGGAGCTCACATCTTGGAAAAGAAAGGCAGAACTGAGTGACTTGAATGAGTTAGACAAGTGGATCAAAGAGAGAGGGAAGAAAAGAAGATAAAATTTGCCAGGAATGAGGTTTAAAAATGAGCATTGCATAGGCATAGAGGCTGAAGATTCAAGATCTCACTCAACCTTGAGAAGTGCAACCAGGAAAACAGCTTCTCTCCAAAGCCAGGGGAGTGTGTGCCCATTGCCACACTCCCAGATGTGTCACTTGTCACATTAGATCTGTAGAAAGTCTTTGTGTGTTTAAAATAAAAGTCAGGAAAGATAAAATAAAGAAAGTGAATGGAAAATGTTGCCTACTTACAAAGGACAAGAACAGGAAAACAAAGGCCCCTGGGAGATTCGATGGGTGTCCCAGAACTTTTTAATGAGTAGCAGTGTCCAAATGTGGCCAAACAGTGAAGAAATTGAAGAAGATAACAGAAGATGGAAAGATCTCCCATGTTCTTGGATCAATAATATTAATAGAGTAAAAATGCCCATCCTAGCAAAAGCAATCTACAGACTCAAAGCAATTTTCATAAAAATTCCAATACAATTCTTCACAGAATTTAAAAAGACAACTTTTAACTTCCTGTGGAAAAGCACAAATACACAAGATAGCTAAAACAATCCTGAATGATTAAAAAATGGCTAAAGGTATTTCCATTGCTGATCTTAAATTATAGTAAGTGATAATCTCCCTTTAATCCACTTGGCTAATTCATTTAAGTTTAAAAAGTAATTTTTTTAAAAAGCATGGTATTGACCCAAAAGCAGGCATGTTGATCAGTGGAACAGAACTGAAGACTCAGAAATAAGTCCACGCACGTTATTCTTTTTTAATGAAGAAGTCAGAAATACACATTGGGGGAAAAAAAAGACAGCATCTTCAACAAATGGTGCTGCTCAAACTGGATGTCTATATGTAGAACAAAAACAGATCCATACTTACCACCCTGCACAAAACTCAACTCCAAATGGAACAAAGACCTTAACATAAGACCACACACACTGAATCTGATAGAAGTAGAGAATAGTCTCGAACTCAGCACAGGAAAAGATTTTCTGAACAGAATACAGCACAGGTAGTGAGATCAATAAATAATAAACAGGACCTCATAAAACTGAGAAGCTTCTGTGTATCAAAGGGCATGATCATTTGGACAAAATAGCAGGCTACAGGATGGGATTTTTACCAACTACACATCCAATAGAGAGTTAATATCCAAAATACGTAAAGAACATCAGGATAACAAGTAATCCAATTTTAAAATGGGGTACAAGTCTAAACAGAGAATTCTCAAAAGAGGAAATTCCAATATCCTGAGAAGCACTTAAAGAACTGTTCAACATCCTTAGTCATTACGGAATGCAAATCAAAACTACTTTGAGATTCCATCTTACGTGAGTCAGAATGCCAAAAATCAATAAAAAACAAATGACAGCTTATGATGTCAAGGGTGTGGAGTAAGGGATGCACTCATTCATTGCTGGCTGGAGTGTAAACTTGTACAGACACCATGGAGATCAGTGTGGTGGTCCCCCCGAAAGATGGGAATCCACCTATTTAAAGATCCAGCTATTCTACTCTTGGGCATATACCCAAAAAACCACTTTGTCCTACTCCAAGACACTTGCTCAGCTATGTTCATTGCTGCTCTCTATATAATAGCCAGATATCAGGCACAGCCTAGATGTCTGTTAACAGATAAATGAATAAAAAAATATGGTACATTTACACAATGGAATATTACTCAGGAATTAAAAAATAAAATTATGAAAATTTCAGGTAAATGAATAGAACTAGAAAAAAACATCCTAAGTGACATAACTCAGACCTAAAGAAATAAATACTTATATGTGTATGTGATGGTTTGAATAAAAATGGCCTCCACAGGCCCTTATGGAGTGGCACTATTAGGAGGTGTGGCTTTGTTGGAAGAAGCATGTTACTAGGGAATTGACTTTGAGGTCTCAGAAGCTCAAGCCTAGCCAGTATGTCGCTGTCATTTCCTGTTACCTGTACATCCAACACCATCTCTGCCTGTGTGCTGCCGTGCTTCCTGCCATAATGATAATGGACTAAACCTCTGAACTGTAAGCCAGCCCCAGTTAAATGCTTTTCTTCATAAGAGTTATCGTGGTCATGGTGCCTCTTCACAGCAATGGAACCCTAAGACAATGTGGGTGCTAGCTGCTGAGTCATTGATAAGCAGACTACAATTCATAGAACCACAGAGAGTAAGGTAGAGAGTAAAGGACTAGGGGAAGTGATAGATCTCCCTAGAAAGGGGGAATAGAACAGGTAGTTATGGACTGACAGAGATGGGTGTGGGAATTGGAACAGGAGGATGAAACAGGAAAGAGGAAGGAAGGAGGGGTGAGGGAAGAGATTCAAGGAGGGAAAGCTAAAACTAAGGGCCGTTGTGTGGGGGCAGTCATATGGAAACCTAATACAGTAGAAGCTTCCTAAAATATATACATCTTGAAGGCAATCTAAATGGCATCACCAAAAAAGAGAGACAGCCCCAACTAGACGTCTTTCATTATCTACTAAAGTTTCTAGTACCAGAAGTAGGTTACATTTAATCAAGTCCTTGGCCAAAGGGGTCCTATAGGAATCCCAAACAACCAAAGTTATTGCCAAGGTTATTGGTGCCTCTCCATAAACTGACTGTAAGACCCTGATGCTGAAGACAGCAACTGAGTTGAAGGCCAGCCTGAACGCTAGTCTAAAGGGATGTGTTTCTGACAAATACGTTAGAAATGAATATTTAAGAAAGATTAAGAAATAGAGTTCTGTTCAGTTTACTCTAGATTTGTGGAATCAAAGCAGTAAAAGAGATACTTTACCTAATCTGAAAGAGAGAGAGAGAAGTTCTTTCAGTGTGGTTCTGTTTGGTATCTGAAGTCTCTCAAGAGACAAGCATACCAAATTTCAGGACCAGATAAGAAAATTTAATTTCATTTTAAAAGAATGAGGAGTCAAAAATAGAGCTAAAGATGAGGTCTAGCATTTAACAGTCCTGAATTTTAGACAACAACAATACAACCAAAATGAATAAGCTAAGGCTAGTATGCCCGAGTGGCAGAGTGCTGCCCAGCATGCAATGAGGCCCCAGGTTCAACTCTCAGTACTGGGAAAGAATAGAGGCATGACTGTTCCTCTGAGAGGAACAGAGGATCTGATTGGTGGAAGGCCTTCTCCACAGGATAAAACTGACCACTTGGCACTGCAAAGACAGTCAAAAGCCCACGGCTGGGGAGGCCATCTAGGGGAACCTACTGCCATTTGCTAAGTAGTCATGTAGTCAAACTGCCTCCCAAATATTTATGTCCTACCCTTAGATCTGTGCTCTTCACGACCTTGGTCAGAGAAGCTTCTTTCTGCAGTGCGCAGCAGTGAAGGTGGATTCATGACGGGTCAAAGCTCTGAGAATCACTGATCATACTCAGCTTATAGATGGAGCAACTATGTCAGCCTCCTTCAAGCACCGCCCAGGGACTACTGGGGAAAAGAGCGTGACAAGGTCAGAGCCAGAGGATGGAGACTGTGAGGTGCTGTCCTCTGAACACAATGACTGTTGCGCACATGAACACACAGCAACAGTGGTTACCTGCACAGGACCTTTGTAAGATCAAGTCGGTAACATTTTCAGCAGGGGTGGCGGAGGGGCTCCTAAGACACCCACCCCCAAGAAGCTATTGGCATCTGATGGGTGCTAGGGGGTAAAGAGCAACTTTCTTTAATGATGTGGCTGCTGATAGGTTTCTCAGACCTCAGTGGATGACCCAACATCAAGGCGCTTATGGGTAATGCCAACTGGACTCAGCAGGTTTAAAGGTGGGGGAGAGGCATGAACTTGGGAGTTAGGAGCTGGAGGAAAAGTGGAGAGTGAATATGATCAAGATTTAATGTGTGTGTGTGTGTGTGTGTGTGTGTGTGTGTGTATTCCTTCTCCCACCAAAGGAAAATGAACTTACAATTTGGTTAGCTCAACCTGGCATTACGCTGTAGTGCAACCTTTAATCAGATTTTTTTTCTTCCATTTCCTTTTCTGTTTCATTGGTTTCTTTCTTTCTTTTTATTGTTTTATTTTATTTTGATATGGGATATCACTTTGTAACCCAGGCTAACCTCAAACTTGAACCAATCCTCCCTCCTTAGCCTGAGTGTTGGGATTGCAGGCGTAAGCCACCGCGACCCGAGCAGCTTTATCCACATGAGCTCATACCCCTCTGTGCAAAACAATCAATTTTCTTGAATACTTAAAAGAGGGAGGGCAGGAAACATTTGCTTTCTAATGCATGCCTTCACTGAAGGAAATTGGAAGGGGGGAGAAGGTTAATCAGAAATGAACCTGTCTAAAATTCTCATTGTGTGGAAATGGCCAAAACTGCCATCATTTGCCCAGGCAAATCATTTATGTAAGCCTGGGGGTCTCTGGCAAGAATGGCTGTCTAGTCTTAGCTTTGAAGTCACGGGTTTATCTTTCTTCTATAAATTCTTCATCTCTGGCTTTTAGCATTGTTGCCAGATTCCACGAGAAGATAAGTTACTAAGAACAGGAAGCAGTTCTGGGGTTTAGCAGCAACCTCCCAGGTACCTTCCCACCCTGAGATCTTGGGGCCCCAACAGATGCTAAAATCCTAACTGTCCTTCCCTGTGCAGCTTGTGATCACCACACTCTCCTGTCTCCTACAGTGAGGGCAGCTGGCTCCCCAAGAAACTCAGGAAACCCAAGCCTTGGTCTTTCCTTGTCTCCGCCTCCCTTTCTGTATCCTGTGCTGCTTTGAGTCAAAGTCAGTGAGGAAAGATCTCTCTGTGGTCTGAAGCATGCAGAATGGAGGCCACCACACCCCAAGCAGTAGACATGGATTTCATACAGAGGAACATCTCACTTCCTTGGAGCGTGGACATCAGAAAGAGGAAAGGGAAAACAGGGTGGGCAGGGAGAGCCTATTTGGAATGTTCAGGCAGTGTTCCCTGTCACTGATCCTGACACTCCAAAACCCTCAACTCAACTCAGTCTGCCTCCTGAGCAACAAATGTCCTCAGCTACCTAAAAATACTGGGGTGCTCATTCCTCTATTTCATCACTAGATAAACAACTACAATTGGTTTCATTATCAACTATCTTCCTATACTGGCTGGTTTTGTGTCAACTTGACACAAGCTGGGGTCATCACAGAGAAAGGAGCTTCAGGTGAGGAAAGGCCTCCATGAGATCCAGGTGTAAGGAATTTGCTCAATTAGTGATCAAGGGGGGCAGGCCCCTTGTGGGTGGTACCATCTCTGGGCTGGTAGTCTTGGGTTCTATAAGAGAGCCAGCTGAGCAAGCCATGGGAAGCAAGCCAGTAAGAAACATCCCTCCATGGCCTCTGCATCAGCTCCTGCTTCCTGACCTGCTTGAGTTCCAGTCCTGACTTCCTTTAGTGGCGAACAGTGATGTGGAAGTGTAATCTGAATAAACCCTTTCCTCCCCAATTTGCTTCTTGGTCATGATGTTTGTGCAGGAATAGAAACCCTGACTAAGACACTTACATATACCCAAACCTGGAATGGCTAATACCACAAACACATATGGACCTATGATCTGGATATTTTAAGCACAGAGGACACAAAAACACATGGGCTGGTAATGTCCCCAATCAGCTCTGAATCCAATGGCCTCTGACTCGCTTCCATACCTACACCATTCAGTCATGAGTCTGCCTCATGGATATTGACTGATGTATAATAAAAGAGGCTGTAAAATACAATGCTGTCCTCAATGAGAGTTTTTCATTGTTCAAAATACATGGTGGGACATGGGTCCTGAGGAAGTACTTTCTGCTGGTAGATGTATCATACATCTTGCCGTGTTCAAGGTCGCCATTATCCTACCTTGGAACTGGAAGAAATATGAAGGGTCCATCCAACTCAACCTCCTCACCTTACAGGTAGGAAAAGTTCAGACTCTAGGGGACCAAGCTATGTGCCTATCATCCCACAATTCTTACTCAAATCAGGACTGCAGGCTACTTCTCTAGTGACACTCAGCTAAGACTTTTTCCATCATAACATATTGCTTTCATGAGAAATGAAATAAAACCCATATGTCCTCACTTCACCTGTCAGCGGGAGCTGATGGAAGAGCAAACACAGTTCTTGGTGCCCACTTACCAAGTTTGCTCCCTCTGACTAGGTTTCCAGAACCCCTTCTCTCGCCTCTGCAGCTGCCCTCCCTCCACCCCCAGTGTTTACCACATTTTCCCATATACTGCCACACTGAGCCCCATTCTCTCCCCCCTTAGCTGCAGCTGGCTCATCTGATCAAGGCACTGGCCTGTCCAGTGCCCCTTTAATGGCCTCAAATCCCACCAGGTGATCAGTACTGCCTGCCCATGCCTCCCACACCTACCCCACATCACTGACCATGATTCCTCTGGTAGATCTGCTCTTATACACATGCACATACTCTCTCTATCATCACATGATATTATACAAAATACAAGGAACACAGAAAAAATAGAGGCTGCCTGCACGGCTCAGCAGGTAAAGGTGATTGCTGCCAAGACTGATGATCTGAGTTCAATACTTGGAGCCAACATGGTGGTGGGAGAGTCCTAACTCCTGAAAGTTGTTCTCTGACCTCCACAGGTACGCCATGGCAGTCATGCAAACATACATGTGGGGTGTGTGTGTGTGTGTATGTGTGTGTGTGTGTGTGTGTGTACACGAAACACACACACACACAAGTGCCTGGACACACATATAAATAAAAAAATGTAATTAAAGGTTTTAAAGGAAAGGGGGACTAAATAAGGAACAAAAACATACATAATTCACTAACAATCTAACCCTGAAAAGCGACAATTAAGTTGCAATTAACACTCTTCCTTTGAACGAGCTGCCAGGCACCTAAATCTTCCATCCGTCAAAGCAGTGGAATCAAATCCAGAGACACTGAGAAGGCTGCCACACCCACATTTTTATGTCAGGGAGAAAGGCATCTGGACTTCTAATTACTTACAGCCTTGATACTCCACACAAGTCCAACTCATACTTCCCAGATGCCTCCCTGAGAGCCAGGCTCTGGTTTCACAGGCACCATGCCACCTCAGAATGGTGTCTGTGTCTAGACTCCATGAAACTGGGGAGTCTTTGGGTCCAGAATGGTTTCTGCCTGCAGCCTTTGGGCCTTCACGATCAGCCCTTCTGGGAGTACTCCAGGGAGACCTAGTTCTTACAGTTTTGGAAACTGCCTAGTCAGATCTTGGGTCCAGAAGAAATTGATGCACTAGAATTAAGCTTTTTTATTTTAAAATTCTAAGGTGTGATAATTTCTGAATCACTTTCCTGCAGAGCTGGATTTACTATCATTCCCAGCAGGGTTTTCCTCAGCAGAATTCCTCAGCAGCTCCCACAGGAGACTTTCTTTCTTCCCTTTGACTTAGCTCTTGACCCCTGGGATTTGGAGAGATAGGTAGGTAGGTAGGTAGGTAGGTAGATAGATAGATAGATAGACAGATAGATAGACAGATAGACAAACAGATAGATTGATAACCCCATGAATGTTGAGTCCTAGAAGGATATTGGAAATGTGCTTGTGTGCAACCCCTTCTGACACATAAGACAGATACCCAGAGAGATTAATTAGCTAATTAACTAATGGGATAGGTAACCATTTGTTCTAACCACAATCTAAAATGCTTATGCCCCACTGAGTTCTGAAGGCACTTTTCTTTCTCAGCTCAACCCCTTTCCTAGAGGCTACAAAGCCATCTTTAAAATATACTTGCTGTTCCCTGTCATGCTACAAAGAAGGTGTGCTTGCATGCCCAGTCAGCCTGACTCACCTTCCAGGTCTACATCTGACTTGTCTTGCCCTTCACACATTTCCATGAGCTTGTTCCAGAACATTCCTTCCCTTAGTTTCCCCCTCACCCCCACACCCATTTCTTTTCTTTTCCTAGACCTTTAGACACTCACTAGAGCCTCATCTAAAATTTACTTTGGGGACCAAAGCTTGGGCTGGTTTATGGGGAAGGGCCAACCCACCTAATCATGGATCACGTGTCCTGGAAATTACCTCAGATCCAGAGTCACCAGGACTGGTGCCACCTAACCCCAGTGACAAGAAAGCATGCCACAACAAGACATATCACAGCTGAGCTGATGGCCATGGTTTCTGCATAAGAAACAAATTGGATAAATGTGTTTCATTGCTCAGCTTCTCCAGTGATGGCTCTGACACTTGTCATAAAGCACACCTTCAGAATCCATTCCTGAGAAAATGAGTGAAATTCAAGGCTACCCAAAATGAGTTTGTTTTCCTCTGGTATGCAAAGGGTGCATGCGCTTAGAAGAGGTGCCAGGATTCACAAAAGAGAAATTTTGTTTTCAAAGTCACTAAAAACCTGCTATTTTCTGTATAATGTCCCGGTACATAAATTTCATCTGGTAATGATGGGTTTTGTAATGATTAAAGGGGATGGTGGGGCAGACCAGGGTTAGAGGCAAGAAGAATGTCTTCATCAGTTCAGGACAGCAGTCACACACTTCCCTGCTTGTGTGATCTGTAGAATAAGCATTGCATTTATTAAATTAATATTTTATAAAGTTTTACAAGAGGGTGGTTAGCTAAGATGACTTTATTCTGAGCAGATGACAGAGGAACAGCAAACCTTTGGTTGCTATAGCCACTGCATCATCCCTAAGAAAGCCAGGTGGGCGGCCGAAGCTTGAAGGGTTTCTAGCAGTGTGCCCAAGGTTTTGGACTTGGAGTGTGCTCTGCATAACTGACACACAAGGCTCCAGGAGGGGTCTCACTAGAGGAGATATTAGATATGACTAAAGACCACATGCAAACCCTTCCATGTCTCCGACAAGTCTGTAGGCTGCATCCCTGGGGTGACAGTCTCAAGTGGAGATGCTTGGTTGTAAATCCTCCCTTGCAATAGCAGTGCCTTTCAGATGAATTCAGCATCTGGCTTACAATTAGAAACAGCCCTCACAGATCATCGTTCTTGATGCTGGGCATCCAAACACTCTCTCAGATCTGCCCTGGGACCCACATGCTCTGAGACCTCGTGAATCGGGTGAAACCTTCAGCTATAATTGAAGAACCATCTATTTTGGTGTTTCTAGGAGCCTCAGTGGCCTCCCTTTTGTCCAGTCGGTTTCTGGTCTGGCCCTGTCAAGGCTGGAAGGTGGTCTTCAGGCCTTGCTATGGCAGAAAAAACCTTATCTTGTGCCTTGACACTGGGTAACTCATCAATGCAAGATGCAACTCTGGTGGGCTCAGTTTCCATGGATGGTGGCTCTAGACCTCCCCCTAACCAATTCAACCATTTGTTACTTTTCTATTGAGCTTATGTATCTTTGTGTCATGCACATTAATCTTTTAAGATTTATTTATTTTATATGTAGGAGTATTTGTCTACATACATGTATGTGCACCACATGTGTACAGTGCTCACTGAATTCAGAAAAGGGTGTCAGATTTCCTGAAACTGGAGCAACGAGAGGTTTCTGAGCTGCTATGTGGGTGCTAGGAACTGAACCCAGGTTTTCTGCAAGAGTAGCCAGTGCCTTTATGTAGAGAGTGGTTCTGATTCTTTGATCAGGAATTTACATGTGAACACTGAAGGTCCTGTTCTCCAATTGGTTCTTAATCGAACAATAAAGATGCCAGTGGCCAATGGCTGAGCAGAAGAGGTGGGACTTCTAGGTTCCCACAGGCAGGCTAGGAGATGCAGGAGGAGGAAAAGAAGATTTGCCAAGCTTCGGAGGGAGGGTCACCAGCTGTGTGAAATCTTGGGTTAAGTAACCATTGGCTACTTCCCAGACTGGGCCTGGGGTAGCAGGTGAAGATTAAAAACATAATTAAGCTGAGGGACGATTTAGGGGACTGAACAAAGAGAAGGTAACCAGGCAACTAAATTGAGGGCAGATTTAGAGGTATTGAGATGGGAGTGAAGGGAAGGGCATGTTAGCCAAGGGAGGCTTAGACGTGCCCAACCATTGAGCTAGAAAGCATAAAAAAATAAGCTAATGTGTATATGTGTCTTTCATCCAAGGGAACCAGGATAGTGGCTGGTAGCGTGGTCCCAGTCCACCATGAAGCTTAAAGTGGGGTAGTAGAAACTACACGTTATACCTTTAACTGCTGAGGTAATTCTCCAGCCTCAATCATACATGTGAACTAGAGAGGCTAAGGATGCTACCATCTGGTGATGGAATGTTTTCAAAAAGACATAGCAAACCAAAATCATATGAGCTGAGGAAAAGATGTCTATAATGGCCAGGAAAAAAAAGAACATGCCAATTTTACATGATTCCTAGAGGCAAGAGGCTTCAGTGAGTCTCAGGAGGAAGGTGAGGTGGAAGGAGAAAGCAATTAGATATATTAGCATCTCAATGAGGACTGGAGAGAGCTAACAGACCACCATTGTGGAAAATATTAAAAAAGAAGTGCAAGTTCCCACACTTGACCCTGCCACTCTCTGCCCTGGGCAGTCTTGCCAGCTAGTTCTTATCTTGTAGAGACTCTCTGACCCAGAGCTCCAAAATCTCTCTACTCAGCTTGCTAAGTTCCCACTGGCAAGTCGCTATCACACCAGCCCCATGCTTCAAATCCCCCCACGGCCTTTTTGGTGCACATCAGGCAAAGCCACACTTTGCCTTTCTCTCTTGAACACAGATGAGCCACTGCTTGAAGGAAAACACCACACAAACTTAGTTCAGAAACAACGGTAACTCAATCGCTGGGCGCAACAACTAAAATCCTAATTTTGTAAGCCTTATTAAGTCTAAATCTTCAGTGTCGAATCCTGACAGATCAGCCATTGAAAGCGGGAGACACTAGTAGCTACATCTTGTCCTCACACTATACCCGTTCAAAACAACCCTCTCTCTCTTCTGCTCCTTTCTCTATCCAACCCAGAAGTTCTGCCTACTCACCCAGTGATTGGCTTCTTTATTCATTAGGGGATGGTTCACAAGAAGTCACCTGAGTATTTGACTCATTCCTGGTTTGCAGTCTCTCCCAGAAAAGCAGAATTAGCATCAAAATATAAGCAACCTCAGGACTATCCACAGACCACCCACAGTAAAGCGAGTGGCATTGGTTTGTTAAGAAGAGCTGGGCATGTATGGAGGATGATAAGCAGGAGGAGGGAAGTATAGCAGCCAATGAGGAGAACCCAACATGATTAGCAGCCAATGAGGAGAGCCCAGCATGATTCCATGGCTGAATACTTTAAGGAAGTGATGGAGGACAATGGAAATAGAGTTGCTGGCCCGGATGGTCAGGCCAAGCTCTTCCTCTGAGAAGCACAAGCCAACATGAAGATTCAGATGCCCAAGTGAGTTTCCTCTGTAAAGTGGGAGCCACCAAGGTTATTGCCAAAGTAGAGAAGTTATGGGGAGGGTTGAGAGTTGTGAAGATGGGTAATAAACATTGAAAATGTAATGAATTGTCAAATAAAAACAAGTGAGCCAGGAGGTGGTGGCACACACCAATACTCCCAGTGCTCAGAAGGCAGAGGCAGGTGGACCTCTGAGTTTGAGACCAGCCTGAACTACAAAGCAAGTTCCAGGACAGCCAGGGCTATACAATGAAACCCCGTCTTTAAAAAAAAAAAAAAAATGTCAGACAAACAAAACAAAACAGATAAATGAAGGGACATAGAGTGTTGGTGAGGAGAACAGGAAACTCAGATTTGCAACTTTCTCTCTGATGTTCTGTCTTAAGGTTTACTGCTGTGAGCAGACACCATGACCAAGGCAACTCTTATAAGGATAACATTTAATTGGGGCTGGCTTACAGAGGTTCAGTCCATTATCATCAAGGTGGGAGTAGGGCAGCATCCAGACAGGCATGGTATAGGAGGAACTGAGAGTTCTGCATCTTCATCTGAAGGCTGCTAGTGGAAGACTGGTTTACAGAAATTTAGGTTAAGGGTCTTAAAGCCCACACCCACAGTGACACACCTATTCCAACAAGGCCACACCTACTCCAACAAGGTCACAGCTGTTCCAACAGGGCCACACCTTCTAATAGTGCCACTCCCTGGGCAGAGCTTATACAAACCATCACATGTTCCCATACCTGGAAAAGGTGAAGGATGGGCACACAGGAACAGTGTGGTGTGGGAATGTATAGAAGGACAGAGCCAGGACTGAGTGACTCACAGCCCAAGGAGTACAGGACCCCATTCTAGCCGACTTGAGCAATGTCTGCATTAGTATCTGCTCTGCATCATTAGCGATAGGGTGGAGTGAGCAGGAAAATCACTCCGATTTGGGCTGGAATGCCTTCAAAGTCTGTTTTAGGATTTGGGTATTGGCATGCCTGTTTCAATTTTGCCCTGAGCCTCCAACACTATGGAATAAAATAGGAGGACATGCTAGTCATGCAAAGAGCCTTTAACATGGTGTATTATTCTGTCAGTTGTGTGGAAACACTCAAGTTTCCATGGCCTAGTTCATGATCAGTTAAGCAGGCACAAGACCAAATTGCATAGTTCTAAAGAAAACATAAACATACGCACATAAACAGTATCTCCATGAGGCGTAGCATTTGGCGTGTTCATTCTAAATGATTCACACTTGTCTTCCACCAGAACACAACCCTTATGCAGCTCAGTCCAAATACATGCACCCGAGCTTTATATATGTCGCCACTGACAGAGTATGGTCTGCTCTTTGCATTCTGGTGTTTGGTTTTCCTCAGACTGTGTTTATTATACAAAATATTTTAGGGTTCCCAAAAGTGATGGCATTGAAGTGATTCATTTATGTATTAAAAATAGATGGCTTTCTGTGTAGTTTAGCAAAGGAGGCATGCTGGCCAAATATGTCATTGAAATGGCTGTCAAAGTTAGCCTGGCTGCATGGTAAGGAATGGGCAGTAATAAGCAGAGTTGTGGACCATCAAGACTGAGAGGCTAGGGCACCAGGCAGGGATGGGGAGGAGGAGGAGTAATTCTCATAGAAGGGAACCTGAAGGAGGAGGGCAGACATAAGTGGGGGGTAGAGGTATGCACAGGGAGATGGGGAGGACAGCCAGGCTCACACAGTAGGTCCTAAGAACAGAGAATCCAAGTGTGGTTGGGGTTGCAGGCCCCATCACCCAGATTGAGAAGGATGAGTCACAGAATCACAGTATGGTTTCGCTCTCCAAACTCTACATCCTAAAACCACCATTTCCCCCATACCCAGTCTGTACTCAACTGTTCCAGGTCTTACAAGAAACCTACTCGGCCACTATTTCCACTGTCTTACTTAGGGTTTTACTGCTGTGAGCAGACACCATAACCAAGGCAAGTCTACTACGGACAACATTTAATTGGGGCTGGCTTACAGAGGTTCAGTCCATTATCATCAAGGTGGGAGCGTGGCAGCATCCAGACAGGCATGGTACAGGAGGAGCTGAGAGTTCTGCATCTTCATCTGAAGGCTGCTAGTGGAAGACTGGCTTATAGGCATCTAGGTTAAGGGTCTTAAAGCCCACACCCACAGTGACACACCTATTCCAACAAGGCCACACCTACTCCAACAAGGCCACACCTACTCCAACAAGGCCACACCTACTCCAACAAGGCTATACCTCCTAATAGTGCCACTCCCTGGGGTAAGCATATACAACCATCACACTTGTACACTGGTGTCACTAGCCTTATTGCTCCGTGTGGCAAATGAAGGTGTACCTCATCTACTCCTTTCTAACCTGTAAGATCTTAGAAGATAAGGATTATCATTATGAATGTCCATATGGCAGGCTGACCTATGGGTTGCACTCAACTAATTAATATTTAAGAGTAGACATTTGGGGCTGGGAGCTGGCTCAGTGGGGAAAGGGCTTCCTGAGTCCCTAGAACGCAGTAACATGCATATCAGTAACCCAGCAGGACCTCATGGAGAGAGGGGAGGCAGAGACAAGAGAATTCCCCAAAACTCAAAGCCCAGCTAACCTGGAGCAAGCTTCAATGAGCAAGAGACTCTTGTGTTGAGCCACTTGGAAGATGAAGATCAACACTCAAAGTGATCTTCTGACCACAACATGTGCATTGTGACAAGTACCATAGACAGAAAGATAGACAGACAGACAGACACAGACACACACACACAGCATAGAAACACCACAAAAAGGGTTTTGTTTAGAGTAAAAGGGTTTTTTCCCCCAATAATTTTGCTTTCACATTACACCCCAATTGCAGCCCCTCCCTCCTCTCCTCCCAGTCCCTCCCCCCGTTACCCTCCCCCTTCTCCTTAGAGAAGGGAAAACCCCCTTGGGTACCACCCCACCCCAGGACATCTAGTCCCAGCAGAACTAGGCACATCCTCACCCACTGAGGCCCAACCAGGTAGGGAAAGGGATCCAATGGCAGGCAACAGAGTATGAGACAGCCCCCAAGTCAATTGTTAGGGGACCCACATGAAGACCAAGCTGCACATCTGCTACAAATGTGTGGGGGCCTAGGTCCAGCCCTACATGCTCCCCGGTTGGTGGCTCAGGCTCTGTGAGGCCCCATGGGTCCCGGGTTATTTGACTCTGTAGGTCCTTCTTATGGTGTCCTTGTCACCTATGATTGCTCAATTCTATCCCCCTGTTACACAAGTCTCCCTGAGCTTTGTATTATATTTGGCTGTGGATCTCTGCATCTGTTTCTATCCACTGTAGGATGAATCCTCTCAGGAGATTGCTAGGTTCCTGTCTGTAAGCATAGCAGAATATCATTAATAGTGTCAGGGGCTGGCTCTCTCACATGGGATGGGTCTCAAGTTGGGGCAGTTACTGGATAGATGTTCCCTCCATCTCTGCTTCATCTTTATCCCTGGGCATCTTGTAGGCAGGACAAATTTGGGGTTGAAGATTTTGTGAGCAGGTTGATGTCCCTCATCTCTCCACTGGAAGTCCTGCCTGGCTACAGGAGGTAGCTACTTCAGTAGAGTAGAAGATTTTGACCAGAGATAACTATTAAATCTTCTGGGTCACTTCTCAGAACACAGTACCCTCTCGGGTCCCGAAGACTCTGATCACCAGGCTGCTTTTAGGCCACTGAGCTCTGTGGCTGCTTCTTGACTCTCTGTGGCCTTGAATCTTTTACTGTTGAGAGGCTTAGCTACATATCCTGCTCAGGCTCCTGCCATCATTCATGGAGCTGTGAAGTGCAGGGCTCTGCCAGGAAGCCAGGACCCTATGTCAATGGATACACAGTCAAGTCCTAGCCCCAGTAAATAGTACATGGCTGAGGAACTGTAGGAACTTAAGCAAGTCCCTGCACTTCCCTGAGCCGTGTTGTAACAACATCCTGCAGCAGAGTGGACACTCAAGCTGGTCATGATGGTGTATATAATAGAGGTCATTCTCTCACCATTTACTTGGTGATTGCAATAAGAAGAAAGAAGAGCTTGGTTATTGACCTCATTGAAACCCTATACTAAGTCCCCAAAGCAGAGAGTAGCTATATTTTTTCACATCATAAATGAGGGAATTCTATTGGCATCAAGTGTCACACCCAAACACCTGAGTGTTCAAGCAGGAGCAATCACCTTCCTTCTCTTACCCCGCCCACCAGCTCATCAGTGCACATCTGCCATCTCCCAGGGAAACAGGAAGATGCTCCAGTTAGCAGGGGTAGTCGCAGGTACTCAGTAGAGAACACTCATCCAGGACGAGATTTAAAACAAAAAGAACCCTGTGAACTCAAGTAGAAACCAGACAGAGGTGTCTGGAGAATGAGCAAAAGAATGTGCTGGAATGGAACAGTGTGGGAAGGTCATGGAGGCCCTGATGACATTGACACACCGAAGACTGTTAACTAGAAAACCAATGATTTTAACACTCCAAGTTTCTAAAGGGATTTGAATGAGGATGCTACTGACAACTGGGGCTAAGCAAATATGTGTCACTGCCCGAAGTGCTTTGTATGAATTAATTCATCAAAACTTATATCTGTCTTTTGGGTTGTTCCCAATGCTTTCCTCACTCTCTAAATAAAGAGACAAAGATGAGAATACCTTGAAGGGTGAGTCGGAGCCTGTAAATACCAGAGCTGGAATCTGCTGACATCTGGCTCAAAGGCAGTGTTCCCAATTGCTGCATGAGTGATACCTTCCAAAGAGCTGAAAAGCAGACAGAGCCATTAGCAGGTGGCAGAACTGAGGACAAAGCATGAGAGCATTGAGTTAAAGCAAACAAATACAGAGCCTGTATGATCACAAGCTCAAAGCTAGCCTGGTCTGTTCAGCAAGAGCTGACTAAGAAGGGGGGGGGGGGTGGCTTTTCCCCAAGGTTATTATTTTGTATTTGTCGAAATTTAATCTGTTGCTCAAAAAAAAAAAAAAAATCTCTTCTGGGGCTGGAGAGATGGCTCAGTGGTTAAGAGCACCAGTTACTCTTCCAGAGGACCTAGGTCTAGTCCCAGCACCCACATGGCCAGGATCATCTGGCTTCCTTGGACACTGCTCATAAGTGGGGCACAGACATACACGTAACACACACACACACACACACACACACACACACACACATGCACACACATGCACACACACATGCACACACTCACACATAAAGTATTTTTTGAAAAATCTGTCCTTAAATATTCTTTGTAGAATGACTATTAAGAACAGTTTGTTTTAATCTGTTTGGCAGGTAAGGGAATATACACAGATGTTACAAGAGTTTTCCAACTATTCAGGCTGTAATTTGTCTGGAGGGAGCAACCCTCTGAGCCTCAGAGTAACTGAAGAACAAATGACAGGAACACCAAAATGGGCTGTGTTTGTACTTAGCTCTCTCTGTCTTCTCAGGCCATGGTGTCGAGAAGACATCTGTCAGAAAGAGAAGCAAGAATCAATGTAAGGAAAGGTAAGAAGAAAGCTCAAGGTTAAAGACAGACACTACAAATGTCTTTGAAAATGGTATCTAGATATCTAGATATCTTTGACCAGATATCTAGATGCATAAAAACATTTTCAAACTTGAAACTGGATTCAAGGGGAAAGGGGGTGCTCATAAATAAAAGCATGCCCAAGACATTACTTGAACCTGTCCTAGCACCTCATGCAGGAGTGCTGAAGGCCCTGCACTGAGGGACCCCATCTGGACACTTTGGAGATGTAACTAGGTGACCTCGTGCCTGTCCCCTGAGCTCATTTTGAAGTGCTTTATAGATCAACAGATTATCTTCTGCTGATTTTAATGTTCTTTTCTTCTCTTGGCATGATCTCTTAATAATGAATTTCATCACCAACTTCCCTAGTCTCTCTCCTTGTCATCCTGGATGTTTATCATTAGACTCTGATAAAGTTACTCATGTGGGCAGCTTGCACCATGCAATGTTCCTTATAGGTAGCTATGGTAGAGACTGGCTGCCTAGCATCCACTGTTCTTACTTCCTTCTGGGCACATAGCCAGCTTCCCTGAGATCTATAGTGTGACTGGGTTCTTAGTGAAGAGATACACCCTTTTTTTCAGGCTGGACCCTATGCTATCTCATGCCATGCTAAGTTCTTCTTTGCCTGTGTTGTTCGAGCTTGCCTGTTAGGTATTCTGCTATACGGTGTGAATTTAAGATAGAATCAATGACAGAGAGCAAACATGTGGCCCACATCTACAATCCCAGCAGCCACAAGGACAAAGCAGGAAGACCTCTAGCTCAAGACCACCCTGGGACACACAGTGAGCTCAAGGTCTGCCTACCTTGGGTGTCTTCCTGCAAGGTTATCATCAAAAACAGAAAAACAGGGAACAGGAGGGGGTGGGAAGAGGAGGAGGAAGAGGTGTCTGATCGTGTGACTGCCCAGAGATTTCAAAATAAAAATATTGAAGGTAGATTCATGAAGAGCTAGCACTTTATAAATAGTGAAATTGCCTGAAAATGAAGAGAGGCACTTCCAGGAGGCAGCACCCACATGTCAGAACTGTCACAGCATGTTTTATGAGATGGGGAATGGGAAACAGCTGCAGATTTGGATGGTGCTAATTTCAGTGACAGATCAAGGCTCAGGGTGCAGAGGATATAGTCTTCAAGACTGGAGGTGAGGATAAAGGAATGTGGGAGCTCGGACAGGGAATAGAGACTTCTAGCATCTGTGAGGGAAGGAAAGACACTAGAGAGTCAGAAGAACGTCTGCAATGGGGCAAGGCATTCACACAAGATAATGACAAAGCAAAGTAGAAATTAGGTCTACAGGGCTAGACTGATGGCTCAGTGTTTTCCCTTCTTCAAGAGGACCCAAATTCAGTTCCCAACCACCTACAACCAGCAACTCACAACTAACTATGATTCCAGGTCCAAGTGATCTGAGACCCTCTTCGGGCTTTCATGGGTACCTGCAAGTTTACTGTTCTAAAGGTGGTGGAATGAACCAAACTGATGTCTCACACAGTAGCCAACTTTATCTGGAGCATCAGACAATCTATACTCTGAGGGTGCACCAGACTTTCCAATGCAAAGTCAAGCAGTCCTCTGGAGGGGGAGTGAGGATGATTATAGGAAAGACAGAAAAAAAGATGCAAGAGACAGATATGGGAGGGCTGCAGGTCTATACCATGTCAGCAGTCTCACAGCCTTCTTATAGTACAGCCCTGTGGGAAGCAAAGCCACAGGCTAACAGAAACAATTTGCTAAAATATACATCCAAAAATTGTCCTGTTCCTTCCACCAAGGTCAATAGAATCTTCAGTTCCTCACCTTGAGTCTCGAGTTCACCTCCTTTCCTTATCGTTCCATACCTCAGCAGGCCAGGAAATCTACTAACAGACCCTGACCTACCTGACTCAACCTGGCACAGTCCCTCTCTCTCTGTCTCTGTCTCTGTCTGTCTGTCTCTCTCTCCCCTCTCTCCCTCTGCAAGCAGTAAATGGCTCCCGACATGAGGATTAAGAAGAGTCACATGAGTAAAGGGTCCAAGCATAAGGACAAGCCACACATAGCAAAAACTTGTTTTTCCATAAACAAAATATCAATGGTCAGTTGTAAGGAATAGTCCGACATAATATCACTCCTATTTACTACACCTGGGAGGAACACCAAGTTTATTCTAAGAGCAATTCTGCATCTTGTTTTCTTGGTTTTCTCACAACCGTTCAGAATTCTCCTCACATGACTCCATACTTGGACTGTGTTCTACCCAACACCTGTACGCACAGCATACACACACACGCACACACACAAAATAAAATATATCTTTTAAACTATAGAAATTAGGGATTGTCTTAGGGTCCGATTGCTGCAATGAGACACCAACACCAAAAAGCAAGTTGGAGAGAAAAAGATTTCTTTGGCTTATGACGGTGGTTTGAACATGTTCAGCCGAGAGAGTGTTACTGTGAGGAGGTCTGGCCTTGTTGGAGTGGGTGTGGCCTTGTTGGAGTGGGTGTGGCCTTGTTGGAGTGGGTGTGGCCTTGTTGGAGGAGGTATGTCACTGTGGGGTGGGTAATGAGACCCTCCTCCTAACCACATGGAAGCCAGTCTTCCCCTAACAGCCTTCAGATGAAGATGTAGAACTCTCAGCTCCTCCTGCACCATGCCTGCCTGGATGCTGCCATGCTCCCACCTTGATGATAATAAACTGAACCTCTGAACCTGTAAGGTAGCCCCAATTAACTGTTGTCCTCTATAAGAGTTGCCTTGGTCATGGTGGTGTCTGTTCACAGCAATGAAACCCTAACTAAGATCATAGTCCATCATTGGAAGCAACTGGGTCAAGAACTCAAGCAGGGCAGGAACTTGGAGGCAGGAACTGATGCAGAGGCCATGGAGCTGCTAACTAGCTTGCTCCCCATGGTTTGCTCAGCCCACTTTCTTATAGAACCCAGGACCACCAGCCCAGGGGTGGCCCCACCCACAATGGGCTGCACCCTCCCACATCAATCACTAAGTAAGAAAATGCCCTACAGTTGGATATTATGGAGGCCTTTTCTCAATCGAGCTTCCCTCAGATCACTCTAGCTGGTATCAATTGACATAAAACCATCCAGCACAGGGATACAGCACAGTATGGAGATTATAGAATAATGAGAGAGAATGTACATTCCAACTAACATCCAAAAACTAATATGCAAGATGTTTCTTCTTTTTTAAGTTCTATCTTTCTAGAGTTTCCACAGTGAACTTTGTATTCATTTGGAGGAGTAGGAGTACTGGGGGTTATTTTAATGAAACATTTAATGAAATGTTACATTTATTTGTAACCAAGTAACAAGAGGCAAGAGGAAAGAAAAGATCAATTTCTGGGACCATTGTAAGAACATGATTCCAGGATCGTGGAAAAGGCTCCCAGTCAACACCTTTTCTCTGTTACACGGGAGAGGAGGACACAAGTTCAGGAAGAGCAGGGCAGTTTAGAGTGAGAAGTTCAGAGCCAAGATGCTGAGGAAACTTTAGGAGTGTGGACCAGCACTCACGCCCCACCCACCCAGCGACAACCCTGCCTCCAGCACACCTTGGCTGCATTGCCATCTCTTTATTCAGACAGGCTTCCTGCTCGGAATCTGGCCAATTCCTTTATCCTATGGGAAACAATTTTCCAAAAAGAGACTAAGTTCCCTATTGGTTCCCTATGTGACTCCACTGCTAACTGCCATCATTATCCAGCCTGAGGATGGGAAACGACCGTGAATTCACTCACACGTGTTAATAACAGTGGATAGTGATGCTGCTATTTCCTGGTGGCAGAACTGCATTGTGAGATTTCTAGGGCAATATATTTGAAGCCAACACTGGACGTCTCCAGCTCTGCCTTGAATGAGAAAGATGGTTTCCAAAAGAAGAAGCTTGCATATGTTGGACCAACTTTGCATGCATGACATGGAAAGAACTCGGTCACAGTGTACGATCCTGTTAATGAGTTCTTGAATTCACTTACATGCATTTTATTGAGAATTTTTATATCCATATTGATCAGAAAAATTGGTCTATAGTTTCTGTTGCCCTTAGCTGGTTAGAACTGGCTTTGTCAAATGAGCTTTCCAGTCTTCCTTCCTTCTGCTCTGTGATCAATTTGAGGAGGATTTGGTAGAATCTTTTTTTAAAAATGGAATAATCAAAACTAGTGCCAGAGGGTACTTCATTAACTTCAGTGTTAGATATGAAGTGGCTTAGTCTGGGACTGGAAAAATGGCTTGGCAGTTACAAGTATACAGAGCTCCTGAAGAAGAAGGACCCGAGAATAATCTCCAGCACTCACATCAAGTGATTCACGGCCAACTATAAGTAACTCCAGGTCCTGGGATTCCTGCACTCTCTCCTGCTTCCTTGGGTACCAGTGTGCACAAAACCCCACACAGGCACACATACAAACAAACACCTAAAGATTAAAATTAATTTCAGGGGCTGGAGAGATGGCTCAATGGTTAAAAGCACTGACTGCTCTTCCAAAGGACCTGAGTTCAGTTGCCGGCACCCACATGGCAGCTCACAACTCTATGTAACTCCAGTTCCAGGGGATCTGCCACCCTAGCATAGACATACAGGCAGGACACCCAAATGCACATAAAAATAAGCAAATATTTTTTTTAAAAAATTACTTTGAAATGGCTTAGTCTTTCTTAATTAAACTTGAGTATTTACAACAAATAAAGTGAACAGAGCCCTGGTAAATGGGCTCATCAGCTAAAGAAAAGTCTCTATGAAGTAGAAAGTATCTGTGTCTGTTCACCATCTCAAGAAGACTTCATGTTGGTGCAGTTTCCTCTAAACAGCTCTGCTTTAAGGCTCTGTGTTGCCCTGCCTGAAATATATGATCTCATATATGAGTGGGCATCCTGGAGGAGCTTGTTCTAAGTAATTGTACCAAGTGGCAACTCTGTAGGAAGCAGAGATCGATTGCATGATGTTCATAGGGAACAACTTGAGTGAGTTTTTGTCTCCTCTCTGCAGTGATTTTGACCAGAATCTGCCAGTGAATACAGTCTTCTCATTTTAGGCTATGTAGAGTCAGGAGACTGCTGTCCCAATCAAGCTATCGCTCCACACGACCTCTTTGTTCCTTACTACCATATTTGGGACATAGTCTTTTTAAAAAAAAAAAAAAAAGACTCAGAATTGTTGACCCATTGCACACGAACATGCTTTTCATGGACCCTTCCGTCTTCCCAGCTGTCAGGGACTCAGATTTCCCCCTCGTTTGTTCCAGGATAATGTCTACTGTTGTTTAGCCAAAATAAATTATTTCTTGCCCCAAACCTTTTCTTCCCTCTTGTTCTTGCTACAGATTAACAGACTGTTACATCTGGAATCACATGTGTTATCTACTTGAGAAATTCTTGCCTTATCTTCAGGGACAAAGAGGATTTTGTAGAAGGACAATCTGCATTCTGTCCTTCTAGTGACTCAAGGAATGAGCACATGTTGAGTATTCATGTGCTATCATTGGACTGTACTATAGAACCATGGTTAGGTCCTTCAGGACACTGTCTGACCTAACTAAATGACCTGGGGAAGAGGATGGTGACTCAGTGCCTGAGACACAAACTCCTCCATCTCACAGGGAGATCCTTGTGATGGTCGTTAAGAAGGATTTTTAGAACTTTTTTGTACTTAAAATTATAATATTCACATTTTCCCATGATGAAATAATCCTCAGCTACTATATATGTACATATGCATACACATACACATATCTTTATTGACTAACAAAAAGTTCCCTGTTGTCCAGTACTTTCACTGATTTTTATTTCTGGCTACTATGTTATCCTTGTCTGTTTTCTGTTGTAATAACAGAATATCGCAAGCTGAAATTTTTATAAAGAAGTTCTGGAAGTTGGGAAGCCCAAGAACAGGATGCTGGTGAAGGCCCATTTGCCACACCACTAACCTGGCACAGGGAGAACACGGTGAGACAGTGAGCATGCTAGCGTCGTCTCCCTTGCCCTCTTACAAAGCCATCAGCATCAACATGGCTGTCCCACCTTGATGAAATTGTCTAACCCCAACTAGCTTCCAAAGGCCCCATTTCCATACCACTGTGAGGTCTACTTAGAATTAGCTTTCCACTACACAACCTTTTGGAAACGAGATCATCCTGTGAATGTGGATTTCACCATGAATCCGCTCCCAGAATTCACAAACCTAATAATGGCATCCTACTTCACTTCTGAAATTAAATGAAGCCTGGCCCTTGGAAATAGTACAAATAACCTTTTTTATTTGTTCATTTCTATTTTATGCACGTGAGTGTGTTACCTGCATGTATAAGTATCACATGTGTGCAATACCTATGGAGGCCAGAAGAGGGCGTCAGGTCCTCTGAAGCTGAAGTTACAGGTAGTTGTGAGCGAAGGTATGGGTGCTGGCAACAGACCCCAGGTACTCTTCAAGAACAGTTAGTGTTCACTAAATCCTCTCTCCAGCCCTCACAAATAACCTTTTTGACTGTTTTCTAGACATCAGAGATATAAAACTTTATCTTGATTTGCTTAAATAAATGAAGCAAAGTACTAATGTGTGTTACCAAGTTTCCTGTTACTGTAACAAAAAAACGAATAGTGAAGCTTGTAAAGAAAAATATTTATTTTAACTCCTGGAAATCTCAGTCCGTGGTCATATGGCCCCATTATGTTTGGGCTTGTAGTGAGACTGGACTTCCTGAGGGGACACAGAGGAGAGAGAAAGAGGATAAAGGAGCCAGGTCCCAATATCCCTGCTAAGGAAACCCTCCAATGCCTTACCGTGTCACTAGGCTCCACCCAGAGTCTCCACCTACAGCACCTCTAGCTTGAGACCAATCCTCCTCCCCTGTTTGGGCCTTAGGACATTCCAGGTCCAGAACTGTCCAGCCGCTCTAACCCATAAAGGTCCAGTGGCTTCCGTCCATCTATATTTTAATTGGTTTCTCTAAGTCCTCGAGTTTGATATAAATGTATGCTCTATCCAGATGTCTGTAAACCTTTGGTGACCATACAAAGCTTTGCCCTCTCCTCAGATGTAGCAACAATGACTTCTGGTATGATTTATATATGTCATATAAGTTAAGGGCAATCCCAGGTGCTCTGGAGGATGCTTAGCACTGTCCCTACTACATCCAAGGGGATCTTTCCTTTTGTACCTGAGACAAAACCGATGCTGGCCAAGGCAGAAGTAGGTAAGTCTCATTGGTTTTTATTCTAAGTGAAGTGTAAATAAAAACGCATTAATCAGGGTGTAGCAGATAACTGTATCTTACATGAGATGGGGCCAAGAGTATTTAACATAGAGACTGTGACTTCAACATGCACACAAATACATACATGACTGCAAAGCGATTTCGACTTGAGAGAGTCCAGGAGCATTTATTATCTGACCTACACCTGAGCTATGAGATTTGAGAGGAAACAGATGGGGGTGACAGTCACTCACTGCTTCATCCCAGTCCTGATTACATGTTTGCTGGCACTCTTCACCCTTCCTGCCTTGTTATAGTTTCCTGATCCCTCAAAGCCCCTAGCTGACACTGCCTCCTCTGGAAGTCGGGCTTCACAGCAGACAGCTTTCTTCAATACTAACCCTTCTACAGCCAGTCTCAAATCTGTCACTGAGGTGCCACTATTCACGCCTGTTCTCAGTCAAGCCTCCTGGTTCTTATAGGAAAAATGACTTTTGATAGCATCCTGGCTTCTTTGAAGATCGTGTGATCTTGGAAACACCCCAAAGCACCATGCAGCACCCATGCCCCACACACATGGAAAGAGCTCTGGGGTGGACCTCTGTTTACTGATGGCTCCCATGGAGACAGACCCATCAGCCCCATAGGCTCTTCTAAGTGAGAAAGGCATATAGATCGGTGTGATTTATTCATTGTCTCTAAGCACTGTCAAATACAACAATAAGAAAAACTTTTTTAAAAAACTAAGAAAAGAAACATTTTAAGTTGCTTCAAATTTCTCAAGTTTGGAACACACAGCGACATCTTGTTTCTTATTTCTATACATGGATTTCTCTAAAACATAGGACACAGGGTTCTGGCCGGCTGGTCCTTTGCTAATGAGTTATTTATCATGACAAAGTCAGTTGTCAGTGACCACATGAAGTCCCTTGGGCCTGAGTGTGGGAGGCCCTGGCTAAGGAAATCATGTCATTCCTTGAGCTATAGATTATTGTTCTGGCAAAAAGCAAGTGGCTGTATGTTCTCATTCCTAGGAAAGTATCCAAGACTTCCCTTCTTCCAGTTTGTCCTAAGCATTCTATTCCTTAGACCGGCTTCCTTTTGGTTGGACATGCCCTATGGACATGCTCTTCTGCGGCTAAAGGGCATGTTTCTGCCATCTGTGCGCACACTGGAGGGGCCACAGTCTCAGCTCGCATCCCTCAAAGAGACAATGGGGAAAGTGATTCATTCACAATGGGAAAAGTGATACATTCACAATGGGAAAAGTGATACATTCACAATGGGAAAAGTGATACATTCACAGTGTTCTCAGGAGGAGACTAGGACTCCAAGCAGAGGAGTCCAAGAACAGCCTGCAGCTTGTACTTTTCCAATTCAGTGTATTTGACAGCAGGCTTGCCAGGGAGAAAGAAAGCACATATTAGAAATAAATCAGTGACCCCTCCCCAGTCTCAAGTTTCTGTTTCAATTGTTTTAGTGCTTGGTCTGCCCTTGCTTGTGATTCTGTTGTGAGGGCCTGTTGCTGCATGCTCCTAGAGGTGAGCTGAGTTCCCGCAGTTTACTTTCACCTGTGTGGTCTGTTGTAAAGCAGGTTTGTCTGTAGACTTACTCTGGGGATACTAGACCTGGAAGGAAGTGTAGACTTCAACTATTCTAACCCTCTATTTTTGTGGATGGAAAGATGACATTTACATAGCAGTCAGGCGCAGAACCAGGAGCGTCAGGGAAGTGTACAGAACATGGAGGGATCTTTCCACCTCAGACTCCATTGTACGTTCGTCAGTATTTTTTGTTAAGTTTGACTTAAGCATTCATTCTGGGGCAGGAGAGATGGCTCAGAAATTAAAAGCACTTGTCACTCTTGAAGAGGACCCAGTTTCAGTTCCCAGCACCCACATAGTGGTTCACAACCATTCATAAGTCTAGTTCCAGGGGATCTGATGCCCTCTTCTGACCTCTACAGGCACCAAGGAGACACTTGGTGTACATGCATACACACACAGAGGCAAATACACACATAAAATAAATCCAAAAGCAATTATTCCAAATAGTTTTATTTTTAAATAATTAAAACCTTAAGGGGGAAATGGAACATTTATACATTGATGATGGGGCTGGCAATCAGTCTCACCACTGTGGAAATTGGTACAGAGGCTCCTCAAAAGACTAAAATCATACCCGATTATGTCATGTGACCCACATACACCACCCTTTGGTATATAGAGCCTAAAGGATTCTAAGTTAACACAGCACAAAGATGCTTGCACATCTGGGTTTATAGCTTCACTAGTCACAAAGACCAAGACCTAGACACAGTCCCAGAGCCCAACAACAGCTGAGTGCATAATGGAAATGTGGTATCAATACACAACGGAGCTTTAACCAGCCATAAACAAGAATGACACTAAGCTGTTTGCAGGGAATAAACACAACTGGCATCATCATATTAAACAAAATAACTCCAACAACTATCATGTGTTTTCTCTCATTTGTGAATCCTAGGTGTTACATGGATATATAAAATCCCATATATACATGAAACTTGAAAGCAAAAGTGAGGCTACCGGGGAATGGATTGGAGTAATGATAGGAGGCAAGGGAGAAAGGGAAGAGGTAGGTACAGCCAACACACACGATACCCTTCTATGGAAACATCACTGTAAAACCCACGGTTCTATCCAATGACATACACTGAAATTAATATTTAAAATTCTGTTGTTTTTCTAAATGCCCTTACTTCTTTAGAGCTAATAATGCATTATTTTGGAATGTGAGTTATCAACATTTGAAGAGCCTTAATATAGCTCTACTCAACTGAACCAAAAGACATAAGGCTTTGGGGTAGTTAGAACAGCGTTTAAGTCAATACTGGGTCTGTGTTCAGTTTCATGAGTAAACATGTCATATTTGTCATCTTCTCTTATTTATGTGGAGCCGGGGGTTAGTGACAATCTATTAAGCCAGAGCCACATCCTCTCAAGAGAAATTAATCAAATCATCATGGTAGAAATGAGATTGGCAAGTCAGACACTGTTGACATTCCAGACAATAACACAAAGCCAAGAAAGCAATGAGCAGATAGGACGCAATTCCCAGGCAGGCATAGACCTTGCATTTTCTATAAGCAGTAGATTGATCCCTGTACTCACAGGAAGGTAGATTCCACATTTCCTACAGAAAACTGTTGTTTCAATAACAATTGTTCATAATATAATTTTTTTAACTGAACCTGCATTTTGAAGATATCACTGACCCTAGTCTTTCTTGTTATTAGTCTTTAGTGTCTTTAGTGGATCAGGAAGACCCTCAATGGAAATGTCTACCCAGACACTGTGAGTGTGATCTTAACTGGAAAAGTGATAAAGAGATCATCCTTGGTTCTCTGGACAGAGCCGATATAACCTGATAGCTAATGCTGGTAATCAGCTACAGAATCTAAAGTCACTTAGGAGACAAGCCTTTAGGCATGCCGTTCCATGGGCTGGGGTCCTGAGCTGAATAAAAAGGAGAAATTGAATTGAGCACAAGCATCCATAACTCTCTGCTTCCTGACTGCGGTGGCAATGAACTGAGCTGCTTCATAAGCCTGTCGCTGATTCCCCACTGTTATGGATTGGAACCCCAAACTGTGCAACAAAATACGCTCTTCCTTCTTGAGTTGGCTTCTTGTTGGGTATTTTGTCAAAGCAATAAGGCAGAAAACAAACAAACAAACAAACTAATATAAGCCCTAAATCCAGTCATTTGACAAAGGCTGGAGGTATAGCGCAATGGTAGAACACTTGCCTGGCCTGCCTGGACGAGAGAGAGGTGGGAAGAGGAGGGTTGGGATGAGTGGGAGGAGCAGAAGGAGCAGGAGGAGCAGGAGGAGCAGGAGGAGCGGGAGGAGCGGGAGGAGCGGGAGGAGCAGGAGGAGCGGGAGGAGCGGG